>LT669792.1:8435052-9034084 GCA_900128785.1 Arabis alpina
CGACTTCCTCCTCATCAATGAAAACGTAATTTCCAATTATCTCTCAGTTTCCGCCTGGTCAAACTCTCCAACTAATCTATGCTCTGTGATTCAGGCTACCAACAAAGAACTCCCATGTACCAATATCTTGCACATCATATTCTAGAGAACACAGTTCTTAGCCTTGACCACAAACATATTCACCATCTATGTCAATGTTGGTATGTTGTAGATGTGAACTCCCAGGTACCGACGAGGCTACCCAGAGGTTGGAAAGAATGTTAGTGCATCTGCGCCTTGAAAGGTATACTCGATTTCTAATTCACAATTCAGTATAGTACCCAACCTCACACATATTTTCCTCCAACGCCACATGTATGTATAGTCAGACGATATGGCTTAGTGCATTTGATGTCCACGCGATGACACTTAACAGGATAATCCTACCTACAGCTCTTTCTTTCATTATTTCTATTCTCAGGTCAACTTTACTGAAACGCTACACCTGGCACCAAATTTCTCTTCGACACTGACGTTCTTGGGCCAATTGGAGGCAGGAATTGCTTACTTGGACAAACTGGATTGGAAACAAAGCAAGGCCAAGGCAGATGGATGCTATAGAAATATCAAAAGATCATTGCATGGAGTAAGGGTCTCCTGCCTACCCATCTACGAAGCAACATTAGCATATGTCCAACCAACGATAATGTGCAATCAAAGCGAACTGGAAAATAGATGCAACAAATGCTACTACTACAAACAAATGGTCAAGTTTGTTTTTATCATTTACTCATTTAGCAGAAAAAAAAACATGTAGCACTCACAATTCCTTACTTCCAAAACCACCATAGTTTAAATAAAAGCTCCCTTTCTACTTCAAATCGAGACTTGATTTAAAAAACCAGCAAAACTTAACAACCACAGTACGAAAGTAGATTAAAGTAACAAAAAGGAATACAACCATTTACGCAAGTAAAATAAACTGAAAACAATTTCCATGCAATAGTGGACCATAGGTAATTGTACGTATAGTCAATTATACATATAGCATATATCCAAAACTACACAAGAATCAATATTGTATTTATACAAAAATCTAGAAATATACATAAATGTTATAAGCTCATTTAGTGGATGCCCATTACAGGCTCATGTTCTACATTATTCCTAAACCCTAATTCCTCTCCAAGTATTGTATCCCTATATATACTCTGTACTTCTCATGGAATAATACACAACACAATTCCTATTCTCTTCTCTTTTCTTCTCTTATTCACAACACGTCATCAGCACGTAACCTAACCACTGAGTAAAACCCTAGCCACTAAAGTAAAACCCTAGCCACTTAAGTAAAATCCTAAATTTCTCCAACATCTCGCACTTTGCTTCGATCCACTTTATTTTTCATTAAGGTAAGTGAATCTCTCTCACTATAGCATACGGCACATCTAATATTATTTGGTAAAGTATAAGGTTAACGTCATACTTCTTATATAGTATCACGTTAGTTTTATAATTGTTTTGATACAATAATTGAATTACTTTTGTCTTATTATTTTATTACTTTGATGTAATTTCAAGTTAACGTGATCTCTTAATCAATCTTAATTGCTTTGATAAAAAAAAAAAAAAATTATAAATTGTTTTTAAGTTTGATTTTGTGATTTGATAACATACACATGTTAATTCATGAATACTATGTTTATCATCGAGTAATTCTCACAAATCATACTTATATATATTAATTATTTATAACACAATTTTATGTTTTTATTTAACCTATTTTTAAGTTTGATTTTGTGATTTGATAACATACACATGTTGATTCATGAATACTATGTCTATCGATGAGTAATTCTCACAAATCATACTTATGTATATTAATTATTTTATTAATACGTTTTTGGTTCTTAATATCACGTATTTTATAATAAAATTAATCGATCATCATTAACGCTTCTCTACTATTGATCAAAAATATTTTATAATTATTCAGATATTTTATAATTATAAATAAATTGAATTTCTATCATGATCGATCTAAGTAATCTTTTTATCGAAAGTTCTTTTAATTATTTGGTACGTATTGGTCTGATTGGTTTGATATTGTGATATCATATGGTGTTTTACACAAAAAGATGCCATGCTTTATTGAAATCAATATGATAGAAACATGGCAAAACTATTATACAAGTTCTGAATTACAATCAGTATATGACCGGATTATCTATGACGCATGGTCTGTTGACCAATAAATTTGATTACACTTTTGAGCAAGCCAAATCTTCCGAGATGTTTTATGGTTTCGCTCGGTTATTTCTCTGAAACCAAAGGCAGTGTAATTGGTTATTATACCAAATCATAAACCGGCTTTGTTTAATTTTTAATTTATGAAGTGGACCCCTTCTGGGAATAATGAATTAATCTACCATACTATGATGAGGTGATTATATGATATGTTGGTAGACATTGTTGATATGTTGGTTCTTACAATAAAATTCATGAACCACATCCGGTTGGTCTTAGTTCATTCCCCGAAGTGAATGTGACATATTATATAAGAAAATAAAATAGCACACTAAGCCAAAGAAATGGCTATAGCAATTATATCTTGAATGGTCAAGAACGAGGGCAATGAATTTCTTTCGAAAACTTGTATTCTCACCTGAAGTGAGAAAAGAAAGATGACTAGAAATAGAGAGTGAATTTCTCTCATTTGACGACGAAATAATCTAGTATGAAGTAGTATAAAAGTTTATACTCTAGAAGAGCAATATATGAATGCTCCAGTAGAGCACGTAGATATTATACTTGATGGATTATATTCTCTTAAGCCTCAAAAGTTAGAAGAATCGGATCTCAGATAAAATACATGACCAAAATTGGGTATATCATTTATTATAATGAGATTCAATTTGAGATAAATGAACTTGAAGTTTCATATCATCCCGAGGGGAAAATTTAGAGAATCTGACATGAGAATAAGTGACATATCCAGAAGATCATGTTCACTACTTGATTATTAAAAATTCACTACGAGTGACATATTTAGAAGATAATGTTCACTAAGTTCTTCGAACAATTCTCAAAGGAAAAGTGTGATCACCATAATGTGATTTACCTAAAACTAGATATGTGATTGATAGAATCTAATTATATCTAAGATTACAAGACTTGAAGTCTGTAAGTGAATATAATTCAGCTATGTTCAAAATTACTTGCAAATTGATATTATGAGAAAATATCTATAATGCGGAAGTTGGTAAAGCATACATAATGAAAATTTCATGCAAGTAATGTTCATGTAGACACAAAGTCGTGAACAAGAATTTAAGAAGTATTATGGATTTTTCTTGAGGCTAAGAAAATATATATATAGATAAGAAATCATACTCATATTTGACTCGTTTTCATTTATTCCCTGAAGAGAATATAATATCTTACATATAAAAGAAAAGGATTAGACAATAAAATTCTAAAGAAAGTAGCTATGAAACTGATCGCATATGTCACCATTTTCTGACGACACCCACCAATGGCTTTGGATTCTCCAGGTACTCGATTAATACGCTTTACCTCATATTATACCTTTATGATTTTATATACTAGATTATGTCATAATTATGTTAATTGTTTTATCGACACATGGTTCACCATCAAATCCATGTTTTATAGATTAAAGAAAGCAATTTTACTTATCGTATCTCTTGAAAGGGGTAACTGATTAGCAACGAAACGTAAACCAGAAGTTTACTAGCTAAGAATGAAAAGTAAACCAGAAGTTTACTAATTAAGAATGAAAGTAAACCAGAAGTTTACCAAAAATTTATATGATTGGCTTAACCGAATTGGTCATCCTGGTTTGATAATGATGCGAAAACATAATTGAGAATTATGTGGACATTAAGTGAAGAACCAGAAGATTCTTCCTAATGATTTATCATAGGTTATTTGCTCAGAAAGCAATATGATAATATGGCTTTCACCAGTCAAAGATGATTTGGACTCTATCAATTTTCTGAAATATATACAAGTAGATGATTATGGGCTGATCACCCACTTCGTGACATTTAGATGCATCGATTCAATGGACGCATTGACTCGATTGTTGCATCCTAGAAGGTCACGTTTTTCCTTGTGATAAACCAGCAACTTGGAGTTTGCGAGGTTACTTTCTTACAAGTTTCAGAATTTATGTTTGAAGCCTAATTATATATGTCCATTGGGGTAAGTGTTGAACATCCTGAAGCTCATGTTCATATACAAAATTTTAGTAGCATTGATTCTCATCAAGCCAATGAATAAGTTATTGTTCTCCCCATCATTATTGGTTTAGGGTTAGAAACCAAATAGTTTCCATCTGAACGATCTTTGAGTGAAAGATCTATGAATGTGAAAAGTGCTCCACCATAGCGCTTGATGATGGAACCTCAAAAGAGGATAAGAATATATATTGGATATGAAAGATAAATAAGAGTCATCCCATAAGGATTTATATAAGGCTCAATTCATATACTTTCATTTTAATGAGTCAAACTTTCCAACATTAGGGGGAGAAATTAAACAGCTCGAGAAAGATATAAGTATCTATGAATTATCATTGATCCACGGACTAAAGAATTTATTGAGAAGTCCAAAAAGATAATTCATAAGAAGAACTTAGCGTATTAATTGCCCTACGCATTTACTAACCCAAATAGAGTGATAAAGTCACATATACCAGTTGTATATGCTCCAAATTATAAATGATATCCCAGAAGGGCGATATCAAACTGCTAGAGAGTCTAACGATCGCTTGAAGCGTGATAGACCTATTTGGTTCCAAATATAATTATCCTCGAAAAAGAAAAGGAGCAAGAATTAAGAATGACCAAATCGAGGAAAGAAAGATTTTGAAAAATCTCCAGAAGAGATTGGATGATCTCTAGAAGAGACATAAACATGACAAATGAAAAATAATTCAAGTACTTGAAAATGAAGAGATATAGCTAGCTATGTCATGTGTGGAATAAGATGGAACCATAAAGCAAATCGACGTCGTAATATTTTTGCATGCAATGAGCAGTTGATATTATGGATAAAAAGAGAGGATCATGAAAGAAAGTCTATTGAAAAGTGTACACAAAATAATGATTGCAAGAAATAGACTTCTATAATCTCTTGTAGAGAAATATATGGACCAGTAGTCCTTGCACTTAAAGTGTAAAACCAGTGTCATATAAATGAGTCTTTTGTATGAAAGAATAGTGAATATAGTGAAGAGATATATTCTCTTGTGGTGGCAATTATTTTTGATATCTTACAAGTTTGGCAGTAAGAGATGAAACAATGGATAAAGACATTTATATGCAATCCTTGAAGGATATATATGTGAAGGATATATATGTGAAGGATATATATGTGAAGGATACAATCCTGAAGGATTAATGATATTAGAATTATATTCCTAGGAATTCTACTCGGTAATCGATCGAATGAAAAGAAAGTATGTAGCATACGGTATAATCAAGTAAATACCCATGTAGACTTATCAAAATATTTTGATAAAGTGATTCTTCATTTGAACATCATCGAAACTCCGGCAGAGTTATTACAAGTTATGCGATAAGTAACCACTGTATAATGATATTTATATACTCCAAGAAGGATGTACACTGCAAGAATCTTCTTAGTGAGTATTTGCTAAGAGAAAGGCAATGAAAAATATGATATTAGCTTATGCATATTTATAAGAAGATTTAGAAAATGATTTGTTATGATTGCAGTATATATTTGATTATTTGAACATCATATAACTCATGGAGAGATTTATATACAGTGGAATATCAAAAAAAAAAGTTTGAGATAAAAGATCTTGAAAAGATAAAATTATCTTCAGATATCTCAAATTAATCATCTAGCGAAAATATGTTATGTTCAAAGATCATTGAATGATATTACAGAAAAATGCTCATATATATTTGGTCCTAAAGTACCATACATAAAATGAGATTAGAGCAATTCAATGATTTAGTTGAAATATGTGTTTGACAAAGGAAAGTCAAATATAATAGCTTTTACAAAAAGAGCATGAATATTTATGTACAAAAGAATGTTTAGAAAATTGTACATATATGAGATTTAGGCCTTAAGTCCAAATAGATCAAAATATGAACTTCTATAAGGAAAGGATGTTATGGACCAGAAGTCCAATTATATGAGATATTATATGACAATCATTTCAGTTTGTTCATTAAGGCTATGATTATAATAATTCAAAAGAGATAGCATATATGATCGAAATTCATCTCCTGAAGAAGATGTCTCCGAGGGGGAGAAACATAATGCGTGGATGTACTCTTTTTCCCTTATCATAGTTTTTATCTCATAGGGTTTTTCTATGAAAAGATTTTTAACGAGACATCAAAGAACACGCAAATGATAGACACATATAGAGGAATGTTATCATTATAATGAGTTATAAAAGTCTATCAATCTTCCAAAAGAATATCATACATTAATGATAATGAGATAAATAAAGAGAATGATCTAGATGAATCATCTAGAAGACTGATGAGTTGCAGAAGAATGGCGATGTACATGTTCAAGAGGTTGTTCAAGCGAAACTTTGGTCGACTTATTTTCAAGACACTTCCAACTATTACCTTCAAGAAACAAGTTTGGAGTATCACAAAGATTTCAAGTTAAACACTCATCAGAGGGAGTAAAAACGTGTTGTACTCTTTTTCCTTAACCATGGTTTTGTCCTAATTGGGTTTTCTTGGTAAAGTTTTAATGAGGCAACATCTTATGCGTATTATAATTATTTTACTCTAATGGCATCCAAGGGAGAGTGTTATAAGCCCATTTAGTGGATGCCCATTAGAGGCCCATGTTCTACATTATTCCTAAACCCTAATTCATCTCCAAATATTGTATCCCTATATATACTATGTACGGAATAATACACAACACAATTCTTATTCTTTTCTCTTCTCTTCTCTTATTCACAACAATAAAATGAATTTAATATATATTTGTGGAATAAAAAGATGTTTTGAGACCTATAAAACAAACAAAGTCGGATTTGGTTTTTCTTTCTTGACATAAAGTTTGGTAACCAGACAAGTAAGAAGAAAATGGAAGGCGATCAAACTGTTGTTTGCTCGTTGCTTACCGTCGACCTTAACGATTATTGCTACAGAGTTTGTACTCGTTGCGACAGAGTGCTTCCTGGAGATAACAATGGCGTTTTCTCTTCTTCATCTTCCTTTTGCACATTCTGCAATTCTAAACAACCCAAATTGCTCTACCGGATTCTCGTACGAAACCCTTCCTCTTTCTGGTTGCTTAGGAATTCCAGATTCGTGGGTAGTTAGGGATTTTACCAATTAGGGACTGTATCAATTGGAAAACTTCAAATTTGTTCTGAGTTCTGAATCTTTGTGTCTTGTGTGCATCTTGCAGATGAGTATAGCAACAGATACATCAGTTAAAACTGTGGTCTGTTTTGATAGAGCTGCGACCGTTCTCTTTGGTTGCTCAGCTGATGAGTTCTTCCACTTCACCAAGCTTAATCCTTTAGCAGGTAACATCAAAAACATGTATAATCACTTTACGTAATCTCTGGTTAAGTTTCCTTTTGGTGATGATTTCCTTGTTGATTGCAGCCTCTATGGTTAATCAGGTCTTGGATGGAGAAATGTTTAGGATGACACTGAATCGGCCTCGGAACGGAAACGCGCAACATATGAGAGTCACTTCAGTTGTTCCTCTAAGATCAGGATTTCAACCAGCAATAGTAACACTGACTCAGCTCTGCACCAAGAATGCTTCTTTGGGGACACCAACCCATAGTTCCTAATGTTGGAATGGGTGCTACAACCACAGATTGTTTGATATCTTTTTTGTTTCTGATACATTGTTACCTTCTTCCTTGGCTAATGTGATGACATTGTTCCACATGTGGGTAACACTGACTCAGCTCTGCACCATGTGCTTGGAGTAGCATGAGAGCATTGAACGCAACTAAAACAATCATGCTTTTCATTTTTGTTGGTGAAAAGTTTGCAGGAAAGTGAATACAGAGACGAAGCAAATTGCAAGATCTAAAATTATCGAGGATGTACCTTTTTATTTCATATTCAACGTAGCAATTCTGATTTCCACGATTTGTGTAATCAATCTCATATTACTACCAGAAAATGTGACGTCTTAAACTACAACAAAAAGTTTCTGAAAAAAGATGGGAAGTAATATCACTATATCCTGAAATTCATTTTCAATAACATGAACAAAATTTCTACAAAAAACAAGAGCTATAAACTACATTAATCTTGAGTTTCATTATAAAAAGGATTATCATGACTTGCGAGCTCGGTCACGCCAAGATCCTTGCTGTTTTGCAAGTACCTAAAACCAAAAGTATGGGATTAAACCAGCTTAAGTGCTGACCATAAAATGGAGCTCCAAGGATTGATTGGTTCGAGAGCAAAAGATATGAAAGAGAGCTCTGGAAGTTTTACCTTTTCGCTAAGAAGACTTATCGTGCCACCCTTGTTTTCTCCTTCATTGTCATTTACATTAGTTTTCTCTGAAAGCTCAGTGTCGGTGTTATCGGTAGGAGTTTGGAGTGTTGGTACTCCAAACATGGCTTCATCATGGGCGGCTTTTAACTCCTCTTCCCTTCTCGCCTGCGAGTTTATTTCAAAACCATTTAGTCTGGAGATCTGATTGTAGAAACTAGAAGTCTATGGATAGCAAGAAATAATGAAAGCTAATGACTCGGGCGCACCTCGATGGCAGAAAACCTAAAGCTCTGTCCCATGCGCTTGACCAAGGCAGCATCATCATCAGTACCTGCATAATCATATGAAGTCTTAGCATCGAGAATCCATAATAGCTGAGAATATTTTTTCATCTCCATTGTACAGAAAAATCATGGAATATATGTAGAATTCCACAAGAAACTTCACCTTCTTCTACTTCCTCATCATCAACTGGAGCATCTTTATCGAACTCAAACCGTTCCCATCCCGCACCCTTCCTGGTATCTTTCTCAGCTGCAATTCAAGCGCATGAATAATTTAAATGGAAGACATAAACATAAACATGAGCTGATATGATATGATCGTTTTCACAAGATATACAATGCGAGGAATCTCATCTCATTTAAAGGACAGAGTCTATCGTTCTTGTTTATTATTCTTTCTCAAACATTAGGAAGTTTATCTTCATACACCACTAAATACATTTCATATTCACTATCTCCAGGAAAGGATTTGTCCCAATCCTTCTTATATGCAAAGTTGCTATCTATGAGGTCACTAAACTCTAAGAAAGGTTTTGCTTTGCTGATAAGGAAAAGCTCGGGCAAGTCTTCTCCTAGCATTAGAGTACATTGCATCCTCGATGCCAAGAGATAAAGGGCCATAACACAGCCCCACAAAACTACAACACAGAGGCTTTGACGAATGAATTCTCACTTCTTGACCCTATGCCTAACCAGAACCCTAGACACATCCACAATACCTCAAAGCAGTCTCCTACCTCCATTTTAAACCATTATCCCCCTAAATTAACTGACTTAAGGCTATGGTTCACTACAAAAATTCTAGCAATAGTCTTGCATTAGACAAAGCCTTATCAGCATCATCCAGATTCAAAGGCCAAAACATTAAGTGCCAAACACAGAGACCCACCGTTTAACAGTAAACATTCCAAAAGATGGATCCCACTCAAAAGATGTTGTCGGGAGAATCAGATCTAATCCGCTAGAAGCATGAACAGCAGAATCAATGTAATCTCCCTAATGGGACCGACTAACTTACCAGTTTCATCAAGCTGGAGTTTCATCTTGGCCTTCACTTTTTCAGCAGCTGTCTGTTCAATAAAACAACATAACCAAACCCTTAAGATATCAATAAAATTGATATCAACAAATCACAGACGGACACACACAAAACAACAACAAGAAAAATACAGAATCCAAATCCATAATCACATATGGGCTTATCTATTCCTGCTTATCAAGCAAATGTGAGTACATGAAGGAATGTTTCCTATGTAGCAATACCAACCCAATCTTGAGGATCATGTTAAGCTAGTTGCTATGTTCTTATCACCCTAACTCGAAAACTCTAAAGCAAAGAGATTCTAACATTAAGGCATTTCAATAACCGAAGCTGAATTTGTGAACATGGTAAGAATTAGCAAACGGGCATCAAAATCTGGTAAGCATAAAGGCTGAAGAATGATGTACCATATCATCATAGCCTTTGATTAAGCCTGAGTAATCAATCTTCTTCTTCTCGTTAACATCTTCTCTCTTCCTTCCTCTTCTTTCATCTTCGTTCCTTCTACGTTCTCTTCTCGGAGACGAGCTCCTGCTCCTGCTCCGACTCCTCCTCCTACTCCGTCTATCTCCATATCTATCACGCCTCTCTGCACTTCTGCTTCTCCTTCTATGACTTCTATCTCTATCATCCCTCTCTCTACTCCGATAATCGCTCGATTCTCTGTAGCTCCTATCCGAAACCCTATGATGTTGTTGTTGATGATCTTCAGGCTTATTCTTCTTCTTCAATTTATCTCTGATGGATTGTAAATCGGAATCCGATTTAGGGTTGGAAGAAGCCTTGACGAACTGGTTGAGAAACGAAGATGAGGATGATGCGATCGCGGATCCTCTCTCCGGAACGGAATCTGTGGCTCCGGAGGCAAATCCGAGACCTTGCTTGAAGCGAGCAGCTCCTTCTCCTTTACGAGTGAGCTCGTCGTAGTAAGCTGCTGCTTTTTCCTCTTCCATAACTTAGCCTCCTCAATACTGTTTTTTTTTTTCCCTCTTTGTTTGTTTCTCTCTTCCCTTTCTTACAATTTGGTTACAATTTGAATCTTTGCATACATATATTCATTGATATGATTTTTGGGAATTTTTCGAAGATGAATTATGAGATCATTTTGATCAAGTTGAGATTGTTTTGTTACTAAAGAATGATAACAAATTAACAATAATGATGTGTGTTCGACACATACAGTAAAAAAACAACTACTATATAAGAGTGATGGCAAATTGTTGGAAAAACTGCACTGTGACACGTGCATCGTGGCCGTGGACTCATAAGGATTTATGTGAGGAGCAACCTTCCACATCAATTTGTGATGCCAACTTTGAAATCTACCTCGTGTATAAGGAACAAACGCACATTGCGCAAATGACCGCATGTGCTAGGATGTGTCAAATACATCTCTGGGGAGGATGTACCTAAGGAACCATTACACCAAATTGAGTATTTTATTAGAAAATCATTAGCTACATAACATATTATTTGTCAAAAGTATCTTCGGTATAGTGGTTTATCAAGAGTTTCTTAATGTTCATTGTCGTATTTGGGGTTGGATTTATAGAAAAAACGAAATATGCATATTTACTATTTAGTAGTAACAATTTTATCACAAATACTAAGTGTAGTGTAAGTAAAACGTTTTTCATAATCTGGTGCGTTAGTGGTAAATTTATCCATCATGAATGTGATATAGATAAATCTGTGTATTGTAAATTTTTGTAGGTTAATTATATTTGTATGTTATAAAATTGTTTTATCATAATTCATTCGTTGTGATTGATTTAATTGGTCGATGCTATTGACCAATCATATCAATCTTTTGAAATTTTGATACGTAAAGGATCCCAACATATATTGGTAATCTTTATTGTACACTATTGATTAGAAAAAATATCAGCGGATAAGATCTGCCTACTTACCAATCTTCGTTGGTATTTATTGACCAATATGTCAATATATTAAAAAGAAAAGTTCGTTAGTACTAATCCAAATATCTCTTCTTTATTCTTCTTTCATATCTCATAAAAAAATCACCACCTCCCCCTAACATTTTTTCGGTTTCCAATAAAAACTTCTGGTGCAATTTTTGTACATCAAATTAGCTTTTTTTCTCTATAAAAGAAAACATTTAATTTATGGTTAATGTTGTAAAAATACTTTACACTAATTCTAGTCACATTTGTTGTTTTTCCTTCTTTTTCAGCTTCATCATCATCATCCGGTCGAAATTTTTTTTTAGCATCAAGTCGTATGAAATTGGATTTGGTGAAACATTACGAAGAATTTAGCACTCCATTAATCGTCTAAGTGGCCATATCAAATCCAGATATATTTTATCAGATGTATAGCTTATAGCTTAGGTGACTCTTGTTTTGTTGAAGAGGACGAACGGATTTGGGCTAATAAACAGTTGTTTTGGAATTCAAAGATGTTGAAGGGATTGAAACCTGAAAATTGTGTTTTCTTTTATTTATGTATTTTCATATACTCCAGCAAATGAAATTGAA
Source organism: Arabis alpina (assembly GCA_900128785.1). Taxonomy (NCBI): domain Eukaryota; kingdom Viridiplantae; phylum Streptophyta; class Magnoliopsida; order Brassicales; family Brassicaceae; genus Arabis; species Arabis alpina. The sequence continues at coordinate 8,447,363 of LT669792.1, forward strand.
GATTGAAGATTGTGTTTTGTAGAGGCATGATTTAAATCTTCAAAAATATATAAACAAATAGTATAACCCAATGAAAATGTTTAATACAATTGGAATCCATCTAATAAATTATCACAAATTTTCGTAATCAAATGTAAATATAGAAAATCATAAATCATGCCTCTACAAAATACAATTTGTGATAATCTATTACAATGGGAAAAATGTTTAATACAATGGGAATTAATCAACGATTTTAACACAAGTTATGACTGAATTTGAAACCAACGCAAATTATTGGATTATTTACACAGCAATTAAAAAGAAAAAACTACTTTACTTGCTTACAAAGTTAAACGATTGCAACTCCATTAGAAATCTCATATTTTTTATTACATGTTCTATTTTAGTACATTTCTTAAAACTGGAAAATTCAAAAAAGATACGAAATGATCGGAAATGTACACAAATACACAAATCAAATATCCTTGATTCTGAAACAATAATCGAGAAGATCGTCATGATACGATTTTCCAAATCGATTTATCTTCCCCGAATATCATATGATTTCACCACTCACCATTATTTGACTATTCTCTTTAAACAAATACTATATTACTTTGATTTATTTTCCCCGAAAAACTCAAAACTTTATTACACATGAATTTAATTTATTTTGCCAAATTTGAATATGACTATTTGGAAACAGAATAAACAAATAATTTCCACGCGCTATCGACAAACAAAATCCCACAGATATGCAAAGATCTCTCAGAATCTCCCCATATCATATATTTTCCCTCTCTTTCCTCCCTTATAAATCCCTAATCTCCTCCTCTCACATTCATCGATTCCGAAACCAAATCAAATCTCTCTCTACTCTTCTCTGTTTTCTAGACATGGCTGAGGTTATGCGTCCTGAGAAGCTAGAGATCTCTAACGACGTCACTTCGTCTTTAGCATCACAGGAGCTTCTTCATGTTCTCGCCGTTGATGATAGCATCGTTGATCGAAAATTCATCGAACGGTTACTTAGAGTCTCCTCGTGTAAAGGTACGGTTCTGTTTCATCGTTTTTATGTGTGGAATCTGTTTGGTTTTTCGAAATCTGACAATGTTTATTTGTTGTGTTTTTCAGTTACTCTTGTCGATAGTGCGACTAGAGCTTTGCAATATCTTGGATTAGATGGAGAGAATAGCACTGTTGGATTTGAGGTACATAGATCTGATGGTCGTTGTGTAAATTTAGAAAATTCATTGAAATTGGTGTATTGATGAGTTTGATTTTGGAAAAATTTCAGGATCTGAAGATTAATTTGATAATGACGGATTACTCTATGCCTGGGATGACTGGTTATGAGTTACTGAAGAAGATCAAAGTAAGTTTTATCGAAATTTTCTCATCGATTTGATGAAAAAACAAAAGTGAAGTTTTATCTAATGGATTTTGATTTTTTTTTGTAGGAATCATCAGCTTTCAGAGAAATACCAGTGGTGATTATGTCGTCAGAGAACATCTTGCCTCGTATCGATAGGTATATTTTCATATATTATGATCCTTAAGCACGTATGATTAAGATTTATACTAGTTATAGTAACTTTTCTCGTAGATTTTGTGCATTTATTACTTCAAGAGAATCTGATGATTAGATTTAGAAGGTTTTGTTTAGGAAACTTTTAAGTAATCGCATTATTAAGGATTCGTGAAAAAGATTAGCTTTAATCGATTTGCATTGACCATATTCGATTTGCATGATAAAAGTTATAATAAGATATATTTAACCATCATGGGTAACTATGGTGGTGGTTGCATATTGGATCAATCTAAGATTTGGTGTTATTTTTAGTGGGTCCTTAAAAGATTTTAATAAATTTTCTAATGGATATTAGGAATATATAAGTAAATGAAAATGTTTCGTGTGGCCACAAAATAAGAAAAGAATAATCCATCATAAGTTAAGCAAGATCTTCTCTTGAGATTTGATTCTATTGCCGGTGATGTGTTTATATAAACCCTCCAAAAAAAATTTAGATAATATATGCTTTAATTGTTTGCATAATCTTAGGTAGGGTCATTATCAAATCCCATCCTCGTGTTAGACACCTCACATGCTTTTGCTTATTACTTAGGAACCAACTTTTACCAAAAAAAAAAATCTCATAATTGCTTAATATTGTTATCAAAATATGAGCTGGCCATCTTGTGGATCCAAAGCTACCAACTTTATGTATTTGGATCACTAATCTTTGATTCTCTTTTGTGATTTTATTTCAGATGTCTTGAAGAAGGTGCTGAAGATTTCTTATTGAAGCCTGTGAAATTAGCTGATGTGAAGAGATTAAGAGATTCTTTAATGAAAGCTGAGGAAAAAGCTTTCAACAATATCATGTTGCACAAGAGAGAGTTAGAAGCTAATGATATCTACTCGCAGCTAAAACGCGCAAAGATCTGAGTTTCGATATGATCAACACGTACTTAAGCATGTCCTGATTCTTTCGGCTTACGATTTTTGGGACCGTGCAGATTTTTTTGTTGCTGATAGAAGCAGTGAGGAGAGACAAACAAGGGTTATTCATAAGATAGAAATGTAAATTGTAGACAATGGGATTTTTTAGAGAGGAGGAGATAATATATTAGTTTTTTTCTTTACATGAGACATGTAAAATGGTGTTGCTATGGAAGTTTACTAGTATTAACTACTTTATTCACATTCATTCACTTACATGGAAAATGACACACCCAATTAACCAAAAAAGAAAAATAATGAACAAATAGATTAGTACTATTCATTAAGATAATCTTTTGTTTGATTAAAAAAGATGTCTACATGAATCGAATCCAGCGAGATAAGTTGGACCACAGTAGATGGCTTTTCGTAGAAATGTCCCAAGTTGGATTTTTTAATAAGAGTCAAGTCCATGGATGGCGACTACATCGCCTAGACTTTTTCCTTTCATCAAAAAGTAAACCAACCCAAACTAAACTAAAACTTTTTTTTAGTACAACACAAGTGATAGTTGATAATTATAACATTAAATCTTTATGAATTTAGACTTATTCTGATCTTTTTTAACAACAATTAAATATATTTCAGAATTCTATTTGCTACAAGACCTAACTAAAAACAGAATCGTTGAAATTTGATTACAATCCGGTTTCGTGTATTTCATAAATCTAAAATGAAATCAAACAAAAAGAAGAGGAAAAACGAACGCTCCAACAAAAAGAAGAAAGTGGGACGAAATCTAATTCGGTTTGTTTTTGGGTCAGCTGAGAGAAAAATTGAACCGGTTCAATATCTAGAAGATTATCCGGTTTACTTCTGGATAAGATTTTTAAAAAGGAGGTAATGCAGAGTTGTGTAGAGGAGACGGATACGAAGACCCGAACTCTGAAACACAAGTCAAGCTACAAAACTAACAAAATTTCCCTCAACCAAAAAGCATAAACCAACAAAATTATTTTCCGACAAAAAGTGATTATCTAAGAGTTACTGCGAAAGCACCACCAATGTCGAATGTATAGAGAGCTATAATAAAAGACCAAATTACGTCAAAAGAACCAAAGCTACGTAATTTCCAGGCAAGAATCATAAAAGACAAAACAAAGAAAAAACTTTCCGACATAATGTGAATTTGTTTATGTCTTTATGAGAATTTCTGCGAAATTAAATTCCAGTCACGTCGGAAGAACAGAGCCATAAAACCCAATGAAGTCTCTCCACGTGTACGGTTACTTCTTCATCGTCTCCAGTAGCCAAATAGTACAATAGTCAACTTCAACAATAATTCACATTTGTATTTTATACCCCAAAATACCCATTTGCAGTAAAATTATTCTCACGTTAACGATAGGGGCATTTCAGGTAATTACTCCCGTCTACATCTTACCATTATATTAGTGTCAATCCACAGAGATGAAGAAATACCAAAAGCAAGAGACGACCTCAAAAGTCCACGAAGAAGAGAAAATGGCATTTCAAGGTCGTACCGGAATCGATGGTGATCTAATCAAAAGGTCATGGACTGCGTCGAAGGAAGCTTACGGAAAAGACTACCACAAAGAAGAAGCAGGGGGTTCTGTCATTTTCGCTGTCGGACCATATTTCTCGGTGAACGAATGGTTGGCTCCGGGGAACAAATTCGCCTTTGGAGAGATGGAGATGGATCGTAACAAGTATCCTTGTATGAGAAGTATAGGTAACAACGTTGACGCTAAAGTGAACGAAGCTTTCCACAAGAATCTTGAACGACTCATTTCTCCAACAGCCTCATTTGCTGCTTCTGTAAGTACAAAACTCTGAACATTTTCGTATTTTAGTCGAAACATAAGAAGAAATTTGTGTCCGAGACTTGCTTTTTTTCAGGTGGAAACGGCGTTCAAAAGCAGAAAACAGATTGTGTTCACAGGACATTCTTCAGGAGGAGCAACTGCAATCTTAGCAACAGTTTGGTTTTTGGAGACACTCTTCAGAACGAATCCGAATGGTTTCCCTGAACCTCGATGTGTTACATTTGGAGCTCCTTTGGTTGGTGACGGTATCTTCAAGCACGCGCTTGGTAGAGAGAATTGGAGCCGGTTCTTCACCAATTTCGTCACAAGATTCGATATTGTCCCTCGGATTATGCTTGCTCGAAAGGCATCAATAGAGCAAACTCTGCCTCATGTTCTTTCGCAACTGGTTAATAATAAAGATTCGATCCAAGAAAACGACCAGGGGATCGCAGAGTTTTACAAAGCGGTGGTGAAAGACACAGCAACTGTTGCTTACCGAGCTGTCTGTAAATTGATTGGAAACGGAGAGGCGTTTTTAGAAACCCTTTCGAGCTTCCTTGAGCTAAGTCCTTATAGACCCGTAGGTACTTTTGTATTCTATACAGGGACGAAATTGGTCTCTGTGAACAACTCAGAGGCCATTCTTCAGATTCTGTTTTACACTTCTCAGTCTAGCAACGAACAAGAATGGTCTCGTATTCCATGTCAAAGCGTAAGAGATCATTATAGCTATGAGCAGCTGGTACAATCAATGGGGATTAATCATTTGGATCTGCATCACTTGCCTTTGGATGTAGAGAACTTAATTGTGTCTGCGCTCAATGACCTCGGACTGGTAAATCTTTCTCTCTTTCAATTTGTGCAGCTCCATAACTCGATACTTGTATGTTTTCGCTAGAAAACGATCACTTTTACCATTGGTGTTTCCTTTTTTTGCAGAGCGCAAGAGCCGGACAATGTGTCCGTGCTGCATTGGAAGCAGAGAAGCAACGACTCAAAAATCAGGAAAATATAGATGCCAAAATGTCTAAAATAAAAGAGAAGCTAGCATGGATAGAGGGCGAGTACAAGGAAAGGTGTAGAACTCAGAAAAACGGGTGTTATGATTCCTTCAAGGCTTCTAATGAAGAGATTGATTTCAATTCAAACGTCAAAAGAGCTGAGCTAGCCGGTATATATGACGAGGTGCTTGGCTTAGTGAAGAACTATCAACTTCCAGATGAATTTGAGGGGCGCAGAGAGTGGATCGTGCAAGCAACTCGCTATCGCAGATTGATTGAACCTCTTGATATTGCAAACTATCACCGCCATTTGAAGAACGAAGACACAGGGCCTTACATGGTAAAAGGAAGACCAAACCGTTACATATATGCTGAGAGAGGGTACAAGCATGAGCTACTGAAGCCAGAAGGAAAGCTTGCAGAAACTGTATTTTGGAGCAAGGTAGATGCTCTTAACTTAAGGCCACTGGACGAAATGAAAGAGGAGCTAAAGATATCGGGATCCAAGTCCGGATCATGCTTTTGGGCTGAGGTCGAAGAGCTTAAGGGAAAACCATATGCAGAAGTTGAGATAAGGATCAAGACGTTAGAAGGGTTGCTCGGAGGATGGATCGAAGAGAAGGAAGTTGATAATCAGCAAATATTTCTGGAGGGTTCAACATATCGAAAGTGGTGGAATTCACTTCATGACGATCACAGAAACCAGTCTCCGGTACAAAACCTTATTATGGCCGCAACAAGAAACACCTGAACATCAAGTGGTCGATTATTTGAGATATTGGAACAGTACTTGCTTGTGTGAAGTTGTGCAATAAGATAAGTAATAGCTCTCTATTCTAATGTTTTAAAATCTGTTTTCCACTTCACAGTGATCTAAGAATAAGAAACATGTTCTAAGATCATTGTGAAGTATGTAATAGCTCTCTATTCCAATGTCAAATTTGTTTCCACTTTACAATGATTTACAATAAGAGACGTTGCTCTAAAATGAATCTCAAATAGCATGAGCCATCAACAAACAACCTTCTTAAGCGTTGACAGAGGGAGATACACAGTTAAAGAGAAGCAGAATATCAACATAGAGGAGTGTTGTGAGGTTGCGGAAAATTGGTTAAAACATTACTAACCTCTAAACCCTCAAACATTTGGCTATGAAAACGCTCCAAGTTCTAGCTACTACAATAACGAATAAAACGCCAACATGTAATTTAAAACTTGCCAATGCCATTCTGTGTTGCTAGTTTGCTTGATATGGCTCAAGTACATGTTTCCAAAATAAAAGAGTTCACATTACCAAGAATTTTGAATCTGTTTAGTCCAGATCTTCGTAGCAAATGAGGCATGAAGATGGCACTGAACTAAAATGAAACTTGAATAACATCCCCTAAATGTTAGGAGAAATTACTCTTAAATTCAAATGGTTATCTTAATATGTCCTAGGTGAGTTGTTTATACTCCCACAGCAACTATATTAAATTCAAGTGTTAGTCCCAAAACAACTAAATGTTTGCTCAATTAAAACAATAGAATGTAGCAAAAACAAAATTATCACGGATTTTAAATTTGAGAATGCATAGCAAAAACATTTTGAAATATATGAGTTCGAAACTATTTTGAAATTTTAAAGTGCTAATGCATTAGAAAAAATCAGTATAGAGAAGAAGCTTTACCTTTTCAACTTGAACTAAGCTCTCTTCCAATCATGTTTCTCCTACATATTCTCCTCTGTTAAAACCATATGCATAATCTCACAACAATTTATAAAAAAAAATGCAATTTGCTAGTCAATCTTAGATAAAGTGCCAAATGACCATTCTATCAAAGACCAAGGATACATAGACTTGAAAAACAAAATAACAGAGGATAAATTGTTTTGCTTCATTTGAATTTTAATGCATGAAAATTTTCAAAATAAAAATAAAAATTTCAGCAACTTACCATGCATTGATTCAAGAACACACCAAACATGGAATTATTTGTACTTATCTTTTATTCAAGTAGCTCCACCCATCATTGCCTCTGATTAATAGCATGACCAAAAAATACTTATAACAAGTAAACCATTAAACATATATCATAAAAAACAAATCTACCAATTGATAGACATCATGAATTCTAAAACGATTTAGAAATATATTTTACTTTGTACTTCTTAGAGATAAGAGACAAAGAGTAAAAAAAGAAACAAACAACAAATAATGACTCAACATCATATTACATGTTGAAAACGCAAGAGTTTTAAGCTTTTACACTAGAAATTTGTACACATAATTGATAAAGATTGTGATCAATCGCTAGATGAGCAAAGAAAGAAAAAGGATTAAGTAAACTAATCCAGATGATTAGAAAGTTTGAAGGAACTCTTAGCCATGTCGAATTGATATGACCTTGCAAATTCAAACACGCAAAATAATTACAAAATTGCAATACATGATCGATAATTTAACAAACACGTCTAAATCATACAATCAAACACGGTAAAACAATAAATGCTAATACGAAGCCACATATTTGCTTCTCTAATTGCTTCGATGCACTCCTTATCACCATCTATCAAACATAACTTAGATTATGATGATTGCTATCGGATACAACTACTCTTGCTGAACATTTATTGCCCGAAGAAGATATATGAGTAATAAGAGTGAATCCAATCAAAAAGTCTGAAGAACATATTGAAACCTATAAGATATATAGACCATGTTAGTTAAAATCAAATCAGAACAACAAAAAGCAATAAAAAAGCAAACAATCATGCAAACCATGAAAACAAACCATATATGAAACAACAAAGAATAGCATACACAAAATTATAAAAAGGAGAAGACATACAACAGACCAATTTTTATGAAGAAAAGAGAGTGGGGGCGATTTGCTATATATACTATTTTCTTACAACAAATTAACCATAAATTAAATATAGTTTTCTTTTTTAATAATAGTAAAAAAGCTAACCTGATGCACCATGAGTTTATATTATAAAATGGAATGTTTCCATATCCACCGCATATTGTTTAGTAAACGTATTATTCTTAAATATTTTGGCTTCCTCAATACCTCCAAAATTGAATATTTTTCTTAGTTTGGAGTGAGATCCAAATTGTTTCAGAGCATATGTAATCTGAGACAGCGGATCTGAAACTCTTGACACTACTGGACATGTAATTATGTCCCAATAAAGATCGATTTTGGTATTGCGTCGTTCGCGGGTAGAGTAAGGCGTAAGATTAGCCATGAATGAAAAAAAAAATTAGGAAAAGTAAGATTTTTTATAAGATGTGAGAGAGAATAAAGAAGGGATATTTGAAATAGTGATAATGAGTTCTTCTTTTATAGATATAGAAGAATTGTCATGATTGGTCAATAGACATGGACAAGGATTGGCAAGTTGGAAGACCTTGGCCGTTGTTGTTATTTTTTTATCACTGGTCTACAATAAAAATTACCAGGATTGATGACATGTCAAATTTTGGAAAAACTGATATGTTTGATCAATGTCTATTGACGAGGATCGGTAAGAAATACGCACACCTCTTCAAAATACACACTTGTACACCAAAGATGTATCAATTTCAACACATAAATTAAGTAGTTGATAATCTCTAGCATTTTTTAAACATCACATAGAATATTGAAGCTAAGCAGCATGAACAACAATGTTTTATGTTCTATGAAAAAAGGCTAACTTGATGCATCATGAGTTCTTATTGGGAAATTGATATGATTGGTCAATAAAGATGCATGTTCTCATCGTAAACCCACCATTGCGCTTAAGCAATGACACATCCATCATTATGATAACCATTCAAATTTTCCATCATTTCACATTTGAATATCTCTTTGATTGATTAAACATCATTATAATTGTAAATACACATATATAGGGATACTAAGTAATAACTAGTCCCTTTTCTTCTTTGGTAATCAACACAAATTCAATCACATTTTCATTCATTCAATTGAACTTTTTTTGTACAAATTTGAATATAAATTTTTTAAGGTATTTAACATACTATATTTTACATGATGAAAATGGTCAAAGCAATTCTCAACAGTGGGACAAAACTATCAAGTAGATTTTAAACATTTTTCGAATTCTCTTTGACAAAAAAAATCAAATGAATCAAATGCATAAACAAAATTAAGCATATCTTTATAAACAATATAGCGACTTGAAAATAACTATGAAAACAAACTAAAGATAAACAGAAACAAAAAACAGATTTGTTTACTAAATCACATCATCATATTTCGAAAAAAGAAAGAACATAAATAACAATATAAGCAAAAATAGATTTTTAAAATTTGAACATGGGAGCAATACGGATACTCATCCATTTGCCCTTAAAAATGTAAAATTGTAAAAATGGATAAATTCATTTTGAGTTAGACCATTGGAATTTACCTGATAAAAATAGTAACCTGCCACAATCATTTTAATTTCTCTCTCTCTCTCAGAGGTCAACGCTTACCTACGCATCCAAGCTGACTCTTATAACATACCCACGAATAAATTGAACTCAAGAAACATGATTTAATTATAGAACACAAAAGGAGCATATTTTTTAAGTGTAAACACACAAGTACAATAAATAAAAACACACAAATACAGTACGCGAAAACTCGTCTAAAATTAGGGGGAACACATCAAATATTTATTGGTGAATTATATTTCCCGTTTAAAATTATGAACAAATTCTTATTTTGTTGTATGTGAAAACTTTCTAACTACTGAATTTTGTTTTTAAAGCTATTATTTGTGTTTTAAATAAAGTAGAATGAGTTTAAACCTGTAAAAAAAACTAATCCAAACAAAATCTCTTACCAAATCATGATCAAATTAATCAAGGGCAATTAAACCGACTCACATTAAAAAAACATTACACATGCTTAGAGATAAACATTCCATGCTTACAACTCATAACTAGTAAGTTAATCTCATCGGCTTTATCAAAAAAAAAAACTCATAACTAGTCATGTGCAATGTTAGAAAGTATGGTTCGTTCGTTTCCAAAATCCACCTAACGGTTGGAATAACTCGAAATGTACCCATGAGCTTCCTATCTATATATAGAGAGACATGCATAATCTGGATTGTAGCACTTCTCAAGTAACGATATAAGAGCAAATAAAGGTTGTTTTCCCCTGTAATATATCTCTGTTATAACTTTTGTTTTCTTCTAACGAAAGTGATGTTTAAACGAGAATTAAGGGGAAAACAAATATAGTTTATCTTACATTAGTTGGTCTAAACATACCAATCACATAGACCATTAGTCTTGGAGTGATTGAGATGCTTTGCATAATTACTAGTCATGCATGTAAGGTTTTTGGAAATTTGTGTGGATTTAAACGTGTCATTTTTGTGACTAAAAATCAGTATACAGAAAATTAGTTGGGATAAGATGTTAAAAAAAAAAAAACAACAACAACATGGTTAAGAAGAAATAGAAACTAAGCTTAAGGAACATATAATATAGACAATTTAGCAGCAGCAGTAGTAGTGGAAGTGGTGGCTCTTGCTCCTACTGCTGCTGCTAAAATTGGGGATGGAATTCATGCCACTCAGGATACTGTTAGGGCGATTTTTCATAGATCGGGTCAGGATTTGAGATGAATCTACTGGTTTAGAGAGGATAGGTAAGAAACCATGGATGGATTTGAAAACAGATCGGAAGAAGCTAGAGATTAGAGAATCAATATCGGAGTCGCAATCGGTGGTGGTGGTGATTCCTAAAATCTAATTGAATTGGAGAAGAAGCAAGTCAGACTGAGTAGATAATGAGTTGAATTGTTTCGAGAAGATGGTGTTGGAGAAGAAAAAGATGGATTTTAGTATGTATGCTAGTGAAGATTTGGTCGTTGAGCAGATCTAAAGCCATGCTCTCAATATCCAGAGATAGAAAAGGTGTTTGTTTTAGCTTTAGTTTCTTTTGCAAATCTCAATTGACATATTTCATTTGAATTTTGTCTCGTAGAGAATTTGATTAGATGTTATGAAAAAGTTGATGGTTTTCACTGTATTGCATTCTAGAGTATTGTTTTTCAAGAGTGTTTGTTAAATCTTGATAGAGCTTCTTATTCATAATTATCGATGATGTACATAAGCTCAGAGAACATGAGTTGATTTCAGCTTATTGTTTTCTTGACGCATGATCCTTTTTGTATTTTGATTTGGCTTATTGCGTATTGAGATTGGTTATGATGGGATTCGCAGCGTATGATGAAATGGAAGCTGAAATGAAGATGGGACTTTGTTGGAAATGGGAGTGCCTGTGATATTTGTGCAGGTATCTTGTACTTTTTATAGTAACATAACTATGAGGTTGTACATGATTAAAGAAATAATCGATCTTTATGATTTTCAATGGATTTTGTATCAAAGGGTGATCCTATGTGTCCTTTGGATAAGCTCGAAGCTGTTTGCAACAAAATGGAAGTTGTGAATGAGATTCATGTGATTGATGGTGGAGATCACTTTTTCAAAATCTTTCATATAAATAACGTTTTAGCATAATGTACATGAATAAGTATTGGGTAATGCAACGTCTTGTTTTCCCATATAACCCAATTTACACAATCTATGGTAATTCTTCTCTAGATTATGTGAAACTAGATTAAAGCCCGCATTCATACGCGGATAATAACATTAAAAAATTATTTATACATATATATTATGTACCTTTTTTCGTAATTGTTAAAATATTTTAAAAAACTATTTATACTTAGATCTTAAATCATTATATGTCAAACATTTATCTTAATTTCATGTTTTAATCCATATCATGTGTATTCTTATATAGATATAAGTGTAATTAAACTCATAAGCCTAATAACAAATCAAAAAATATTATATTCTTATCCATAATGCATATAAATTATTTTGTTACATAATTAATTTATATGCATCATGGTAAATTAATTATGTAATAAAATAATTGGAATAATGTAGATTTAAATTAGAAAAGAATAAATTTCATTTTGATAATCTCATAAAACCAATAAAAGTATTTTAATAGTAAATATATTATTATTATCTTCTTAACTTGGACTATTAGGAATTTACTTTTTTACAATTTGGTTAGTTACTTAACAATTATTTTGTGCGTTTTCCATTTTTAATTTTTAGATTTTTTATAGTTGGTTAGTTACTTTAAAACTATTTTGTTAGTTTTTAATTTTAATTTTATTTATTCTTAATTAATTTTAAGTTTTTTTATCATTTTATTTTCTCTATATATATTGTGACTTATATTCTCTATAAATTACTCTTTTCGATTTATATTTTCTCTCTATATTTTTAACGACTTATATTCTCTCGATTTTTATTTTTAGTTTTTTTATAATTAGTTTAGTCTATTATAAAAAAGATTCTAAGTAGTTTACACTACTAAAACTTATTGTTTTCTAATTAATTTTGACTATTATGAATTCACCTTTTTACAAATTGGTTAGTTATTTAACAATTATTTTGTGTATTTTCCATTTTTAATTTTTCAGAAATTTTATTTTTTACTATTTTGTTAGCTACTTAACAATTATTTGTTAGTTTTCCATTTTTAATTTTATTTTGAAATTTAACACATGTCATCATCTCGATCGATATTAGACACATATCATGATCTCGTGAGTTACAATTTTGACAAACTCTCATTTATATAATAAGATTGCGATTCGAGAATACACTAGAAAATAGCTTTAATTAAGCATAGAATTTGATTCTTCTATTAAAAAAGTGGATAGATTCCATAAAAAAATTCTTTCTGCCAACAAAGTTAATAAACCATGCAAAAAGTTTTAATTTTTTTTATTAAACTCCATACAAACAATTTATAAACCATATAAAAAAATTATAACTCATACAAAAAGTTTTTAATACCTTACAAAAACGTTTATAAACCATATAAAAAAATTATAACCCATACAAAAAGTTTTTAATACCTTACAAAAACGTTTATAAACTTTACAAAAACCTTTTCGACCAGAAAAAAAACAAAAACTTTACAAAAACCTTATAATTTATAAGAAGTTTGTAAGGTTTATAAGATATTAATTTTTTGTAAGGTTTAACACAACAAATTTTTTTTTTTTTTTAATTTGGGTTAACTATTTTACATTTAGGGTATAGTTTTTGGGGGTGGGTTTTAGGGTTTTTATTTAAATTATAAAGCTTTTAAAACTGTCTTAGAAATCTCGTTAAAAACGTTTATAAACCATACAAATAATTTATAAACCATACAAAAAAAATTATAAACCCTACAAAAAGTTTATAATACCTTACAAAAACGTTTATAAACTTTAGAAAAACCTTATAATTTATAAGGTATTTAAAAGATTATCAATTGATTTATAAAACTGTATTTATATGGTTTTTCTAAAGTTTATAAGGTATTTGAAAGGTTACTAGTTGATCTATAAAGTTGTATTTACAAGTTTTTTATAAAGTTTATAAGGTATTTGAAAGGTTACTAATTGATCTATAAGATTTTTTGAAAAGTTTATAAGGTTATAAGGTTTTCTAAATTTTTGATAAATTTCATATTTAAACCGAGACACAAACACATAAACATTTTTAAAATTTTGGTTTGGGTTAACTAGTTTACATGTAGGGTATAGTTTTTGGAGGTAGGATTAGGGTTTTAGCGTTTTTATTTACATTATAAAAACTGTCTTACAAATCCCTTTAAAATCGTTTATAATCGATTCAAAAAAGTTTATAAACCATACAAAAAATTATAAGGTATTTAAAAGATTGTCAATGGATCTATCAAACAGTATTGATAAGGTTTTTCTAAAGTTTATAAGGTATTTGAAATGTTACCAATCTTATTATATAAAGTAGAGTTTGTCAAAATTGTAACTCACGAGATCTTGCCACGTGTCTAATATCGATCGAGATGATGACATGTATAAAAAGAATAAAAACGGAAAACTAACAAAAAAACTGTTAAATAATTAAGTAAATAGTGAAAAGAAAAAATTGTAATAATTTAACTTAATTAGAAGAAAAAAAAGAAAATTAACAAAACAAATCTTATTATATAAAGTAGAGTTTGTCAAAATTGTAACTCACGAGATCTTGCCACGTGTCTAATATCGATCGAGATGATGCCATGTATAAAAAGAATAAAAACGGAAAACTAACAAAAAAACTGTTAAATAATTAAGTAAATAGTGAAAAGAAAAAATTGTTAACTGAAAAATTTATCTATAAAACGGTATTTAAAAGATTATTAACTGATCTATAAAACGGTATTTATAAGATTTTTCTAAAGTTTGTAAGGTATTTGAAAGGTTGCTAATTAATCTATAAAATTGTATTTATAAGATTTTTCTAGAGTTTGTAAAGTATTTGAAAGGTTATTAATTTATCTATAAAATTGTATTTATATGATTTTTGTAAAGTTTATAAGGTATTTGAAAGGTTATTAATTTATCTATAAAATTGTATTTATAAAGGTTTTTTGTAAAGGTTATAAGTTATATGAAAAGTTATTATAGATCAAAACCTTTATAAAACTTTAAAAACGTTTTCTCTTTAGAACTACATCATTAACATTTACTTAATGCTTTTCGTACACAAAACACATGTATACTTATACTACTTCTACTTACACCTCACACATAACTTCTACATCACTAGACTCTCTTACACAAATATATGCAGCTATATTCGTGCAAATAACTTCAGCTTCGACTCCATGTGCTTGTAGAGTTTCGTTTGTTACCCTCGCAGCGAAGTTATGACGTATCCGCTTCCGCATCCAATCTCCATACAAGTCTTGGGTTTATGCTTTATCAAGTTGGTTCAATAAGCGAGTAATGATGCATCAACTAAAGCGAATGAATCATCACATAGTTCGTAAATGACTTGACTACAACAACAACAAAACCACACACACAGTAGTTACAAGATTTGAGAATGTGTATTCACTATCACAAAGTCAACAAGCTTTACACAGATTTTCGCTAAAAGTTGGAAGAAACAATTTAACAAAACCATCAAGGAACTGATTTTGATGATCCAAAACTTCAAATCTCAGAATCTGAACAAGAACATTTTCTAATAATTTATAATCTCATGATCTGTATAAGCATAATCATTCAAAATCACCGAAACTCTCTGATTCTCTGATTAAGAATCCGTCTTCTTCTCCAACACCATCTTCTCGGAAAAATTCAACTCGTTATCAACTTATTTTGACTCGCTTCTTCTCCAACTCGATCAGATCTTCGGAACCACCACCGATTCCGACTCCGAGATTGATTCTCATCTCTAGCTTCTTCCGATCTGTTTTCGAATCCATTCATCGTCTCTTACTTATCTTCTCTAAACCAGTTGATTCATCTCAAATCCTGACCCGATCTATGAAAAAATCCAGCTCAAATTCTCTCTCGATTTGAATTGATCCCGAATCTGGAGGTTGAGATGTCAATCTCGAGAAAGGCGCGGCTGTAAAATGGAAAGCCGAGTTCGATGAAACCCTAAAAAACTGCATCACCGCGCTTACCATTCTGCGACGGTTACTCCGACGAAATCTACCGTCATCGTCGATGGTGGTGTTGATTGAATTCGTAAGTGTCGATTGAACGCAATGTGTGACTCTTGGTCATTTAAGTAGGGGTAATTTTGTACTTTAATACACAAAGTGTGGCATTATTGTAAACACGTTTTTGAGGATGGCATAATTGATTGACTGACTTTCATATGTGTCATTGTAATTCTCCCTTTATTTATTTCTTCTATATTTGTTTTTGTTTTCCAAAGTCCCACAAACGAGACTTCTCAGGCTTTGCTTAATATTTCATTTCTAGATTTTGTTTATGTTATTCTCCCAATATAATTAAAATTCATATATACATGTATGTATAATTTATTAATACAAAATTTTGATTGATTAATCTTTAATAAAAAATTCTCTTCTTTTTAAGATCCATTTTGTTAATATATCAATGAAATTTTAATTTATTAATTTTTTTGTTAAACATTATTTCTAAGAGATTATTGAAAAATTATAAATACTATGATAAGGTGAGGTATTAAAAATATATATGGCGGTTAAGTAAATTAGTAAGAATATTTGGTTTATGTAACTAAAGAAAATTTATATCATTAAATTAGTAAAGGGGAATACATGATTTATAAAAATAATCCAAAAGATTCTTGATGCAATTTTTGGTTATTAAACCTACACATGAAATAATACACATAGATGAATTTCATTTGTTTTATATTTATTTTTTAATTTATTTATCAATTTTGTATTTTTCAGTTATTCTATTTTGTTTTTTATTTAAATTTGTAATAAATTAATCTTAACTACAATATATAAAATAATTATTTGCTTGAGTTGTATCTCTATGTCATCACCAAATACACGTTTATCTTAATTTATATTCTAATATAAAATTATAATATTTAAAATAACGCTTACAGCTTCTACAGTTTGTATTACCAATGAGACTTTGAAAATATTTAAAAGTAACAGCCCCCTTTATTTAAAATAACGCCTACAACATTATTGTAAACACGTTTTTGAGCGTGGCATAATTGATTGACTGACTTTCATATGTGTCATTATTGTAATTCCCCCTTTATTTATTTCTTCTATATTTGTTTTTGTTTTCTAAAGTCCCACAAACGAGACTTCTGAGGCTTTGCTTAAAAACTCAATTTCTCATTTCTGGTTACAAATTACAATTTACAGAGAAATTAAATTATCTAAAAAAAGTTAAAGTTGTGTATCAATCTTTGGATTTACGTAACTCCTCAAAACACATTTTCCTAGATTATGACGATATAAATCAGTAAAGCAACAACTAAATCAAAACATTGTGGTTTCATCGATGATATAAAAATGTATATATTGTAATTTTTTTATAAACTGTAATTAAAAAGTATTAATTAGTGGTATTAAATGATGATATCATAAAAAAAACGGTAGTATTATATTGTTTTTTGTACCATCATATTTTTTACCGTTTAATGAATGGTTACACAAGAAACCGTACATGTTGAATCACAACGTTATAACTTAAAGAGAAAATTACTTCTATAGATACTTTTTGACAAATTTATTTCAGATAAAGGTACTTTGGTTGGATGTCATACTTTTGATCTTCAACAATTGAAAGAATGGCAAAACTACCATTCTTTTACCTCATAAGACTGACTAACATTTTATTGAATCTTGGCCGTTTATTTTTGTTTTAACTTGTTTCATCTCTTATCGTTAGATCCACTTTTGGTTCAACTCATACAATGTTTTTCTCACAAAACTAAATTCTCATAAGCAATCACATAAAACGTCTTCTATCAGATAAATCCTTCTTTCTCCTTCGTTCTTTGTGCTTACCTTCTTTTTCTTGTGAAAAGGATATTCTAACGTGTTTACCTTCACACCACAAGATTCAACACTTCTTCTACTCTGAAACCCACAATCATCGACACTCCTTCAATTTCAATTTCATTATGATGGTCTCTCATACATCTCCGATAAAGCTTTTGTCGAATCTTCGTGACGTCTCCGTCGATATCTCCGATCAACTAGCTTGGGTCTCCACCGGAGCCATTCTCGGAGAAGTTTATGATGGGATTTTGGAGAAGAACAAAATCCATGGATTTTTGCAAGAGTAATGGATATATATAGAATGAAAATTGATTGAAATTGGAATCCAATAGAAAATTCTAGGTACACATTTGTTGATTAAATCTCATTTGAAATTTTAGAAGATCATCAAGTAGATGTTAAGATCTCGTAATACTTGGTTGAACAAAACATCCAACAAGTTTATGAGTTGATTTTAGCTTAAAATTTTGATTTTTTTTAATCATACTCTTATAGATCTTCTAGTATTCTTGCTAGTGTCGATATTTATGCATTAATGCTCTCTTCTTGTGTCTTTAACTTATGGATTTGTTGTTGTTGTTAATTTGTGAAAAATGTTGTTGCTTTTATGTTTAAATGGCAATGTTAGTGTTAGATTAAGGGTAATGACAAAAGAATAAAGAACCCTTTTGTTTTTCTTTGTTACAAGTTGAAGCTAAGAAAGCGGTTCAACGTTAAAGTGGTTCAACGTTATAGAATGGTCACGTATAGATGGTCACATATGAATGGTCATGTATTTGATTATCATATATGGGTGGTCATGTATTGATGGTCACATATAGGTGGTTATGTATCGATGGTAGTTGCATCTCGTCATATATTGAAGAATAACCATCCTTTTGCTTTTCATATTAATGAGTTTTCAAAGTACTTTAAAAGAAAATTCACTTAACCTACACAAACAACTCCATTGATGAGACAAAGTTCGAGCAAGAACAGGTTGAGAAAGAGCTCGTTCGAGAAGGCAGCGAGTGAGGCGCATGCAACAACTTATCAGGAAGATGAAAAGGACGATTAAGTGGAGCAAGGGGAAGAAGAAAGTAACAACGAAAGTATAAGAAACCAAGTACGAGTGACAAGTCTGAGATGCTTAAGAAGAAAAGCAAATGGTATCATTTACATTTGAAAGTGGACAAAAAAGCCTTGTTAGTTGTATTATCTTTGTTTTCTTTATTCCTTTTGCTTATGCATATTCCTTTTAAAACTGTCTTAGAAATCTCGTTAAAAACGTTTATAAACCATACAAATAATTTATAAACCATACAAAAAAAATTATAAACCCTACAAAAAGTTTATAATACCTTACAAAAACGTTTATAAACTTTAGAAAAACCTTATAATTTATAAGGTATTTAAAAGATTATCAATTGATTTATAAAACTGTATTTATATGGTTTTTCTAAAGTTTATAAGGTATTTGAAAGGTTACTAGTTGATCTATAAAGTTGTATTTACAAGTTTTTTATAAAGTTTATAAGGTATTTGAAAGGTTACTAATTGATCTATAAGATTTTTTGAAAAGTTTATAAGGTTATAAGGTTTTCTAAATTTTTGATAAATTTCATATTTAAACCGAGACACAAACACATAAACATTTTTAAAATTTTGGTTTGGGTTAACTAGTTTACATGTAGGGTATAGTTTTTGGAGGTAGGATTAGGGTTTTAGCGTTTTTATTTACATTATAAAAACTGTCTTACAAATCCCTTTAAAATCGTTTATAATCGATTCAAAAAAGTTTATAAACCATACAAAAAATTATAAGGTATTTAAAAGATTGTCAATGGATCTATCAAACAGTATTGATAAGGTTTTTCTAAAGTTTATAAGGTATTTGAAATGTTACCAATCTTATTATATAAAGTAGAGTTTGTCAAAATTGTAACTCACGAGATCTTGCCACGTGTCTAATATCGATCGAGATGATGACATGTATAAAAAGAATAAAAACGGAAAACTAACAAAAAAACTGTTAAATAATTAAGTAAATAGTGAAAAGAAAAAATTGTAATAATTTAACTTAATTAGAAGAAAAAAAAGAAAATTAACAAAACAAATCTTATTATATAAAGTAGAGTTTGTCAAAATTGTAACTCACGAGATCTTGCCACGTGTCTAATATCGATCGAGATGATGCCATGTATAAAAAGAATAAAAACGGAAAACTAACAAAAAAACTGTTAAATAATTAAGTAAATAGTGAAAAGAAAAAATTGTTAACTGAAAAATTTATCTATAAAACGGTATTTAAAAGATTATTAACTGATCTATAAAACGGTATTTATAAGATTTTTCTAAAGTTTGTAAGGTATTTGAAAGGTTGCTAATTAATCTATAAAATTGTATTTATAAGATTTTTCTAGAGTTTGTAAAGTATTTGAAAGGTTATTAATTTATCTATAAAATTGTATTTATATGATTTTTGTAAAGTTTATAAGGTATTTGAAAGGTTATTAATTTATCTATAAAATTGTATTTATAAAGGTTTTTTGTAAAGGTTATAAGTTATATGAAAAGTTATTATAGATCAAAACCTTTATAAAACTTTAAAAACGTTTTCTCTTTAGAACTACATCATTAACATTTACTTAATGCTTTTCGTACACAAAACACATGTATACTTATACTACTTCTACTTACACCTCACACATAACTTCTACATCACTAGACTCTCTTACACAAATATATGCAGCTATATTCGTGCAAATAACTTCAGCTTCGACTCCATGTGCTTGTAGAGTTTCGTTTGTTACCCTCGCAGCGAAGTTATGACGTATCCGCTTCCGCATCCAATCTCCATACAAGTCTTGGGTTTATGCTTTATCAAGTTGGTTCAATAAGCGAGTAATGATGCATCAACTAAAGCGAATGAATCATCACATAGTTCGTAAATGACTTGACTACAACAACAACAAAACCACACACACAGTAGTTACAAGATTTGAGAATGTGTATTCACTATCACAAAGTCAACAAGCTTTACACAGATTTTCGCTAAAAGTTGGAAGAAACAATTTAACAAAACCATCAAGGAACTGATTTTGATGATCCAAAACTTCAAATCTCAGAATCTGAACAAGAACATTTTCTAATAATTTATAATCTCATGATCTGTATAAGCATAATCATTCAAAATCACCGAAACTCTCTGATTCTCTGATTAAGAATCCGTCTTCTTCTCCAACACCATCTTCTCGGAAAAATTCAACTCGTTATCAACTTATTTTGACTCGCTTCTTCTCCAACTCGATCAGATCTTCGGAACCACCACCGATTCCGACTCCGAGATTGATTCTCATCTCTAGCTTCTTCCGATCTGTTTTCGAATCCATTCATCGTCTCTTACTTATCTTCTCTAAACCAGTTGATTCATCTCAAATCCTGACCCGATCTATGAAAAAATCCAGCTCAAATTCTCTCTCGATTTGAATTGATCCCGAATCTGGAGGTTGAGATGTCAATCTCGAGAAAGGCGCGGCTGTAAAATGGAAAGCCGAGTTCGATGAAACCCTAAAAAACTGCATCACCGCGCTTACCATTCTGCGACGGTTACTCCGACGAAATCTACCGTCATCGTCGATGGTGGTGTTGATTGAATTCGTAAGTGTCGATTGAACGCAATGTGTGACTCTTGGTCATTTAAGTAGGGGTAATTTTGTACTTTAATACACAAAGTGTGGCATTATTGTAAACACGTTTTTGAGGATGGCATAATTGATTGACTGACTTTCATATGTGTCATTGTAATTCTCCCTTTATTTATTTCTTCTATATTTGTTTTTGTTTTCCAAAGTCCCACAAACGAGACTTCTCAGGCTTTGCTTAATATTTCATTTCTAGATTTTGTTTATGTTATTCTCCCAATATAATTAAAATTCATATATACATGTATGTATAATTTATTAATACAAAATTTTGATTGATTAATCTTTAATAAAAAATTCTCTTCTTTTTAAGATCCATTTTGTTAATATATCAATGAAATTTTAATTTATTAATTTTTTTGTTAAACATTATTTCTAAGAGATTATTGAAAAATTATAAATACTATGATAAGGTGAGGTATTAAAAATATATATGGCGGTTAAGTAAATTAGTAAGAATATTTGGTTTATGTAACTAAAGAAAATTTATATCATTAAATTAGTAAAGGGGAATACATGATTTATAAAAATAATCCAAAAGATTCTTGATGCAATTTTTGGTTATTAAACCTACACATGAAATAATACACATAGATGAATTTCATTTGTTTTATATTTATTTTTTAATTTATTTATCAATTTTGTATTTTTCAGTTATTCTATTTTGTTTTTTATTTAAATTTGTAATAAATTAATCTTAACTACAATATATAAAATAATTATTTGCTTGAGTTGTATCTCTATGTCATCACCAAATACACGTTTATCTTAATTTATATTCTAATATAAAATTATAATATTTAAAATAACGCTTACAGCTTCTACAGTTTGTATTACCAATGAGACTTTGAAAATATTTAAAAGTAACAGCCCCCTTTATTTAAAATAACGCCTACAACATTATTGTAAACACGTTTTTGAGCGTGGCATAATTGATTGACTGACTTTCATATGTGTCATTATTGTAATTCCCCCTTTATTTATTTCTTCTATATTTGTTTTTGTTTTCTAAAGTCCCACAAACGAGACTTCTGAGGCTTTGCTTAAAAACTCAATTTCTCATTTCTGGTTACAAATTACAATTTACAGAGAAATTAAATTATCTAAAAAAAGTTAAAGTTGTGTATCAATCTTTGGATTTACGTAACTCCTCAAAACACATTTTCCTAGATTATGACGATATAAATCAGTAAAGCAACAACTAAATCAAAACATTGTGGTTTCATCGATGATATAAAAATGTATATATTGTAATTTTTTTATAAACTGTAATTAAAAAGTATTAATTAGTGGTATTAAATGATGATATCATAAAAAAAACGGTAGTATTATATTGTTTTTTGTACCATCATATTTTTTACCGTTTAATGAATGGTTACACAAGAAACCGTACATGTTGAATCACAACGTTATAACTTAAAGAGAAAATTACTTCTATAGATACTTTTTGACAAATTTATTTCAGATAAAGGTACTTTGGTTGGATGTCATACTTTTGATCTTCAACAATTGAAAGAATGGCAAAACTACCATTCTTTTACCTCATAAGACTGACTAACATTTTATTGAATCTTGGCCGTTTATTTTTGTTTTAACTTGTTTCATCTCTTATCGTTAGATCCACTTTTGGTTCAACTCATACAATGTTTTTCTCACAAAACTAAATTCTCATAAGCAATCACATAAAACGTCTTCTATCAGATAAATCCTTCTTTCTCCTTCGTTCTTTGTGCTTACCTTCTTTTTCTTGTGAAAAGGATATTCTAACGTGTTTACCTTCACACCACAAGATTCAACACTTCTTCTACTCTGAAACCCACAATCATCGACACTCCTTCAATTTCAATTTCATTATGATGGTCTCTCATACATCTCCGATAAAGCTTTTGTCGAATCTTCGTGACGTCTCCGTCGATATCTCCGATCAACTAGCTTGGGTCTCCACCGGAGCCATTCTCGGAGAAGTTTATGATGGGATTTTGGAGAAGAACAAAATCCATGGATTTTTGCAAGAGTAATGGATATATATAGAATGAAAATTGATTGAAATTGGAATCCAATAGAAAATTCTAGGTACACATTTGTTGATTAAATCTCATTTGAAATTTTAGAAGATCATCAAGTAGATGTTAAGATCTCGTAATACTTGGTTGAACAAAACATCCAACAAGTTTATGAGTTGATTTTAGCTTAAAATTTTGATTTTTTTTAATCATACTCTTATAGATCTTCTAGTATTCTTGCTAGTGTCGATATTTATGCATTAATGCTCTCTTCTTGTGTCTTTAACTTATGGATTTGTTGTTGTTGTTAATTTGTGAAAAATGTTGTTGCTTTTATGTTTAAATGGCAATGTTAGTGTTAGATTAAGGGTAATGACAAAAGAATAAAGAACCCTTTTGTTTTTCTTTGTTACAAGTTGAAGCTAAGAAAGCGGTTCAACGTTAAAGTGGTTCAACGTTATAGAATGGTCACGTATAGATGGTCACATATGAATGGTCATGTATTTGATTATCATATATGGGTGGTCATGTATTGATGGTCACATATAGGTGGTTATGTATCGATGGTAGTTGCATCTCGTCATATATTGAAGAATAACCATCCTTTTGCTTTTCATATTAATGAGTTTTCAAAGTACTTTAAAAGAAAATTCACTTAACCTACACAAACAACTCCATTGATGAGACAAAGTTCGAGCAAGAACAGGTTGAGAAAGAGCTCGTTCGAGAAGGCAGCGAGTGAGGCGCATGCAACAACTTATCAGGAAGATGAAAAGGACGATTAAGTGGAGCAAGGGGAAGAAGAAAGTAACAACGAAAGTATAAGAAACCAAGTACGAGTGACAAGTCTGAGATGCTTAAGAAGAAAAGCAAATGGTATCATTTACATTTGAAAGTGGACAAAAAAGCCTTGTTAGTTGTATTATCTTTGTTTTCTTTATTCCTTTTGCTTATGCATTATCCCCCTCCCCCCCCCCCCCCCACCCCCCTACCTTGAGAGAATGAGTGTATATGTAAATCATTTGCTATTTGATAAAAATGAAAATTTTGTACCATGTTATGATTAAGCCTGAAGTAAAACAAAGAGAGAAAGAGAAACAACAGAGATAATAACGTAGGAGAAGCTTCTTAGTTTTGCTGATCCATCTTCTTATGTCAAAAGCAACATAATTTTCTAGTGGTTTAAAATTGCTCGATATAAAGAATTGCATCATATCGTGTAAAGTTACACCGTTCAAGTCCAACATTGAAAAGCTTGAGCAATCCCACAAAAACTTATACAAATAGGAGAATCAGTACATGAATCATTCAAAAAATACGTAATATGACGAATGTATATTGCTAAAAGACGACATTTTCCCCAAATTTTATGAATTCACAAATCAAAACAACAAAAAAGTTCAACGGAAGATCTCCCATGAATGTGTATTTACTCGATGAACGCGTGGACGTCGTATCGTGGACACATTATTTACTCGATAAACTCGTGTACGTAGTTTGTGGACGCATTATCTTGGACGTGTTACCTTTGAAAGCACTTCTTCACATTCTACAACAAAGACATGTCAATGGCACACAAATCCGATTTTTCAAACATATATAAAAGCTTTTTCCACCCAGGCATGTCCTCCGTCTTCTGAATCTCCTTCACCAAATCCGCTAAAAGTGGTTAGTTTGCCACCACATACAAATTATTGTCACAACAGATCCTTTTTCTCAATAATTTTTGGATAAAAACTGGGATCATAACCACTAGGGAAGTCACCACTCTGCAGACCAGTCATTTCTCTAAACTCCGTGAGTGAAAACCTTTAAGGCTGACCACCAAAAACCATCCACAATTCATACTTCTTATAAGACAGCAATTGACAAGTAAGCAAAACCTGCAGTAACTTACACGATATTGGAACAACTCACATGCATATCAAACAAAACTCCTAGCGGTGATTCCCGAATCCTATCAAACTCCTCGGTACCCTCCAACGCATCTCTAACAAAAGTAAGCAGATCTGATTTCTAACAAAAGTTAGCAAACAACCTACAGGGGAGTCTATCGTCGCTATTTTTCGGTGGATCAGACTTTTACGCTGCAACAAAACCCAGAAATTGAAATTGAAAAACCAAACAAGTATAGGAAAAGAAGGCTTAGAAGATGGATTCGCAACTTACCACTGATTTATAGACGTCGGGAACATCCATCTTATCCTTCTCAGACACCAAAATCGCCAACTCACACAGATAGAGAGCAACCGTCAATAACCCAAACGTTATGCGTCTCCAAACCATGTGGATAATTCGTAGTTGGTAAGATTGTAATTGGTAAAAAAAAATTATTACTAATATTACCGTCGTTTTAAAAGTGGGGAGTTTATTGTCTTTTAACAACGAAAAAGTATACCATCGAAACAAAGTATATTTTTTGCAACAAAAGTTTGACAAAGTACTTATAGGTGTAAGAAGCCCTAACTTAAATTAAAATGTAAATTTGTGCGAATCATATGATTACATGGAAAACGAATACTAGAGTACTATGAGAATTCATGTAGCCCAATTTCTATGAATTAAGAAACCAACCTGTCAAAAAATGCAAAATTGCAAATTACAAAATAAGCAAGAAGATTATATTTGTAGCACCAAGAAATTCAAAGACGCAACATCAATGTAACTTGTAATGGTAAAAGTCAAATCTTATAAACTAACACATAGCTTGTACTGGTGAATCAATATACAGTTTACCACATTTTAGAAAGAGAAAACGTCAATCAATTAACCAACAACTAAAAATGATAGTGGTTGCAGAAAGATAAGTCCTGTGCATGAAGACTTATTAAGATAATAGATATCAGTGAGGCCTAATTGATACAGTAACAAACAAAAAATAGTATTTAAGACTAAATAATCCGATCTCAAATTAGAGACAAAAATAACAAGGATTTGGGTTTAATCCTTCAAACTAGTGTACCAATTCCAAAGACTTGAAGACAAAATTATAAACGTGAAGGTGAAATTGCTGTTGAAACATGTGGATGGAATGTTTTTTTCAATTCCAAAATTGTCCAAAAGTAACTAAGCTTTAAGACTTGTGAGCTAAATACACTGTTCATAATAGTGAGAACATTTCAGAAATCAAGAAAATGAAAACTATTATAATTAAAGAAATAATCAAATCCAGAATCTGACATAACACAAGAAAGAAACAAAAAACCACAGACAAATATTCGGGAATCTACCTGAAAAAGAGAGCTTTGATTGGGTAAGCAAGACATGAATCAATAAAAAAGACTTTAATGGACCAGATAAAGGAGAAAAAAAACACAGAGTTGTGATATGTTTTGTTACCTCACATCAAATTGCAGTTCTTGTGTACAAAAACACAAAAAGTAAAGCCACACTGTCGATGAGAGAGAGAGCAGAGAGTATTCTGAGTATATTGAATTAAAAAAGCAGCTTTGTTTGCTGCAAACTCGTGTTTAGAAAAAAAGGGCAAAACATGTATGTGTATTATCACATACCAACTCTCAAACTAATCGCACACATGTAAATCGCTAGATATGTATGATTGTATGGTATTTAAATCGTCTAAACTGGGGGAAAAAACAAATATTTATTGGTGAATTCTGTTCCCGTTTAAAATTATGAACAAAATCTCATTTTGTTGTATGTGAAAACTTTCTACCTACTTAATTTTGTTTTTAAAGCTATTATTTGTGTTTTTAATAAAGTAGAATGAGTGTAAACGGGTAATAAGAAACCAATCCAAACAAAATCTCTTACCAAAACATGATCAAATTAATCAAGGCCAGTTAAACCGGTTCGGGTTAAAAAAAACACTACACATGCTAATAGATAAACATTCCATGCTTACAACTCATAACGACTAATGTGCAATGTTAGAAATTATGGTTGGTTCGCTTCCAAAATCCACCTAACGGTTGGAATAACTCGAAGTGTACCTATGAGCTTCCTAACTATATATAGAGAGACATGCATAATCTTGATTGTGACACTTCTCAAGTAACGATATAAGAGCAAATAAAGGTTGGTGTCCCCTGTAATATTTCTCTGTTATATTTTTTTTGTTTTCTTCTAATGAAAGTGATGTTTAAACGAGAATTAAGGGGAAAACAAATATAGTCTATGTTACATTTGTTGGTCTAAACATACCAATCACCTAGACAATTAGTCTTGGACTGATTGAGATGCTTTGCATAATTATTAGTCATGCATGTAATGGTTTTTGGAAATTTATGTGGATCTGATTCGTGACTTAAAAACAGTGTACTCAAAATTAGTTGTACAGTTAGATGTGGTAAAAAGTGAAAACTAAAATCAACAACATGGTAAGAAGAAATATAAACTAAGCTTAAGGAACATACAAAATAGAAATTTATTTTAGATACAAAATAGAAATGTATTTTAGATAAAATAACAACATTCAATATAACAAATAAGTAAAACCTTTTTGTTGACAAAAAGATAAAAATACTATGCTAAGTTTTGTTAAGACGACAAACATATTTTTATCTTTACACAATTGAACATTGGTTCCGTATTCCCCCTCTCCTAGAAGTGCTACTAAAATATTTTTCTTCCAAACTTTTTACCTATTCGTTTTACAACAAACTATGTAAACCAATAAAAAACTATACGAACTAATTATTTTTTTAAAATTGGTTTAGCTAATTTCTTAACTAAACCGTAACCACGATTAAGTAAATCAAAATAGTGTTTTAAAATCCGAATAGTATATATTCTTATTTCTCCCTAGAAGGGCAACTAGAACGATTTTTCCCATACTTTTATGTTTGTTTTTTTACTACACAAACAATTTAATTTGGTCATACAACTACATAAACTTATTCATCTAATTACCAAATAAAATTGGTTCAATTGATTTCAAAATTAAGTTAAATAAACCGTTATTGCGTTTTATGATCACGATTAGGCTAACCAAAATATACTGTATTTTGTCATATTTACTCCTTATATATTTTTTGGTTTGACCATTAAAAAATCTTACACTCTTTTACGGAAGAATACAAATACACAAATTATCTGTCTATTTACAACTAAAAACACATGTTAAATGTTTTTACAACATGAATAATGACATACATTTTACATGCATACATAGTCAAGGAAACAAATACATACATTTTACTAGGCTATTTTTATAAGCCAAAGTTTTTTACTAGAATATGAACCGGATCCCAAACCGTTGCACATCTCGCTCTATATCATGAATCGGTATCGAAACACGAAATAACTAATATTCATATGCAATGGCTAAATCAAATTGAAAAAACTAAATAAATGTAATATGTAATTTTAGAATCTTCTTTATTGGTTTAGTTTGGGTTGATTTTTGTATTTGTCAAAAACCAAGCTGAACCAAATGACATAAACTTTAATAATTTTGATTAGTTTAGTTAATATCGTACGAAGTGGTAATGTTCAAAAGGGCTCTTTTGCAAAATAAGCTCGAACACAAAGTTATGTATTCTTTTATGTAAGTCAAACATTTTTGTTTGGGGTAAAACATCAACGTAACCATCCAACCGGTAGCACTTGATTTAATATATGGTGATTGTTGACAAAAGAGAAAAAACTTTTAATACTTCATAATGTAAGAATTTGGTTTTGATGGGTGGTTGAGGGCACTAGCTGCAATGGATTCTCCTTCGCTAGAACATGAGAAGCTATTCGACCAAGACAAAATAAGAAACAATGGACTAGTATAGTGTGGTTTAAGGGTTCGGTTCCCAAGCATATCTTTAACATGTGGTTGTGGATGCCGGAAATCGCACAATTAGATTTGTAAGGGTTTCGAGAGGAAGTTGAGATTTCTGCGTTAAGCTACGAAATAGAAAACGATGAGCAAAGAAAAACTTGGGTTTGTTATTGCTTTGTATTGCTTTTGTGAATAAAGTTCCGGATCCCTTTCTCAAAGGATGTACATCGATATATATACTCGACTAGGTCGGTTTAGGGTTACAACAAGATAAAGGAAATCTTCATAATTCTTCGGACTTCATCTCGATCCTCTTTCCTTATTGAGTTTATCTTCTCGAAGAAAAAGGAAATTTCCTTATTTCGCCGATGATCTCTCCTTCCGAAGGCGGCTTCCCTCGTGGGCTTCTCCTGGTGGGCTAGACTTGTTCTCAACTCGTTGGCCCAATAGGCTTGCCACTCTTAGCGACTAACCTGCTCTTCAGAAAAGACTCTCCTCGGCGAAATGTAGTTGATCCCGTTTAACCAAAAATATGCAAGGCCTTTTGTTTAGCAGATTTCGCCTAAGCGGTTTGGCTGGCAGATTTCGCCTAAGCGGTTTGGCTTGCTCGGCTTGCTCGGCCAAACTGAACCAGGCAGCTCGGCCAAAGCGCCTGACCGGTTCGGCCAAAAGTGCCTGACCGGTTCGGCCAAAAGCGCTTAGGCCGTTCGACCAAAAGCGCTTAGGCCGTTCGGCCAAAGCGCCTGACCGGTTCGGCCAAAAGCGCCTGACCGGTTCGGCCAAAAGTGCCTGACCGGTTCGGCCAAAAGCGCTTAGGCCGTTCGGCCAAAAGTGCCTGACCGGTTCGGCCAAAAGTGCCTGACCGGTTCGGCCAAAAGTGCCTCACCGGTTCGGCCTAACTCTCACATTTGGCAGCAACAGTGTATTTGACTGTCTGGCTAATTCGTCTGCTCGACAACTCAACCATATATCATAGCGCCCTTATCATTACCGACTGTTGTTCTCGGGGAAGGGATTTCCGACCCCAACAGTGGCTCACCAACGTTAACCAGCTACCTACTAGACATAGATTGGTGGCTTGGGGTGTTACCAATTGCTTTGATTGCTGCCTATGAGGTTATCATCTAGAATCAAGGAATCATCTAATGTTTATATGTGAGTTTACTTCGGTAATGTGGTCTCTAGCTCTGTCAAGAATCATCCCCTCATCAACGAAATTTATGCTCATGGTCTGAGCTATTGCATGGTTATAAAGATCATCGACTCATGCACCAACTCTTCTACGTAAGACAACGGTCTAAGCCTTGGTTTTGCATACATGGAAGCAAATGAATAATGTGTTGCATAACAGCCAACACATTTCTACCCCTGTTCATTTCAAGACTATTGACTGAGACATCGTAACATAATCAACTATAGGAGGCATAAAAGATGATGGAGGGACCTCATGATTTATTGAGGTCTATCCTGTTGATGTACTCAAATTAAACCAGTGATCGATTTCTAGGATCTTGGAAGAGTTAGAATTTTGTGTGAAGATTTTTATTGATAAAACCTATATAATCGTAGCTGATATTTTATTACGATCTCAATTGCGTTGTAATCTTGTTTTTTAAGTTTTTGTTTGTCAAGGTTACTTTACTTTAGATTATTGTACTTATAATACCTTAACATTCATTTTTAAAATTTAGCATGGTTATGTTTTTCAAGAGAGACAAAATCAAGGTGATAAACAAATTATTCATCGAGAGAGAGATATAATAACCCAAACCGAAATAAACCTGAACTTAAAATATAGAGCAGCAAACCGGGAATCATAATAAAGTCAAAACGAGTCATTGGAAACGTGGTCAAATCGTCCGTCACGCACCCACCTTTAATCTCTCTAGTCCCTATGTACGTAAAACCTGAAAACGATCGTAGATGACGTCACGCACTTATTGTTTTTATTCTCAATTAAAGTCACCGCACTGTCACGTTATCTTTGCCCCTTTTTCCACAACTCCTCCCCTTACCCGTAACCCCAGACCCGACCCACCCGACTCACCTTTCCCCTTTTTTGCCCCGTCTCTCTTCGATTTATTTTCTTCGATTTCGCTAAGAAAAAAACTTTACGCTCCTCGATCGAAACCTAGGCCGATTTCGATTTCGATTAATCTCTTCGTTGTTGTTGTTCCTGGATCTGTGTTTCTGGATCGGGTATTGGTAAAACCCTAGAATTTTAATTGTGATCCATTTTCGTTGCGAAATTAGGGTTTTCTTTTGGGGGTTGGATCTAAGATTATCGGATTAGTGTTTTTTTCTGTGTGGGAATAAGTTTTGATTATCGCGAAGGAGTTTTGTATTGATGTTGTTCGAAGGAGAAGATGATAGAAGGCTATGCATGGGAGGGTTTGTGAAAGGAGTAACAAAAGTCGTCGTCGGCACATGTTGATATCTTCCTCTCGTGTAATTGCGACTGTGGAAGGTGGTGCTTCTTCGTGTTTGTCTCTTTCTTCATCTACCTCTTTCTCTAAGGTAATTCAATTGCCTTCGATTTTGATTGATTTTAGGGTATTGAGTTTTGGTTGAACAAAGGATTGATCATATCCCGCCTGGTGATTTAGGGCTCCTTCAATTTTATACTCTGCTTAGGCTTGTATGTGTGTTTCGTTTTTGTTCACTCTTATACTTTGTGTATGGTGTTAACTAGCAGGACGGACGCAAAATTAGCGTTGGTGATTGTGCTCTTTTTAAGCCACCACAGGATTGTCCACCGTTCATTGGGATCATTCGTTTGATCATTGCTGAGAAAGAAGATAATAAGTTGAAGTTGGGTGTTAATTGGCTTTATCGACCCACGGAATTGAAACTTGGCAAAGGCATTCTTCTAGAGGCTGAGCCCAACGAACTCTTTTATTCCTTTCACGAGGATAATATACCTGCTGCATCCTTACTGCATCCTTGTAAAGTTGCCTTCCTTCCAAGAGGCGTTGAATTGCCGTCTGGTATCTGCTCGTTTGTGTGTCGACGAGTTTACGACGTTACAAACGAGCGTTTATGGTGGCTCACTGATCAAGACTATATTGATGTGAGATATTATTCATCACCAGTTGCCTTCTTCAGATTGCATCTATTATTTTCACTGGTAACTAAGGAATTTTCCCTTTTGCAGGATCGACAATTGGAAGTAGACAAGTTATTGTGTAAGACTCGTTCAGAAATGCATACAACATTACAGCAGGGTGGTCGTTCTCCCAAATCAATGAATAGTCCAACAACATCACAACCGAAAGATGGCACCCAGAACAGTAACTCCTTTCTCTCTCAGGGTAAGGGCAGGAAAAGAGAGCGTATGGATCATGGTTCCGAGTCTGTTAAACGTGAGCGTTTGTCTCGAATAGATGACAGTGGTTCTGGTCCTCTCAGAACAGAAAGCGGTTTAAAGTCGGAGATTTCTAAATTTACGGAAAAAGGTGGGCTGGTGGATTCTGAAGGAGTTGAAAAATTGGTGCAGCTTATGCTGCCTGAGAGAAATGAGAAGAAAATAGTTGGCCGTGCAATTCTTGCAGGGGTTGTAGCGGCAACAGACAAGTTTGATTGCCTCAGTCGTTTTGTCCAGCTCAGGGGATTACCTGTGTTTGATGAGTGGCTGCAGGAAGTTCATAAAGGGAAAGTTGGGGATGGGGGCAGTCCCAAAGACAGTGATAGGTCAGTTGACGAGTTCCTCTTGGTCTTACTTCGAGCTCTTGACAAGCTACCTGTGAATCTTAATGCGCTTCAGACTTGTAACATTGGAAAGTCTGTTAATCATCTACGATCACACAAAAATTCAGAGATCGGGAAGAAAGCTAGGAGCTTGGTTGATACATGGAAGAAACGTGTCGAGGCAGAAATGGATGCGAAGTCTGGATCCAACCAGGGTGTATCTTGGCCTGGAAGACTTACTCATGGGGGCAGGCATTCAGGTGGATCCGCAGAAGCAAGCAAGACTTCATCATCACATCTTCATACTTCTAAGTCTGTGTCAGTCAAAGTACAGGTGGAAAACAACCAGAAGTGTGTAGCTACGTCCCCAGGCTCTACAAGATCAGCCCCATCACCTGGATCAGGTGGTACTGTTTCTAAAGATGGACATCAACGAAATGCTGGGGCTGGTGGTGTATCTGAAGTCCTCGCTGCAGTGAAGGATGAGAAAAGTAGCAGCTCCAGTCAGTCCCACAATAATAGTCAGTCTTGCTCGAGCGAGCATGTTAAAACAGGCAATTTATCTGGAAAAGAGGATGCAAGGAGCTCAACTGCTGGTTCAACTGTGAAGAAATGCTCAGGTGGCTCTTCAAGGCATTGGAAATTAAACAATGTATTTCAAGGATCAGCTTCGTCAGCACCTCCGAGGGAAGCTGGGTTAAGTAGAAGCTTCTCATCACAAAAGAATATTCCTTCTGAGAAAATTTCCCAATCAAGCTTGACATCGGAAAAGACTGTTGACGTCCCTCTGACTGAAGGTTGCAGTAATAAATTGATCGTTAAGCTTCCAAAACGGGGTCGCAGTCCTGCTCAAAGTGTGAGTGGAGGCTCTTTTGAGGACCCTACGGCGGTGAATAGCAGAGTTTCTTCACCTGTGCATGCGGTAAAGCAGGAACTAAGTGACCATAGTGTGAGAGAAAAGAGTCAGTCTTATCGAGCTAATGTGAGCTCTGTCATGAATGCTGAGTCTTGGCAAAGCAATGAATTTAAAGATAATATCACAGGGTCACGCGAGGCAACTGGTTTGCCACTTGTTGCTGGTGATGAAGTTGGCAAGGCTCTGAAAGATTCTGTTAAACCATCTGAGAATGTGAAAGGCATATCTTCTTCATTAGGAAATGAGTTCAAATCTGGAGAGAGGCATGGTGGAACAGTCAGTTCGATGAATGCTTTGATTGAAAGTTGTGTCAGGTACTCTGAGACAACTGCTTCTTTGGCTGGTTCTGATGATGTTGGGATGAATCTTCTTGCTAGTGTAGCTGCTGATGAGATGTCCAAATCGCCTGTTGCATCACCCTCAGTATCTCAGCCTTCGAATTCCTTGGTAAATGAGAATTCTACTGTAGGGAACAATACAAACCTAATTGCTTCGGATGGTTTGCCTCATGAGCAACATCAAGCTACCCAGGATCGCACCACTGTCAGTAATGAGCAAGGTGAGCAACATGCCAGTAGTAGTGGCATGCAGTTGGTGGAGTCAGAGATCAAAGATGAATCCAAGACTGGAGATCTTGATAAGAGCTCGAATCCAGACACCGAAGATCTGCAAGGGTTGGTGGATCAGCGCGTAGAGAGCAATGACAATTCAGATGATGCCGTTGCTTCGCCTGCTTTGCCCACAACCACTGTTAAGGAAAAGATTTTGGAAGATAGTGACATTAGGGAAGTACATGAGAGAAAGGCTGATGTTACATCAGAGGCAGATCGCATCTCTGACTCAACTAAAAGAATAGCAAGCTCGATGCTAACTGAATGCAGAGCCATTGTCACAAATCAAAAGGTAGATTCTATGGCTGTTGAGCACTCTACCTTGGACGGTGTTGGTGACTGTAAGAAAGAAGAGAAACCATCAGCGGGATTGAGTTCTGAGTTAGTTAAAAAAAATGATGATACAATGAGCATTGATAGACTGGTAACTGAAAAGGTCAATAATATGGCAGTTAATCAGATAGACCAAAAGGACATAAAGAAGATTAAGCATGATTGTGATACTTCCATTGCTGCTATAATAAAGGTTGCCTCCGCTGGTCTGGACTCATCTGTAACTAAAGGTAAGGTTGAGCCTGTAGAGGAGAATCTAGAAAATATTGAAGTCAAGGAACATTACTCAGGATTAAGAGCTACTCCAGTTGTATCACCTAAAGATGCAGAGCCTCCTATGAAACCGAATGGGTCGAAAACCAGTGCCCCTGATGGAGATGAGGCAGAGGAATGTACATCTGCTGTCAGAGAGGCTTCTTCTGTTTCAGCTGCAGCTTCAGCTGGCTCAGAGATGGATGCGAGAGTTGAATTTGATCTAAATGAAGGTTTTGATGGAGACGATGCAAAACATGGGGATTCAAATAACTTATCTGGGTCTGTATTTTTGACACCTACTCCTCTTCAACCATTTAATGCATTGTCTTTTCCGGTGGCTCCTGTATCTAGTGGACTTCCTGCATCCATTACTGTTGCTGCTGCTGCAAAAGGTCCGTTTGTTCCACCTGAAGATCTGTTGAGAAACAAAGGAGCTGTTGGGTGGAGAGGATCTGCTGCCACTAGCGCTTTCCGCCCAGCTGAGCCGAGGAAAGCCCAGGATGTTTCACTGAGCATTAACAATGCCTCCACATCTGATGCTTCTACATCTGCTGGCAAACAGACAAGGACGTTTCTGGATTTTGACTTGAATGTACCTGACGAGAGAGTTCTTGAAGATTTGGCTTCTCAAAGATCTGGAAATGCCACAAATTGTGCATCTGGTGTTGGAAATAGTTTTGACCAAGTACGATCTGGGGTCATGGGTTCAGCGCTAGATCATTCTTCTGGGGGCCTTGATCTTGATTTAAACAAAGTTGATGATTCGCCTGATATGAACAATTACACAATGAGTAGTAGTCATCGGCTAGACTCATCTTTTCAGCATGTGAAATTATCATCTCCAGGTGGTCGTAGAGATTTTGATTTAAATGATGGACCTGCTGGTGATGATGCGGTCGTTGAGCCATCTATGGTTCTAAGTCAACATTCACGAAGTGGCTTGCCATCACAACCATCTCTCTCTGGAATACGAGTGAATGGCGAAAACATGGCTAGTTTTTCATCTTGGTTTCCTGCTCCTAATGCTTATTCAGCAGTGAGCATTCCTCCAATCATGCCTGAAAGAGGTGATCAGCCTTTTCCAATGATCGCTAATCGTGGACCGCAGAGAATGTTGGGTCCAACAACTGGTGTTTCCTCATTTACTCCCCCTGAGGGATACAGGGGTCCGGTTTTGTCGTCTTCTCCAGCCATGCCGTTTCAGTCCACAACGTTCCAGTATCCTGTGTTCCCTTTTGGAACCAACTACCCCATTTCCTCAGCAAATTTCTCTGGTGCTTCAACAACACACATGGATTCTTCTTCAAGTGGGAGAGCTTGCTTCCCCGGTGTCAACTCTCAAATATTGGGTCCTGGAGTTACAGTTCCATCTATTTACCCTAGGCCTTATATCGTTGGCCCCCCAAATGGTGGTAGCAATGGCGGAGTTTTGGACAACAGCGCGAAATGGTTTAGGTCAGGATTTGACTTAAATTCTGGTCCTGGAGGTCATGAAACCGAGGGAAGAGAGGAGTCAACACTTATGCCAAGGCAATTATCTTCATCTGTTTCCTTACCGTTGAAGGAGGATCAAGCAAGGATGTATCAAATGTCAGGTGGTGTTCTCAAGAGGAAAGAACCGGAAGGAGGATGGGATGGATATAGGCAGTCCTCATGGCAATAACAATATCTCAGAATCTGAGTAGACCACATGAGCTTGTAAGCCCCCGAAACCTACACACCTTATTGTCTCCATGAATTCACTGTGTTTATTTTTTTCTTCTCCTAACTTTCTTTTTGCTTTGCTAGTTACTTGGACATGAGACTGATTGTGATGCCATGAGGCTTCATTGGCTGGCCTGCTTCGTCAAAGATGAATGGGTGAGTCAGTTTGCTGACTTCACAGTGGTCTCTCATCATTTTTAAGAACACAAACCTGACCTCTTAGTTTCACCATCATGTAGATCTTCCAAACAACAGTCCCAAATAAACTGGTGTGGCCGCGATTCTCTTACATAAGAGTCATGTACAAGGTTCTCAGCGTGAGACCCTCATCACCTGTTTCCTTTGCCTCCTCCACACCAAAAGTTTTTAAAGGCTGAAACACACTTTTTGGTCATTCTTCTAAACATGCATGTGTGTATCTCTATACACCGGCACATAAGACTATAGAGAAAGAACAAATGTTGGTGGCTTTTGAGTGTGTTCTTAAATATTGATAAAAGAATCTTTGGCATTGTGGCTTTAGATATATGTGCTGCTTTAGGTGATGGGGTTGTATTATAGACACAAGATTAGTTACTTACTTTTTTTTTTCATCTTCTTTCGTTTTTTTTCATCTTCTTCAGTTTGTAGATTCATTACTTGTGCTAGTTCTGTTTGAAATTTCCATGCTTCTCTTCTTCTGGTCTTTTGGTCTTTCGAATTCATAATAACTTTTGTGGGTATGGACCAAATAAATTCAAAGTTTGGAATAAGGATCCAGCCATTTCAATGGAAGCAAGTGTTAACCATGTCTATAGTCTCAATGTGTCTTTGGCTTACAAAAGAGCTAAAACAATTCTATAACCAAAAATCGAAAAAAGCAAAAGATCATCAGGGTTTGCATATATGAACAAAAATAGAAGAAGCTACGACCGAGTTGAGGCTACATCTCCACCAAAACAAAGTGTATTTTTCACTTAACACAAGCACAAAATTGGGGAGAAAGAAAAAGAAGTGACCAATCATCAGAGGGAGTTTGAGTGACTCGCTCATCAATGCCGTACTCTCTTCCCGCACAAAACGCTTCTGTCAAATAGCGAAGCCAAATCTATAATCAGATCATTAATGACTTTGAGAATTCACATAAAACATAAGAACAAAATGTATCTCTTATAGTCGAATGCTTTGGCCTAGGTAAATGAAGCTAAAGTAAGAGATTTTGAATAACCAAATTCAGGTGTCTCTACATCAAATGCAAGCTATATATATATATATAAACAGTGGTCTAGAGTGAAGATTATTTCTACTTACGTTAGACATCCATTGCGCTTCTTTTGCTTCTTCTTCTTCTTCTCGTTTTGTTTCACCGCTGGTTTGATTACTACTTTGATAGCAGCATCAAATACGGCTTTCACATTCTGCAAAAACCATAAACCAAAGAGAAAGTATATCGGTGCAGGTAAAGAATAGACTAACACTAATGGCTCCGCAGATTCTAACACACAGCACAAGTGTACCTGTTGAGTTTTTGAGCTGCACTCAATATAATATGTCGCTCCAATATGCTTGCGGAGTTCCTCTCCCTGTCACACATGAATGATTATAACCTAGAGTAAGAGAGAGTCTAGGAAGTATCTCACAACATTGCTTAGGGTTTCTACAGGTTGAAAAAGCACACCTGTGATGTAGTTACCGGGGACAGTCCAGGATGATCAGACAAATAGTGTTTATCGTCACGAAGATCTATGTAATGGAAGATTGTAAGAAACATTAAATGTACTATATGTGTTTCTCAAGCATTACACAAGGAAATATGTTGGTTCAACTCTCATTGCTATCTTACCCATTTTGGTACCAACTAGTACAACAGGAACTCCTGGTGCAAAGTGTTGGAGTTCAGGGATCCACTGACCAAAACAAACACTTTACGAGCATTAGACACATTTTATACTTTGTTTTCAGTAAAAAGAGAAAGAATGAATCCAATTTCCACAAACCTTTTTGAATACATTCTCGTAGCTAGCTCGGCTAACCAATGAGAAGGCCAACACAAAAACATCTGCTCCTCTGTAACTTAAAGGCCTTAGTCTGTTATAGTCTTCTTGCCCTGTGTAAACATGAAAGTGTTAACAGTCACCTATCTTCAACACACACTATAAATTTACCTATCTAACAATCTCAAACCCAAATCAGTCTTGCTAGTTGGTTGAAATGGCTTAGCTGATTAGAGTACATGAACAACAGTGAATTCAAGAGAGGGAATTCTTACCGGCAGTGTCCCAAAGCCCTAAGTTGACAGTGATGCTTTCAACCACAACATTTGCACTAAAGTTGTCAAAAACTGTTGGTATGTAGTCCTGTTAATCAACCCCCCCAAAATTCGATTGGTATAGCAATAGAGTAGAGATTTTCCATGATGAATCAAGAAGCACATACATGCTAACTTAACAATGAAAGATTTTCCAAAAGGAATCTTTTTTATACACAATCCCTAGAAAAAAAATTAAAGGAGCTGACTTTGAAAAACCCTGATGAAATTTGACAGACCCAGAAGGATATTCAACTAAGAGTAACAGAATTGGATGAATAATTTGATGAAATCGGTGAAAATTCTGAGAAACCCAGATGGATTTTGCTGAAGGAAAGAAGGGTTTGAAGACTTACAGTAGGGAATTTGTTGCTAGTGTAGCAGATGAGCATACAGGTTTTTCCAACAGCACCATCTCCAACAGTCACACATTTGATGAATTTCGAAGCATTCGAAGCCATTCAAACTCAACTAAAACCAAAGAAACTTAAAACAAGAAACGCAGAAAAACGAGAGAGAGAGAGAGAGAGAGCAAGTGTAATAAAGACTCACGTCACGGTAAAACACACTGAGTAGGTGCTTGCTGCACAAATAAAGTTTTTTTCTTTCTTTCTTTTTCACGTTTTGATTTTTTTGGGTTTTCTCTCCTTTTCGGTTTGAAGATTGAAGAGAGGGAAAGAAGGGGCTCACAAATTCCCAATCCCACCCATGTAATCCACATGACCTTTCCAAATTGTTTTCAATTCATCGACTTTACACAAGTTTTCTTTAAAGATAGACTGAGCAGTAATCCATGTTCCTACCAAAATAACAAATTTATATCCATGTGCAATAAGAATTTATAACCTATCGTTCACTTTTTTTTCTAGACTACACAAATTTATCCAATGAAACTAGATACATCCAAACTTTTCCTTTCATTATTTCTAAAGTTATACAAATTTATTAATGACATTTTCAAATTATCGATTTTCTAAGCTCGTTCTATTTTATAAATATGTCAAATGTCGACTTTTCGTTCGTTTTAAAATAAGATTGCTACGATATATACAACTAAAAGTTCTAAAAAAAATACACAATTAACGTGAGAATTTTAAACTGAAATCGAAATAAGTGACACAAAAGGCCAATTCCATTTCAAACTAAATAGTTTATTTTTGTCCAATTAGTAAAGAGACTGAAAAATCTTAACTTCATCCAAAAAGTGATGCTACAAGTTTTAGTAACAAAAAATTTAGGCTATTTAGGATAGTTTTTTTTGGCTAAAATCAATCAACTTAACTAATAATAATTTTCTTTTTTTCTCATTTTCCATATTGCTTGTTGATTCGGTTGTAACAGAAAAAAACTTGAGAATAAGGTAAGTTTATGAAAGTTGTACAAAAAGTAAAAAAACCACCGTTTTCAAAATTAGAAGAAATGAGAAATTTTAAAAAAAATCAGAAACGAGGTGAATTATGTCTTCAACATTAATATAAAGGACAACCCCTACAAACTCAAACTCATCATGTTTGATGAGTCGAAGTAAAACTAGAATCTTTGTTGATTTAATTATTTAAAATTTGTTAAACCACTACTAGAAAATTGTTGGAATTTCGCTACTCTAACCGTTGATGGAATAAATATATAATGACGAACAATTTGACAATGATGTGTGTACAATAAATGCTCTAGCGTTAGTTGATTTTAGTGTCGAGAATAAAGATTGTGCAGGATGTTTTCCTAAAACCGCATTCAATTACATAAAAAAAGGTGGAATCGCCACCGAAGAACTCTTAAGTTGATCATACATTTCAATACAACTATTATAAGTTATGTCAAAATATATTAATGGTTGCCATATAATGTGTGATGAATGTACTAGTTTCATTGAAAGGTATGTGATCAATTAAACAATTAACTATATCAAGTTCGAAACTCTCGAAAAATCTAAATATTTCTCTTATGTAGACCTCCACCACCACTTAAACTTTCTTTCACTAAATTCAATCAAAGCAAATAATTGAAAAAATATTTTTTGATGTTTATTTCTCAATCTCAAGTGAATTCGATTACAACGAAAGTGAACTTGAGAGTGAGGAAGACATACCAAAGTTGTACAACATATGAATGAGCCACCATTTTGTTCCATGAACCTCGACAAAACACAATAAAGTAATTTTTTTAATATAAAATTGATGAAAGATAATTTGTTTTTTCTTCAGATTATCACTATATATCATAGCGTTCCAGCAATTCAATTAGTTTTTATTATATTTTCAAAAATATTGAAAGACTTGTTGTATTATTGATACTTGATAATCAAATTAAAACTACAATTTTTGTAGATTGATATCTAACCATTTGAATTTTGTTATACCATACGACGAAGTTGCTAATTTGCAAAGTGATTATGAAAAATTATGGAATAACTTTGACTCACATGATGATGACTGTAGTCGGGTACATGACTCAAACAGAAGAAAATATTTGATAGAAAGCTCATTTATACAAGCTACAATGGGGTGAGAGAGACTATATTAGGATTAAGAGATATTACTGATTTAGAAGGACGCTGCAAAATTGCTATGAGTCCCTAGTACCTGCTCAAGTTTCCTTTCCGTTGAGTTTTAGATTGACATAATATTTAAAACAATATCAATGATAATAAACCACTTTTCTAAGAAAACAAAAATAATAAAAAACCACAAATGGTTTGTTAATGTTATGGTTAAGTGAGTATCTTAATGGATGGTTATTTCAAGTTAAACAAAAGAGAGCAAAATGTATTCACAACCACACATTATCAAATTTAAACACAGAAAGACAAACCGCTAAAGAAAGGTCTTGGTCTAATACTAGCTAGTTGAATAAAATCTGTTTGCTTTGGATAAATTCGATTTTATACTAATTGAATTCCCTTGGTCTAGTATTGCAAATTGTACAGTGGAATCAAAGTAATTTATGTTGGTCCAATCGGTTTAAGGGATTAAAAACC
The DNA here is from genome assembly GCA_900128785.1 of Arabis alpina. Lineage (NCBI taxonomy): Eukaryota > Viridiplantae > Streptophyta > Magnoliopsida > Brassicales > Brassicaceae > Arabis > Arabis alpina. Next base: position 8,489,155 of record LT669792.1, read on the forward strand.
CAAAGTTCATCCGTGAGAGGAATAGGGATCATATGTTTTTAGTAGGTTAAACTTCTTTTTTTTTTTGCTAAACTTTTTCAAATTAAATGCAGAAAAGGAAAAAAAACAATATTACAAGCGAAGTCTTAGGGGGTTATTGGTTTATGGATTTTAGTTGATTTGTAGATTTATAAATATGTGCTATTTGATTTGTAAATCTTATAAGATTTAGAAATCTTTGTAAATCCGAGGCTTTCCCCTCGGATTTGATCCTTTGTATTTTTGACATGAAATCTTATCAAATCTACTAAAATCGAAAGTGAAATCAAATCCATAAATAAATCCGTAGGATTGAATAACACGTGATTTCAATTAGGATTTATAAATCATAGAACCAATAACACTGGATTTTAATATAGATTTTAAAATAATAAAACCAATAACACTAAGAGGGGGTTATTGGTTTATGGATTTTAATGGATTTGGAAATCCAAACAAAATCTAGTGTTATTGGTTCTGTGATTTTAAAATCCATATTAAAATCCGGTGTTATTGGTTCTATGATTTATAAATCCTAATTAAAATCACGTGTTATTCAATCTTACGGATTTACTTATGGATTTGATTTCACTTAGGATTTTAATGGATTTGAAAGGATTTCATGTAAAAAATACAAAGGATCAAATCCGAGGGGAAACCTTCGGATTTACAAAGATTTCTAAATCTTATAAATCTTATAAGATTTACAAATCAAATAACACAGATTTATAAATCCACAAATCAACTAAAATAATCAAACTAATAAATAAAAACACCATCAAAAAAACAATAGAAAAATTGTGTCACGTATGTACTTTTCATCTCTTCTTCATCATCTTATGTATGTTTTTCTTGCTTCTTTCTTTTTATAGACTTGTTCATTTTTCTTGCTATTCACATGATCAATTTCTCTATGATTCTTCACAATAAGGATTTTAATGAATATTATTGCGAAATCATATACTAATCATCGTAAATAATATATATAAAGATACAAAGGTGTATGTGTTAGTGTTCGTTTTTTTTGGGTTAAGTTTTATTTGTTAAAAGTATACTCAAACATGGATTCAACAAATACGGGAGAACAAGAAATCCTTGAAGAACAAGAAAGACATATATCACATGAAAATAATGACTTAGATGTTGATATTACTTTATTGGTTAGTCAATGAAATCCATTTAGTTGATTTGTAAATCCATTTTATTGGATTTTGAAATCCACGTTATCTATTATTATGGATTTTAAAATCCATGGATTCATCTCAGATTTCTAAAATCCATTAAAATACACAAACCAATAACCCCCTCTAAATTTTTCTTGGATTTTCAAATCCATTAAATTCCATAAACCAATTAGGAATTAAAGCAATCAGCCCAAACATAAAAGCCCATAAAAAGAAACATAAAAGCCCATAATTAAAGAATCCAGTAACCCATGTAATGTAGAAAAACTGCTACGTAGCAAAGTCCAAAACAGTCTCGTTGAGAAAATAGAAAAGGTAAAAAACTCTCTTGTTTTTTTGTTGATCTTTATTTAAAAAATGTAGAAAACAAACAATGGATTAGAGCTTTAATGGACGGGTTTAAAGTATTTAAGAACCCTAGGATAGAGCCAGTGCTCGTATACCTCCGCCTCGTAGGTCTTGCTACCACCATGGTCGTCTCCGTCACTGACATGAACCAGTAACCGGAAATTAATGCCTTCGATGACTTGCAAGTAGTCGTCGGAAACAACCGTCTCCAACTTGAGTCTCGAGTTGCTATGTTTGTTATACTGGGAGATCGCGAACTTGGCGATCTCATCATAGCGAGTGTCCTTAATGTCTTTGTCTTCGATGGGACACCAACCACCACTCAAAACTTCCTCCCCGTTCATCTCCATGTTTACATTTTCTTTGGTTTTCTTGTTGTCTATATATTTATAATCGAGTTTTGTCGAACGAGATATCCCATGAAAGTAAGGAAATTAAATCATAATTATCCCTTTAATAATTTATTTATTATAAAAAATTGCTAAACAATACAATTATCCTTCCTCTCAAGTGAAAAACCGAAATTGTAAGCTATTCCATATCCAGAAACAAGAGCCTTCGCAGAGAATAGGAAAAAGTTGTGTTCATAAAGGCTGATTAACTGGTAACTATGGCCCCAAGGTGATATAAAAATATTAGGATATAACAAATGATGTACTCTTACGAAATTAATCATTCAAAATGCATTAGGACAAGTCAAATAAAAGGGAAAAACTTGAATACAAGACAAATAAAAGATGCAACGCTAATGTTGTCATACACAGAAAATCCAGAAGCTTGTACTCAGAAACAGCATCAATTATTCAAAAACAGCATCAGCTCCCGTGTGTGCTTCAATAACCTTGAAGTAGGGAACCCCAATTCCAAATTTCTGATGCAGTATTAAACAGCACATGATCTTTTAGTACGCAGCGATCAGGTACAACTAAAAAAATTCCAACTCCATATGTTTTCAACTCTTCAATCGCAGGGACGAAGAATGGTGGGATGTCTTTTGAAATTACCATTAAACTTAGCTTTCCATAAAAGCTGAAATATTTTTTGCGGTGTACCCACTGAATCATCTCCAGTAACATCCTAGTTTGTCTATCCCCCTTATCCTCTGGAAATACGTAATATAAACATTAGATCTAAAAAAAAACCAGACGCAAGAGAGAAAATATAATATTTAAATATAGGAATTCACCTTTTCTTGGAAAGTATCGGACGTCGGCTTCCAGATATGAATGATATCGTGGAGCAACTGGCTCCTCACCATAACCAAAGATTGTCACTTCGTAACGAGGATCATATTTCCTAACAACTGATTCGATACTCGGACGAAGCCAACACATATCGTAACCACGAGGGAGAGGGAAATCCTCCAAATCCCAGAGGACGATTGTCTGAGCAGCTTCAGTTTCGAAACAATAACAACAATCAGATGAAATATAATCCAGATCATTAAGACAAAACGATTTCAATCGAATCTAGTTAAAAGACGAACAATTTCGAGTAGGAGATAGATCTTACCCGTGTGAGGTTTCATAGGCTTCAAGATCGACATGGTTTCGACCAAGGGAGAAAAACTAGGGCTGCGCGGATGAGATGCAAGTTGTTGAGAGATCGGATTTTATATCCTTTTAATTCTTATTAGGGGTTTATATGGGCCGTTGGCCCATTAGTCACCGATTCCACTATAAATTTTAATAAGTAAATTTTAAACATTTTTGGCTATTTTTTTGTTTTATAAGTCATTTACATTGCCTAACGACGATTTATTTTTATTTTTAAAAAGGGCTTTCAATTTAAATGCTAAAGTAACTATTACAATGATATGATTTTGAGATCATATAGTTTGTGAGAGTTTGTTATGATAAAATATAAGATTGCAACAAAGTAGACTCCTTAGAGAGTAAAAGAAGAGCAAAAGAGAAAACTCTCTAAGAACTCTTAATAAAATTGTTCGTGGTCGCCTCGGCCACCACATTCCCTTTTACCACGTTCTCTTACAGTGGTCCATTGCATCTTTTTAACTTTTTGCGTTGGTTTGGTCGACCTTCCGCCTCTAGTCGTTTGAAAAGCAACACCCATCTCATAACCTAAATAATCTCCCGTGTCTAAAGCAGCCAAGAGAGTGCTACCAAAAACATTCATTTCCACAACTTCTTTAGCCAATGAAACTATAGAAGGGGTTGAGAGCATTACCAAATTAGGAGTACTATTTGATGATGGAGTGATTGTGGTGATGGGAGAAGTGCTACACGGTACATTGGTGGTAGATGCAAAATTAGTAGGGAGAGCCGTAGGCAAGGCTAATGTTTCTTGGAAAGATTTAGCATTTTGTAACGCACTTGAGGAAGAAAATCCAGATAAATTGATAGTGGCAATTGGGGTTAATGAAAAAAGAACGATTTCAAGATAATGAAAACACCTTAATCTACATTTTCATTTGAACTCTAAGAAAAAAATTTTTATGCATAAAACATAAACAATAGTCATTTCTATATATTTAAATATTTTTATAGGTTAAAAATTATATTTAAAAGTAATGTTATAATCTGCTTCTACGGCTCCAAAATCCATGTTCTACCTTTACGGAACTGTTGACTTTTGGTTATGCTAACTACACTTATATCTACCAAGCGTAGATTATGTGTTCTGCGAGTTGTTATATGTTCTACGGCGCGGTAGAATGTATATTCCACGATGTATATACTATTTTCTACGATGATAGATTATGCATTCTATCGTTTTCATTATAATCTACCCGCATTAGAATTTAAAAATTACCACATCATCAAACATCTACCGAGGAGGGTAAAATGTGTTTTCTACGGGAATAGTTATTAATCCTTATTAAATTCCCTAAATCTAAGATCTTGATATTTTCTTTCCTTATTTAGACAAGATGCAATTATTACGTTTCTTTATTTAGTTTTTTTTTAAACGAATGTTTATTATCTAATAAAAATTAAAAATATATATATTACGTTTTTCCAATTATGGAATTAAAATGAATAATATGGTTTCTAAGGATACATAAATAATGAATAATTCACCAAATGAATAATAAGTTTATTTGGTGAATTTAGAAAACAATTTGGAAAATTATTTTTAATTAAAGTGATAGGGCAAATCTGAGTTTGTATTAAAATGGAGGTTAATGGGACTTAAAATATGGTAAATGTGGCATTGGAACAAAGTGATTTTCAAACCATGGCCATTAGGCAATTATTCCTATAAAATTCCACCTTTCAGCAAGTGTGGTGAAATTAGGGTGATAAAAAATAGAAAAAATTACAGAAAACTCATACTTTGAAATTCAAATAACATATATGTCATACTCGAAAACTGATTTATCAAACTTGTCACAAATGTCGTTGTTGGACGATTTTACCCTTTTTTCTCTTCTTTGAAACTCAAATCCCAACTGACACAAACCCACTCATATCAAACAAAACTGACACAAACTGACAAGAAAGAAGCAGAGACATAAATAGAGAGAAATTTTCGAGTCTGTATCTTTTTTTTTTTAAAATAAATCAAAAACTTTTCAGTTTCTCTCTTTCTTTAGTTTTCTTCTTCTGTAACTTTTTCACTTTTGGAAGTTCCACAATTCTACCCTAAATATCTTCTTGTATACCCTAAATCTCTTCAGATTTTACCACCCAAACCGTCGTACAATTTCCGGCGATGGCAGATCCACAATCATCTGCACCACCGCAAGAAGATGGTGACTCGGCAAATCACCCTCCGACGGACAAAACTATGTACACAGAGAGGGTTCAGACAGCGACCGCCGTACCCTCACCGCCTCGCTCCCCGTTGCCTACTCGCCTGTTCCGGGCTGGGGAATACCCCAAAAATGGTCACATCAACGCCTATTCGAAGCCACAACTGATTCGAATGATTGTCGATGCATTGGCTAATTCGCCGAAATTAGACAGCGTCTGCAGCACTCCTTTCGGAAAACTATTCACGATTCCGCCTGCACAACTATATTTCTCCGGCAAAGTAGTTCTCAATTTCATATCTAGACAACTTATAACTGCAAAGAAGAACGAGATCTGGATGGTTTTCGCTGGGAAACCTTTAAGTTCTCGTTAAGGGAGTTTTGGCTCGTAACCGGCCTTGAATGCGGTCCATATCCGAGTGAGTCTGAGGTAGCGGCGGTAACTGCGAGGAAAGGAGGCAAACAAACGATGTGGAAACTTCTATTCGGTGATGAAGATGCAGATCCCAAAATAGACGACCTTGTGTTAGTGTTGTGCGATAAAGATACTCCATCAATCCATAAACTTGCTCTTGCATTCATCATTATTGTAGATGGCGTTTTGAATCCTAAATCTCAGTATGCGAAGCCCTCTCGTGAGACGGTGGAGATGCTTGATAATTTTGAATTTTTTACCAAGTTTCCTTGGGGCAGGAGGTCATTCAGCAGTCTTTGCGAGAAAATTCAGTGTTTCAAAGACGAGAAAAGCCAAAAGGAGTTGAAGGTGTCCCTTCGCAAAAACTCAAAGGCTATTCTTGGATTTCCCCTAGCCTTGCAACTTTTCGCGTTTGAAGCAATCCAAGCTTTACAAAAGCTTAAACCCAATCCGGAAGATCCCACACTTTTCCATGATCGATCCATTCAGAATTTTTCAAAGATTCACCCTATTTCGACTGGGGACATCATGGCGGTGGAAAAACAAAGCAATGTAAGTATTTATCTTGTTTGTGTACGGTGGTTTATTTCTTTTCGTGGTGTGGTGTACAGTACTAGATGTTGTTTGTGTGTTTTCGTCTATTCATTTGTGTACGCAAAAAGAAATTGCATTTCCATACACATTCACAAGTAGTTTTCAAATTTATTCACTCTGTTCTATGTGTACATATTACTTTTCACCATGTCAGATCATATTCTTATACTCTAAAGTTGTGTTCTTTGTGTATGTGTATGTGTATGTGTACGCATTTACAAGCACGTACACAAGGCAGATGGTGTTTGTGTGTTTTCGTCTATTCATTTGTGTACACAACGTATTCGTGAAATGCATTTCGATACACATTCACATGTAGTTTTGAAGATCGTATTCTTGTACACTTTGTACACTCAGATTTTTTTGGGTGTGTACATACCATTATGAGTTGATGTCTCTGTGTTTGTGTTTAAAGTTGATGTCTCTGTATTTGTATATGTGTATGTGTATGTGTATGCGTATGTGTACGTGTATGTGTACGTGTACGCATTTACAAGCACGTACACAAGGCAGATGGTGTTTGTGTGTTGTCGTCTATTCATTTGTGTACGCAACGTATTTGTGAAATGCATTTCGATACATATTCACACGTAGTTTTGAAGATCATATTCTTGTACACTTGTACACTCAATTTTTTTTGTATGTGTACATACCATTATGAGTTGTGGACATGTACACTACTTCTGTTTAAAGTTGATGTCTCTGTGTATGTGTGTGTGTATTTGTATGTGTATGTGTATATGTATGTGTATGTGTATGTGTATGTGTACGCAGACCATCCTCTTCCAGACTATTCATTCGAGTTTGAGGATGGAATTACTGATCCTGAGGTATCTGAATTGGAACGTTGCATAAAAGATGGTTTTATGTTCGATGATAATTGCTTCCTTGGTGGCGATGTTGCTTATATTGAGCAGCAGGAGGTATAACAGGTATAAAGGAGTTAAAGGGGAAAGGTAATCTTTACGGCACTTCAGGTAAACAAACCTTATAAGAAAATGAAGCATCTGTAAGACAGGCTGTATGAGTCTCTCAACGTTGTGGTCTCTTGTGGCGGTAAACACCGGATCGTACACGGTCACCATTCGGGTCAAGAGATTAATCTCAAGACCCATCCAATATTTTTGCTTTAGGTTCATTGGTGCATAAATGCAGTCTACATCCTTGAACCATCGAAGCCTAGGGGATCGAGAATCACCTTCACCGCTTGCTATGTCACAAACTGCCGCATGGAACTTGAAATAGTCTTTCTCAGGAAGACATTGAAATTGTTTGAACACTTTACAAAGCTCAGAGGTAAAACACGAACCAACAATCGTACATCGATTCTTCTTCATTACCTCACCTGCCTTCCTCCATAACATGACAGACAATATCTCCATGTGCTGTGTACAAACCAAATTTGTATTAAAAGTTTGCATCGTGTACGTACACAATAATGGTTGAACATACGTAGAAGGGTTTATGTACACTTACCTTTGAGTCCAACGCCGAATTCCTCGATCAAATAGCAGTAAAGAAGGTGCTATGCACTTTATAAACTCCAAAAACTTTAAACATCTGCTCAGGGTCCCTACATAAATCGATTAGACGATCATAGATTTGAGGATGCATCCCATATACAGGATCTTCATCAGTGGTAGATGCAACAATAGGCTTCCTCTTCGCAACGGAAGCAACATATTGCTGCATTTTTTGAGTTGGGTTACAGATTCTAAGTGATCCTTCCCGCGTAAGAGGATGGCCAGCTGGTTTGGGTTCTGGAGGAGCCTCGTCGGGGTTTTCAGACCTAATTTGCTGGACAACCTGCAAAACAGGAAATTTAAGGACCCAACCAAAGTAAGAGAAAAGGATTATGTACAAAGTGAGATGAGCGTGTACGTGAGCAATGATTTGTGAAGCTGAACAGTGATCAGAATGAATCTCTTCTCCAGCTTGTGACTGTTGTACATTTTCATGTACACGCTGAACCGGTTGTACATGGAAAGTCTCATTCTGCTGTACACAATCAGTCTCTGGTACATCAGCTATCCTTTCATTTACATTTACAGTCTGAGCTCTCATTTTCCTTACGCAACGCTATGAAAGTTCCCAAACTCCTTTGTGTTTCAATGTACACAGGAGGCATTCTTCCTCCAAACATTCCATCCATGACGCCTTTCACCCAGTAGCTCAGTTTTGGTACAGTTTGTGTGACATCCATGTTGAATTCCTCCATCACCAACTCTGCTAGGGCAGTGTACGCCAAACTCTCATTCGCACGTACACAACGAGACAGTAGATGCTTGTCTACAATAAATTCCCACACACCAACCTCTGAACAATACCAATTCCCTGCCACAACAAAAAGCGGGAACTCCATTTTACACCTGCAGTAAATACGCAGCTGTTTTGTAATAAATGCACAGAAATACTCATAGAAAATCCTAGTTTCAGCCAAACACGAATTAAATGCACAGTTTTTGTAGTTATTATTCATCACAAAACATTTACATTGAATATCCCTTCAGATTTTTACCTCCGTACCTGTTTTACAGGATAGATAGCCGTACACCCCTATGCCCAAAGATTTACTCCTCCTACCGTTCTTCCTCGTGTACACGAAGATATCCGTTCTCACTGTCTACTAAGAATTGACTTTCACCCCCTTAACAGTTATCTGTTCTAAGTGGGTATTCTGCAACTCAAATTATCTATCTTCAATAATTATCATACCTTAACATATAAACCAATTATGTACGTATCTGTTAACAATTCATTACGTTTTTGCCTTTCTCTTCACCCCACATCGTCATTTAATGTTAGTAGGTCTCAATCACTTCACAAATAAATATCTCTCCTTTAATATTCAAAAATTCATGCCAAAACGTCAGGTCCTTCCCTCCTTCCTCTCAAAGCACAAAAGATGATACACCAATATAGTAGGGGTAATTTCGAGATAATTGTGTGTAACTGACATTTCTTGATACCCAAACCACTGTGTGACATTTTGTGAGATTAAAACTCAATTAGTGACATTTCGTGTAATTTTCTCTAAAAAATATTTGGAACTAACAAAGGGTGCTCTCTTCCAAAATTAAGCATTCAGTCAATTGATAAAACTGCAAATCATTTGAATGCAAAACAGAGTTGTAGACAATGAATGATGAAAAGTTAACGTTTTCATACACAAAACCAAAGCCTTTGGACAGAAAACAGACAATAAAACATTATTTCTCATTAAATAAATTGTACTCTGATCGTGGACATTGAGCTAATAGCTTAGCTAATCTGCGTCGGCCGATAATGTTCCCGCCATGTATCAGGCTTTCCCAAAACCAAGTCTTGTTAACTTTAGGAAGTGGCACTTGTTCTTGTTTCAAGTCCTGAGGCACTACTAACAGGACATTGTAGTGTAAGCTAGTAAACATTCAAGTAAATTGACCATGTCAATTCCGCCCGGGTGGTTTATTGCGAGCACCAATAAGTTTTTTGGCTTCTCATAGGAAGAATTAACAAGTGTCCATATATGCATGTCGACTAACATCCTCCTAAGTCTCCATAATTCATCCACTGGATGAGTTAAAGGCACGATGTTCAATTATCCTTTTTCTTCTCTTGATGGTTGGTTTATATGGGTGCTTAGCCGAAAAATCACTGCTCTTTTGGGCCTTGCCCAGTGGGCTTTTTTGTGTTTTATTTTATATAATAAAACTGTCGAATCCGATCCGATCCAGAGATCCGATTCACATTTTACAGAACCGCCTCGTGGTCTATGGGTCAGGGGTCTCTTGGTGACGAACAAGCCACGCGTGAGTAAAGACTGTTTTTTAATACTTTGGCTCTAATTTCTTTCTCCTCGAAAGAAAATGAGTACGGTAGAACCAGACATGGAAGATCTGTTCCATGAGAAGAAGCGGTACAGGAATCCTCTCGTTCCTCTCGGTTTGCATCTACCTTTTCCTCTTTCTTCTAATTCGAATCATCATTTTGGGATCCGAGGTTATCAAATGGAGTCGAATTTTGTTCCGTAAAGCTATGTGATTGAGATACAGTATTGTGGATTTTGTTACAACTATGTGTCCATGTGTCTGATTTGTCTTGTACCAGAGTGAATGATCATAGTAGATTAGGGAGATGGTAGAAATAGAGACAATACACATTCTTCAGATTGTATGCATAATAATACATGTAAGTGATTTGTTGTAGAGCTGCAAGTAGATTTTGATATCACTAAGAAGAACAAATTCGTAATTTGATATCAAAATCTGACTACTAAATGCCTTCTTCTATCTTCTTTGGGATTACTAAATTTTGACTTTGTTTCTCATATAGTATGAATCTGTTATACTCTTGTCTTGGTCTATACTGGTAGACATGATAATTCCTTGTGAATAATACGCAGGTGCACTTGCGACTGCGGGAGTGCTCACGGCTGGACTGATTAGTTTCAGAAGAGGCAATTCTCAGTTGGGTCAGGTTTTGATGAGAGCTAGAGTCGTCGTCCAGGGTGCTACCGTCGCTTTAATGGTTGGTACTGCTTATTACTACGGTGATAATCCCTGGAAGAAATGATCTGCCATTACTTGTTTCTTGACATCAATGACAAGGGATTGCGGTACGTGCTGAGTCTAGAAATCTGCGGTCTTGCTTGGAGTTATAACTTGTAAGGGCACATTACATGATTTCAATAATTGACAACTGATAAGTCTCAGTTGTATCTTGATTGATTGTATTGATTTGAGCAAATTCATATCTATCATTTATCTACCAAGATCTGATTATCTTTGAGCCGACAATCTAATGTGTTGTTTAGTTGCTTAACACTTATGCTTGAGTTTTGACTTCTTGAAAGCTCCTTTGGGACATTGAATCATTACATAGACTCTGTTTTCAAGATAAATAAGTGGGAGTGGAGAGATTATGAATTAGAAAGCAAGCCATGTCTAGATCTAAGGACATGAGAGTGGAAGACAATGGTGGGCCTAATAGAATTTTGTGTGAAGTTTCTTAATCATAGTCTTCTTCTTTTTTTTCCCAGCTTATTCCGGTTCTTGACCCTCTAAATGTGAAACTCTAATCACAGTTATGTTCTTTTTAGCCAGTAATGATTATGGTTTAGCTAGTAATCATGTCACTAACACATAAGAGGGGGAACAATGAGAAGCTTTTCAAATGATGATACACTTTTAACGCGTGTCTTCTTGATGTTTGAATTCTTATAAGATTTTTATTATCTCATTACTATATAATTTACAGAGACTGATCACTAAGCTAATATATCCTTGTGTGAAATCTCTATCAAATAACGTTATCAAAAACGAAAATGTGTAGAATGCTTTTGTCTGAAATACATGAAACAGAAGCTCTCTCACCTAGATCTTCATCTGCAGCAACCATAACATTTCTGAACCAGAAAGATTCATCTTCAAGCTCTACAATCTCTGTTATATGTTTGGTTATCTCTGTTCTTGCTCTTATCATCGTCTTCCTCGGTATCCTCCACTTAATCTTCAAATTCCTCCGAAACTCGTCAACTTTGTTTCAAATCCACGATTTCAACTCTAGCTCGGATCTCTCTTATTCCTCCTCCCCTCAGCTCCAACACCTCTTCGTCCTCCACGATTCTGGTCTAGACCAAACCGCCATCGATGCTCTTCCGGTGTTCATTTATGGTGATGTACCCATGAGTCTTAAAGAGCCATTCGATTGCGCCGTATGTCTCAGCGAGTTCTTGGACTCGGACAAGCTCAGGCTACTCCCTGTTTGTAGCCACGCCTTCCATCTCCACTGTATCGACGCATGGCTCCTCTCAAACTCTACTTGCCCTCTTTGTAGACGATCACTCTCAGCCTCAAACGACGCAGAAACTAGTATCGTGCCCTTGTCTGACCATCAACATGTCGATGAAGGCAAAGCCTCTCTTTCGAAAAGAGCCTTCTCAGTTCGTCTTGGGAGATTCAATAGCACAAACGAAGGTCAAAGCCAACGGAATGAAGTCAAAGGTGAAATTGGAGCGGGAGTTCCAAGAAGGTGTTATTCGATGGGCACACGTAAGTATCTTGAATGTGATCAAGATTTTGTGGTGTCTTCTCTTGCGGGCAAAACAAGTAATAACTGCACTGGTCACGAGGGTAAATCGGCCAAACAAGACTCTGGTGGTGGTGGTGGTTTAGGGAGTAAAAAAGAGAGTATGTCTTTGTCAAAAATCTGGCTTTGGTCCGATAAGAACAAGAGAGTATTTCAACATAGTTTGGTTTAGTTACATTTTTGGTTGAATCAAGGAAACACAATAATGTAGTATGCTTAGTCGCACAAGTTACTATTGATACAAAGTTTTCAAGGTTTGTGGAATAGTCATATAGATTTGCTCATTACTAAAATATAAATTGTTTTAGCTGCGATCAATCTTTGTGTTTTTTGAGTTTTGTTGTTGTATTTTCTGAGTAACGTTTTACATTTTTTTGGTATCAACTAAATTGTAATCTTAGAATTAGATTCCGTCGAATTTTAAAAGAGATTTTTTTTTTGACGTTTTTAAAAGAGATTAGAATTAGATTCCATAAGAATATCAACACGAAACCGATTAGTTATTAACTATCCAATATCAACGGTGTAGATCAACCATCAGTCATCGGACGGTTCATATCATAGACTACATCTAAATTTTCAGTATACCAAAAAACACTCAATAACCCTTCTCTTGTCTCTTCCTACTTTTTCAAAAAGAGAACAATTTTCCAAAAATCAAAACTTTCTGATTCTCTCTTGTCACTTTTTTCAGTCTTCAGTCTCCGTATCAAAGTACTTCTTTTCAGTTTTCTCTCTCTGTGTTGATTTTCTCTGTCCTCTTCTCTTCTCATCGATCATGGTATCGGAGACGAGGAGTCGACCGACTGTAAAACTCTCCAATGTCCCTCAAACCATAGTCGCCGACGAGCTCCTCCGTTTCTTAGAGCTCCATCTCGGCGTAGACACAGTGTTCGCTCTCGAAATTCCGACGACTCGCGACAATTGGAAGCCACGAGACTTCGCGCGCGTGCAATTCACTTCCCTTGAGGTCAAGTCTCGAGCTCAGCTTCTCTCTTCTCAGAACAAGCTTCTCTTCAAGACCCATAACCTAAGAGTCTCCGAAGCTTACGACGATATCATCCCTCGTCCTGTAGATCCCAGAAAAAGGCTAAGCGACGTCGTTTTGACTGTTGGGTTTCCGGAGTCTGATCAAGAGAGGTTTTGTGCCCTAGAAAAATGGGAAGGTGTGAGGTGTTGGGTTATGGACGAGAGGAGGAGATTGGAGTTTTGGGTTTGGGAAAGTGATGAATGTTACAAGATTGAGGTTAGATTTGAAGACATTGTTGAAACTGTTGGTTGCTGCATCGATGGTGACTCTGAGATCAATGGGTTTCTTCTCAGGGTAAAAAGTTTTCACCTTTTTCTTGTTTCTCTCTCAAATTTCTTGCTCATAAGGTGTTTGTTAAAATGTGTGTGTGAAATCATTCTGCAATAGATAATGGCTTACTTGATTGAATGGATGCATGTAAACTTTAGATTCTGTGTTGAGATTATTCAGTTTGCTGCTACTGATTTCATTGGCTTGGTATGTTGTTGAGTCTTATCTTGGTGTTTACTGAGGTTTTTGTTTGCATGTTGTCTTGTATCCAGCTCAAGTATGGACCGAAGATGTATAAAAGTGTATCAGGACCTCATGTAGCTCCAAAGTTTAAAGCTGATCGTTACCGTTTCTGCAAGGAAGATTTCGATTTCATGTGGATTCGGACTACTGATTTCTCTGGTTTGAAATCTATAGGGTCATCCACTTGCTTCTGTTTGGATGTCTTTGAAGCGTCAACGATGACAGACATTTTCTCCTGCCTCCCTTACTACAGAGAAGACACTTCGATTCTAACCATTGTGGACGGGAATACCTTTGCTTCTGTACATCAAATTGTTCCCCTCTTGATTGCTGATGATTTGGGGACAGAGATTCCGTATGAGATCCTATTCCAACTCAATTCGCTGGTTCATGCGCAGAAGATCAGTCTTTTTGCAGCTTCAAACATGGAACTGGTTAATATCCTTTGTGGTTTGAGCTTGGAAACCGCATTGGTGATCCTCAAGAAACTGCACCAGCAAAGCTCTATATGTTATGATCCTGTCTCGTATGTCCAGGGTCAGTTGCAGCTCGTGGTTAAGAAGATGAAACATTCCCCTGCATCAGCCTATAAAAGATTAACCGAGCAGAATATCATGAGTTGTCATAGAGCCTACGTCACACCCTCAAAGATCTATCTGTTGGGTCCAGAGCTTGAGACTGCCAATTACGTTGTGAAGAACTTTGCAGAGCATGCCTCAGATTTCATGAGAGTTACCTTTGTGGAAGAAGATTGGAGCAAGCTTCCAGCTAATGCTCTTTCTGTGAACTCCAAGAAAGGATATTTTATTAAACCCTTGAGAACCAACATTTATAACAGGGTGTTGTCAGTCCTTGGAGAAGGGATCACGGTCGGGCCTAAAAGGTTTGAGTTCTTGGCTTTTTCTGCGAGTCAACTGCGAGGAAATTCTGTCTGGATGTTTGCTTCTAATGAGAAAATAAAAGCGGAAGATATAAGAGATTGGATGGGTTGTTTCCGTAAAATTCGAAGCATTTCTAAATGCGCTGCTAGGATGGGTCAGTTGTTCAGTGCTTCGAGGCAGACACTTAATGTCATTGCGCAAGATGTGGAGCATATTCCTGACATCGAAGTGACTACTGATGGTGCTGATTACTGTTTCTCGGATGGCATTGGGAAAATTTCTTTGCGATTTGCCAAGCAAGTTGCTCAGAAGTGTGGGCTGAGTCATATTCCTTCAGCATTTCAAATTCGATATGGTGGCTACAAAGGCGTTATTGCAGTTGACCGCAGTTCCTTCAGAAAGATGTCTTTGCGTGATAGTATGCTCAAGTTTGAATCCAACAACAGGATGCTTAACGTAACCAGGTGGACAGAGTCGATGCCGTGCTTCTTAAACCGGGAGATCATTTGCCTTCTGTCGACGCTTGGAATAGAAGATGAAGTGTTTGAGGCGATGCAAGCCATGCATTTATCTATGCTGGGAAATATGCTTGAAGACCGAGATGCGGCGCTTAATGTTTTGCAGAAGTTGAGCGGAGAAAATTCCAAGCATCTGTTAGTACAGATGCTGCTACAAGGATATGCACCAAATTCAGAGCCTTACCTCTCAATGATGCTTCGTGTACACCATGAGAGCCAGCTTTCTGAATTAAAGAGCAGGTGCAGGATACTTGTTCCGAAAGGGCGGATCTTAATTGGTTGCATGGATGAAATGGGTATTCTGGAGTATGGCCAAGTGTATATTCGTGTAACCCTGACAAAAGCAGAATTGGAAGCCCGTGAACAGAGCTACTTCCACAACGTTGATGAGGAAACATCTGTGGTGATTGGAAAAGTGGTCGTGACTAAAAACCCATGTCTTCACCCTGGTGACATCAGAGTTCTTGAAGCAATATATGAGGTCAATTTTGAAGAAAAGGGATTTCTTGATTGCATCATCTTCCCTCAGAAGGGAGAAAGGTATATACTTAACAGATTCCTTGAAGCTATACCCCAAAGCAGAAGCCATATGCTTCTGATTCTTAATTGATGGTTTTTGTTGATTCCACAGGCCACATCCAAATGAATGCTCTGGTGGTGATCTCGATGGAGACCAGTTTTTTGTCAGCTGGGATAAGGATCTTGTACCGAGCAAAATGGAACCTCCGATGGACTACGCTGGAAGCAGACCTCGTATAATGGATCATGATGTCACCTTAGAGGTTAGTTTCTTGAAAAAGGCTCTGATAGTGTGAAAGATTGAAACTCCTAATCTTGTGGAGTCTAAGCTAATCCTCTAATTCACTCTGCTTTGTAGGAAATCCACAAATTTTTTGTTGACTATATGATAAGCGACATGCTTGGGGTGATCTCAACTGCACATTTGGTTCACGCAGACCGTGACCCAGAAAGGGCCCGGAGCCAGAAATGTCTAGAGTTAGCAAATCTTCACTCTAGGGCTGTTGATTTTGCGAAAACTGGGGCTCCAGCTGAGATGCCGTATGCTTTAAAGCCCAGAGAGTTTCCTGATTTCCTGGAACGATTCGAGAAACCAATGTACGTCTCTGAGTCTGTGTTTGGGAAACTATACCGCACTGTCAAAAGTTCTTTAGCGCAGAGAAATCCAGAAGAGGAGACCACAGAGATGATGGCTTATGATTCTACACTTGAAGAAGCTGACTTTGAGAGCGTAATGGAGATAGCAAAAACCCATAGAGACATGTATTCTGAGAAACTGAGCTCATTGATGAAATACTACGGGGCTGCTAACGAGGAAGAGATTCTCACAGGGATTTTGAGAACCAAGGAGATGTATCTGCAGAGAGATAACAGGAGGTATGGTGATATGAAGGACAGGATTACGTTGTCCGTGAAAGATTTGCAGAGAGAAGCCATGGGATGGTTCGAGAAGAGCTGCAAGGAGGGGCTAGATCGGAAGAAGCTAGCATCGGCTTGGTACTATGTAACATACCACCCAAGTCATCGCGAGAATTTGAAATTCCTGAGTTTTCCGTGGATTGTAGGTGATGTTTTGCTCGGGATAAAGGCTGAAAATGCCAAAAGAGCCAGAGAAGTGGTGATGCGTGAAGAGCAAGCAAATGTTGTTGTAGTTTAGTGGCAAGTATATCCACCTTTGCTGATTTATCTTCTCTTTTCAGTTTAGAATGTGAACGGAGTTTCCCTTTTGTGACTATTTTAGATCGAAAAGTAAACGTTATTTTAAAAAAAAATCGATGCAGCAATCACTAAATTGCATCAAAAGGCTAATTTTAAATAGTTGTTCAGACAAAAAAAATAGTTTCCAAATGTAGAACATTATAGTACCATAATCCATAAAGAAAGATTCAGATTGATCCAAGAGCATATAAATAAAAGTCTTTATAGAACATTGTAAACAAAGATCAACGACAATAGAAATTATGACACCGAACAAACCCAATAAGACGACTAGTACTACTACTTGAAAGACTAGACGACACAAACCATCATACTAAATGTTATTTGAGAGACTTACCAACCAACCAACCAACCAGTTTCTGATAATTCATTGTTCCTTACACAAGCGAAAGACTATCAACATGATTCAAGAAGATTTGAGCACAGTCATATGAACCTCCAACGCCTGCTTCAATCTTAAACTTTCTGAGATTGTGCGTGACTCTATTGTAATACACCACAAAGAATGATCCATCATCAAGCAACCATTCTTGTGTGAAAACAAGTTCTCCTGTTCCAATGGTACCTTCGAAAGAAAACTCCATATCCCCGATAGTTTCTCTCCAACGAGGAATCCTTACGAGTTCACCGCACCAATCTCTTGTAGTTTCATTCCAAACCCACACCCACACTTGAACTTCTCCATTGGTAAACAACTCCAACGCCATGTCAAAATTCACCAAGGCAATATGCTCGTTATAGCTCACCAATTTAGTAGAAAGTAGATTTTGTACTCCTTTAGGTCCACCAATAACAGTTAACTCTTCAGACCTCACGTTGAAGCTCATTACTATAGATTTGCCATCATCACATGACCTAGCTCCATAGTACACAACTCCTCCTTTACACAGTGAATTAGTAACTTGATGATGAAGAAGGTTGCATTCGATCTGTCTCCATGATTTTTCACCCGATCCCACCGTGAAAACTTGATGCACTGGCTGCCTACCTCCATGTAATCTACCAGCCAGTGGCAAAGTGGTACATAACACCTTGAATACTTTGGTAGTTTCATCGTACCCAAAAGAACTTTCATTAATGGATACATGTTCTCCGAATTCTGGTAAAGTAACAAAATTCCTTGTACCTGGATTGCAAATCACGACCTTAGTTTCTGACTGAAGACAGATCAAACCTCTTATGGGTGCAGAAATCTTAAGTGATGGTTCGTTAGAAATATGCATTTGTTGTTGACCAGACAACAACAATGGTTCCTCTTCTTGATAAACAGAGTGAAACAAGAAATCTTGTGTTGTTGGGTTGCATTCTTTTCTAAAGAATACGAACAACACTCGAGGCCTTGTATTCGATCGGAGAAAGTGAAGATGTTTGAAGTCCTTCTTGCGGATTGTAGATGCCCATTTCTTTGAGACGCACTTGAAGCGCATCAAAGATTTCAGAGGCAACCTTGACAGAATCTCCCTTTGTAACTCTTTAGGAAGTTCTACGCTCATTTTTGGTACTCACTCTCTAAGAATATTAGGTGTTTGAGACCAAAACACAAATATGGAATTTATAGGAGCTATTAGCACATAGGTTTTGGTATCAAGCATGAATGAACTTACAAGTTTTATTAGTGGGTTTTTCTACTAGAAGATCTACTTCCTTTTGTTTGGCATTTCTAATTTTTATAAACATTGCAAAAAAAAGTGTCACGTGTTAAATCATTATTAGTGTTTTTCTGTTAATTAGGAATTTAGGAAATATATTTGGTATAAAACGTGATTTATCAAGTTTTTTTTTTTTTTTTTTTGTTTTAACGTGTCACGTGTTAAAAAAGTTATAAGTTTTTTCATAGACTAAGAAAACATGTTGGTGTAAAACGTGATTTAACAGCTTTTCTTTCTTTGTTTTAACGTGTCACATGTTAAAAAATTTATCAGTTTTTTCATTGACTAAAGAAACTTTTTGGTATAAAACATGATTTAGCAGATTTTCTTTCTTTGTTTTAACGTGTCACGAGTTAAAACTTTATTAGTTTCTAAGTTAATTTAGAAAGATATTTGGTGCAAAACGTGACTTAACGTCAGTTTTTTTCTTTTGTTTTGATATGTCACGCTTCTTTTGTTTTGATATGTCACGAGTTAAAACTTTATTATCTTTCTACTTAGTAACGTTCGATATAAATAATTTTTTAATTGTTTATCTTAACATTAAAACCAATCTTCTTTATTCAATTGTTTATTTTTTTTATATACTTTTATTTAGTTGTATACAATTGTAAAAATAGAGGTTCAGTTTCACACATAGAATAACTTACTAAAATTACTAGCCAATTAACCAAAATATTTGGTTTTAAGAATTTCTTTGATCACACTCACAGAAAAAGATGTATTTTTACTTGACCACGTTGAATCTTGAGAAGTACGTCAAGGAAGTGAAACCCCTTCTCTCGGCGGATAATACTGATTTTCGAGCACTTGCGAGTGTTCATGCCTGGGACCACGGTAATTTCTTGTGCAAATGATACATCCAGAGTCGTTTGAATGACCAATTATTCAACGTCTACGCCAATGTTGAGACCTCTAAGGCGTTGTGGAAATCTTTGGATAAGAAGTATCGCTCGGAAGATGCTGGTTCGCAGAAACATGCGGTGGCTAAGTTCGAACATTACAAGATGGTTGACTCTCGTCCGTTGATGGAACAAGTCAATGAGGTACAAAATCTTCTTCATGAGATTCATGCTGAAGGCATGAGGATTTGCGAAACCTACCAGGTTGCTTGCGAGATCAAGAAGCTTCCTCCGGGGTTGACATACTTCAAGAACTACCTCAAATTGAAGAAGAAATGGATGAGTCTAGAAGACCTTGTCATGAAACTTCGTATCGAGTCTCAAAACAGGAGGGAACTCGAAGTTGGTGTGGTCTTTCGCGATCCCAATGTGAACGTGGCGGAGCACCACAATGCTTCCAAGCAAGCAAAGTTGCAGAATAAGGGAAGGCTAGACAAGGGAAATGGAAAAGTTGCTCCTCAACACACTCAGAAGTTCAAGCATAGGGGTGGTGGTGGTGGTGATACTTCAAAGCCGAGGTTCACTGGAACTTGCAACATTTGCCATAAGGTGGGACACAAATCCTTTGAGTGTCGCACTAAGATGGTCCCTCGTCAATCTAACAAATACGAGGCTAATCTTACCGAAGCTGACATGTGTGCGGTTGTCACCGAAGCAAACGCGGCCGAGAGCCACCCACAGACTTGGTGGTTTGATACTGGTGCTACTAGGCACATATACATGGACCGAGAGAGTTTCTCGACTTACCGGAAGAATACGAGCAACAAGAAGCTCTTCATGGGAAACTCCGCAACCTCGAAGATTGCAGGTTATGGCAAGGTTGTTCTGAAAATGACATCTGCCTGTGAGCTCATCCTTAACAACGTTGCCCACGTTCTGGACATGAGGAAGAATATGATTTCAGGTTCACTTTTGAGCAAGCATGGATTCGCAATGAAGACTGAAGCGGATAAGCTGGTCCTCTCTAAGTACGGAATGTTTTTGGGTAAAGGTTTTGTTTGTGATGGGTTGTTTAAGATGTCTGTTGAGGCTGTGATTCGTAAGAATGTTGTAGGCAATGATGCCATAATTGATGTAGGCAATAATGCCAAAACTGTTGTAACCGAGGCTTCCACCTCGAAGAAGAAGACGAATAAGAATTCTTTTGCTTATGTCGCTGAGTCATTTGAACTATGGCATGACCGTTTAGGCCATGTTAACTTTAAATCTATGAGTAGGTTAATGAACATGAATTTAATCCCTAAACAGAAAATAAGTAAACATAAATGTGAAATATGTGTTGCAGCAAAACTCACGAAAAAACCATCACCGAGTGTGGACCGAAAAACGGAACCTCTTGGTTTAATTCATACAGACTTGTGTGATTTAAAATATATTCAAACCAGAAGCGGAAAGAAATACTTCATAACCTTCATCGATGATTGTACTAGATATTGTCACGTTTATTTACTATGGAGTAAAGATGAAGCATTGGAGAAATTCAAAGAATATAAGTTGGAAGTAGAAAACCAACTCAATAAAACTATCAAAATAGTTAGAAGTGATAGAGGAGGCGAATATGATGGACCGTTTGAGGCATTCTGTAGAGAACATGGCATCATCCATCAGATAACCGCTCCTTATTCACCTGAATCTAATGGAGTTGCGGAACGAAAAAACCGAACTCTTAAAGAGATGATGAATGCGATGTTGCAGGAATCTGGGTTAGCCCAGAACATTTGGGGGGAAGCTTTGCTTACCACAAATTATATCCTCAACAAAATTCCACACAAAGTTACTGGCAAAACGCCATATGAACTTTGGAAGGGTGTTATACCTTCGTATAAACACCTGAAAGTGTGGGGGTGCCTAGCAAAAGTTGCAATTCCACTACCGAAAAAGGCAACGATAGGACCTAAGACGGTAGATTGCATTTTCATCGGATATGCGCATAATAGTAGTGCCTATCGATTTTTGGTACATAAATCTGATATTCCAGATATAGATGCAAACACGATAATGGAGTCAAGAAATGCTTACTTCTTTGAAATCGTGTTTCCACGTAAAGAAAATAAGAGTAATAAAAGAACTCGTGAACAAAGATGAGCTTCCTTCAGCGAATGAGGCAAGTAACTCTGGTACTACTATAAATGATGAAGAAAAAGAAGATGAAATCAACCTTAGACGAAGTAAAAGATCTTGTAAAGAGAAGAACTTTGGTTCTGATTTCTTGGTAGTATTTCTCGCTGAAAATGAGCCAATAACTTTTTCAGAAGCAATGTCCATTCCGAACGCGCCTTCTTGGAAAGAAGCCGTCAATGATGATATGGACTCCATCCTACAACATAATACTTATGAGATAACTGAGCTACCTGAAGGGTGTAAAGCTCTTGGGAATAGATGAATATTCAGAACAAAACTGAAAACTGATGGAGATATAGACAAGTACAAAGCTAGACTTGTGGTGCAACGATTCAGGCAAAAAGAAGGTCTGGATTTCTTCGACACTTATTCTCCAGTAACGAGAATAACTTCCATCAGAATATTAATAGGCATTGCTGCTTTACGAGACCTTGAAATTCATCAAATGGATGTCAAAACGGCATTTCTAAATGGTGATTTAGAAGAGGAAATATATATGAAACAACCAGAAGGGTTTGTCATCCCAGGACAAGAACACAAAGTTTGCAGACTTGTCAAATCACTATACGGACTTAAACAAGCTCCTAAACAGTGGCATGAAAAATTTGACAATGCAATGATGTTAGATGGGTTCAACATAAATGAATGTGATAAATGCATATACATAAAAAGTACCCCACAAGGATACATTTTGTTGTGTTTATATGTAGATGATATGCTTATTATTGGAAGCAATAAGGATATTATTAATAAAACTAAAACCATGCTCAAGGGAAAATTTGACATGAAAGACATGGGTTTAGCGGAAGTAATCCTTGGAATCAAGATCGTAAGAACTTCCAAAGGAATTACTCTAACCCAAGATCATTATGCTGACAAGATACTTGAGAGGTTCAAGACCTACTCAAACGGAACTGCAAAAACTCCCCTGGATCCTCAACTTCACTTGACGAAAAATTCAGGTGATGCAGTTTCCCAGGTAGAATATGCAAGAGTGATAGGAAGTCTAATGTACTTAACAAATTGCACTAGACCAGATTTGGCACATTCTGTAAATGTGTTAAGTCGATACACGAGTAATCCAGGTCATACTCACTGGAAGGCCATAACGAGGGTCTTAAACTATCTTCGATATACCAAGAGTTATGGGTTTCAATATGGTAAAGAACCAGCGGTATTAGAAGGCTATAGTGATGCCAATTGGATTTCTGGTTCTAGAAACTCGAAATCTACAAGTGGATATGTCTTTACCCTGGCTGGTGCAGCAGTATCCTGGAAATCTTCCAAACAAACCCTCCTGGCTAGATCAACCATGGAGTCCGAGTTCATAGCTTTAGACAAAGCTGCGGAAGAAGCAGAGTGGCTTCGAATTTTTTTGGAAGATATCCCTATGTGGGAAAAACTAGTGCCAGCTTTACGGGTACATTGTGATAGTCAATCGGCTATATCCTGGGCACTAAATAAACTATATAATGGTAAATCTTGTCATATTCGGAGGCGACATAAAACCATAAGACAACTGATCTCCACTGGAGTACTCACGATAGATTATATCAAGTCGGCTGAAAACTTAGCTGATCCGTTCACAAAAAGTTTGCCGAGAGATCAAGTCTGCATAAGTTTAGAGTCATTTCTATTCATGTGGGGGATTGTTGGAACGTTTTTTTTTATATATAAATATAAGGCCTTTAGGCCTTATTAAAAACATGTTGAGTGGTAAAGAGAAATGGGTATTAAGCCTGTGGGCTAAATACAAAATTGGAGTAAATAAATGGGATGTGTATAAGTTTGACCCACATCTCTTATGTGTAAAATATTCCTCTAGTATATAATAGAAGAAGCTCATGTTATAGTTTAAAAACATGGAGCTTGGGTGGAGATAAACTCACGCGAGCCAAACCACACTGAACCGAATCTAACCGGGTCTGGGAGTGGGCGTGGACGTGGTCGTGGTCTTTATTTGACACTTAGGACACTTAGGGACACGTGGATCTCGTGGTCTTTGATCCGTATCAGTTTTGAACTCTGTCTTTTAATTTTAAATTTTCATTCAATTTTAATTTTGGTCAAAGATGCCATGTCCATTAAGTCTGACCATAAACTCACCCATTATTTCACATATTAATTCATAAAAACGTTACAAACGTTTAGAATTCGAAATCACTCCTTAGGTTATAAATATGACCTCTCTGATTCTCATTCTACTCACTCAGAAACGAAAATAAAAAAGAAAAGCTTTCCAGCAATATCTCTCAAAAGTAAGTTTGTGTCTTGAGAGTATCGTAGTGTTCAGTTCGTTAGAACCGTGATTTGAGTGATTGCAAATACGGTTGATTTGTGGTTGTATCCTGGGATCCTTGAATCAGTCTTCTCGTCGCACTACGGGTGATTCAAAGGGTTAAGGAAAGAGATTCATCTCGCCTCCGCAACTCTCTTCTTCCCTTAAACGTGTTTCTTATCGTAGTTTATCACTGATTCGTAGTGCTCCATAATTTTGGTCCTACACATTATACCTTGGTTTAGATCACCTATTGCTTTCCTCGTCTCCTCGTTTATGTCAATACCCAATTTCGAAACGAATTTCTCAACCTCTGTAACGATAATTATCTCTGTTTTCCCCCTTAGTTTCTTGATTGTTGGAACCACCTCCAACGCATTGGTCGACGCTTCAAACTTTTTTGTTTCCTCTATTATTATAGGCCGAGCTCCCATTTCTTTCCTCACCCTCTCTTCCTTATTGGCAGCAACAACTTCCTCAAGGTCATCCACATTGTAAACCCGTGCACCATCTAACTCAGCAACACAAGAGCCAACGTTTCTAGGAACAGAGATATCAACAAAGAGCCTCGCATTTGCAGCAGGAAGAAATATCTTTACATACTCCTTCAAGAACAATGGTGTCTCAGATCCCGTGCTAGTAAAGATTACATTGGCTTCTGCAGCACAAGCTAGCATCTCATCAAAGGGTTTATAAATAATCTCAACGCCAGGCGACATCTCTTCGCGGATAGTTGCAACTTTCTCTTCGCTTCGGTTCACAACCACTATCTTAGTGTAACCTTTAGCAACCAAGTGCTTAATTACAAGCTTCCTCATCTTTCCTGCACCAATTACCAACATCTTAGCAGATGAAGAAGATTCAGAAAGCTTGGCGAGGGCAAGTTCGACAGCAGCATAGCTAACGGAAACAGCCCCAGCAGCGATATTAATCTCTTCTCTGACACGCCTTCCAGCCTTGATCGCATGGTCAAATAGCCCTTTGATAATCCTCCCAAACCCATTCTCTTTTTGACATACAACACTCACTACTTATCTAACCTCTGCGAGTATCTAACCTTCTCCTAAGACAAGAGAGTCCAAACCAGCAGAGACTTCAAATAAATGTTGCATAGCATCCTTGTTGTACAACAGAAGCCGATGTTGACATATCTCCGAAACTGGAATTCCACTTCTCTGACAAAGAAAAAGCTTTATGTAAGCATTTGCCACACATGTAAACACTGAAGTAGGAAATGGGGAAAACCTTAGACATCCATTCAGTGACTTCTTTGACTCCATGGTGGCCAGATAGACCCAAAACGTAAATCTCAATGCGGTTGCAGGTACTGAGTACAAAAGCTTCTTCAATATGGTTCAAAGAGCGTAACTCAGAGATAGCTTGTGGCCATTCAGCTTCAGGAATGGCAAGCTTCTCCCGCATCTCTATAGGAGCTGTGTGAATATTAAGCCCAATCACAACAATGCTACTTTTTTCCTTTGTGTATCCTACACGTTAGGTTACAAACAGAGCTAAACAATTTCAACAAGGAAACAATCACTTATCAAACAAGAAAACAAATCACGAA
Source organism: Arabis alpina (assembly GCA_900128785.1). Lineage (NCBI taxonomy): Eukaryota > Viridiplantae > Streptophyta > Magnoliopsida > Brassicales > Brassicaceae > Arabis > Arabis alpina. The sequence goes on from LT669792.1 coordinate 8,514,694, forward strand.
TTTCAAATGCAATCAGAACCCAATTCGAACATTTCAGGGAAAAGACGGAATTCGTACTGTCAATAGCAGAAGTCTTAAGCTGCTCCAGAGCCGAGACATTTGAATACTTAGACGCAGAAGTCTTGAGGATCATGAGGTACATCCGAGGAGAGTTTTTGAGAAGTTGCGGGAACAGAAGTTGTTTGCTAAGTTGAGCAAGTGTTGTTTCTGGCAGAGAGAGATGAGATTTCTGGGTCACATCGTTTTCTGCATATGGAGTTTCTGTGGATCCGGTGAAGATTCAGTCTATCCGAGATTGGCCTAGACCGAGGAATGCTACTGAGATAAGGAGTTTTCTTGGGTTGGCAGGTTAATATCGGAGATTCGTCAAAGGTTTTGCGAGTATGGCTCAGTCTATGACGAAGCTGACAGGGAAGGATGCTCCTTTCGTGTCGTCTGCAGACTGTGAGCTGAGTTTCGCGAAGCTGAAGAAGATGTTGACTAGTACACCAGTGTTGGCGTTGCCTGAGCCGAGTGAGCTTTATGTGGTGTACACAGATGCTTCGGGAGTTGGTTTGGGTGGTGTGTTGATGCAGCAGGGTAAGGTGATTGCTTATGCTTCGAGGCAGTTGAGGAAGCACGAGGGCAATTATCATGTTGATGCCTTTGAGTTGGCTGCAGTGATCATTGCGTTGAAGATCTGAAGGTCTTATCTGTATGGTGGCAGAGTTCAGGTGTTCACTGATCATCATAATCTGAAGTACATTTTTACTCAGCAGAATTTGAATGTACGACAGAGGCGATAGTCGGAGTTGTTGGCCGATTATGACCTGGACATTGTTTACCATCCTGGTAAGGCTAACACTTTGACAAATGCTCTTAGTCGGAGATGGTATGATTCATCTCAGGAGCGGGATGTGGAGACGCTTGTGAGTATGCTCGGTACTTTAAGGTTGTGCGTTACTTCAAAGGAGTCGTTGAGGTTAGCGGCAGTTGAGCAGGATCCGAGTAGCTCAGGAGAAGGATCATGTGTTGGTTGATCTCTCTAAGGCTGTTGGTTCTGAGTATAAGGTTTCTGCTAACGGGACTATCTTAGTGCATGGACGAGTCTGTGTGCCTAAGGATGAGGACTTGAGGCAGGAGATTCTGAGAGAGGCTCATGCGTGTAAGTTTTTGATTCATCCGGGAACGACTAAGATGTACCGTGATCTGAAACAGTATTATCATTGGGTTGGGATGAAGAGAGATGTGGCGGATTGGGTTGCGGCTTGAAACTTTTGTCAGCTAGTGAAGGCTGAGCATCAGGTTTCGAGTGGTTTATTGCAGAGCTTACCCATTTCAGAGTGGAAGTGGGACATGATTACCATGGATTTCGTGGTAGGATTACCGGTTTCTCAGACCTATGACGCCATTTGGGACATGTTTCTCGGACCTATGAAATCATATTTTCTGGCTATTAAGAAGACAGATGGAGCTGATGCCTTGGTTAAGAAGTATGTGAAAGAGATTGTTAGGCTGCATGGAGTGCCAGCGAGCATTGTGTCGGATAGAGATCCGATGTTTGCTTCAGTGTTTTGGAGAGCTTTTCAGGCTGAGATGGGTACTAAGGTGCATATGAGTACAGCTAATCATCCTCAAACGGATGGGCAGTCCGAGAGGACGATTCAGACGCTTGAGGATCTGTGTGCTGGATTGGGGTGGTCATTGGGCGGATTACTTGAGCTTGGTAGAGTTCGTGTATAATAACAGTTTTCAGGCGAGTAATTGGTATTGCTCCTTTTGAGGCATTGTATGGGAGGCCATGTCGTACACCGCTATGTTTTAACCAAGTGGGGGAGAGGAACATTTATGGTGCTGATTTTGTTCAGGAGACGACGGAGAAGATTTGTGTTGTGAAGCTGAACATGAAGGAGGCTCAGGATCGGCATAAGAGTTATGGCGATAGGAGGAGAAAAGAGTTGGAGTTTGCAGTCGGTGATCGAGTGTATCTCAAGATGGCTATGATGCGGGGTCTGGAAAGGTCCATATCCAAGGATAAGCTGAGTACAACGTACATGGGTCCGTTCCGGGTTGTGGAGCGTGTGGGACCAATTACTTATCGGTTGGAGCAGCCTCTGATAATGGAGAAGTTCCATGATGTGTTTTATGTTTTGAAGCTTTGGAGATGTTTGCATACGTCTGAGGAGGTGATAGTGATGATTCCTGCAGATCTTCAGCCTAATCTGATTGTTGGGATGAGACCGATTATGATCCTTGAGAGGAGTATTAAGGTTCTGCGCCGGAAAAGAGTGCCGTTCTTGAGAGTCTTGTGGGATTGTGACGGTGTTCAGGAGGAGACTTGTGAACCAGAGGCGAAGATGAAAACGAAGTTCAAGAAGTGGTTCGAGAAGCAAGTCGAAGAGTGAATTCGTTTTTTTTTGTGGTTTCCAGTTTCGGTTTTGTGTTGTGTTGTGGTCACCGTGTGTGGTGAGGATTGTGGTTGTTGATTATGTATTTTCATTTGAGTTGTAATGATTATGACATTTTCCAAATTAATAAGATAAGGATTTCTTATGTTTTTGACTTTGATAGTCATGTGTATGTGGTTAGAGAACCTCGAAATAAAAGTTTTATAGTGAGTAGAATTTGCCAGTTTTGGTGGAACTCTAACGAGCTTGTGTGTTTATGTGTGAGAGAGTCTCGGAATATAAGTTTTACAGTGGCTAGAACTGTTTAGTTCCGGAGAGACTTTGCGCGGACATCCGGTGTGATGGATGGTCTAGATGATCTGTGATGATCATCTTTGTGATGGTATTCCGGGTTGGGAGTATCATGTTGAGACCTTGGGAGGTAGTTCCGGTCAGAGGTGGATTATAAACGTTAGGAATTGATTTCGTTCGGGGATGTCGATTTCCTCGCATAGCTCAGAGAGAGGGACATTGGTTCTTTCTTGGAGATGAGTCTCCGGCAGATCTTGAGAGATGCGTCTCTCCGGAGGATAGTTGGTTCCCTGCATACCGATCGTTCGTCAGGACTGCGAGGACTGAGAGCGTGAGGGTATGGAGATAGTTTAAGGAGATTGCGATCTCTGGCAGATATTTGAGAGATGCGTCTCTCCAGGGGATAGTGAGTTCCCTGCATACCGAGAGCTTGACGGACTGTGTGTCTTGATGGTTTGAGGGGTATGGATATGGATGGTATCAAACACCGTCATGACTGCACTGACTGAGGTGGGTTGATACGAGGCACCGAGAGCTGAGGGGTGACGATCCCGAGAGCTAGATGGTGTGGATATGAGTTATGAGCTATGAGCGATCAATGTCTGAGATGGGTATATATGCATAGGACGGATGTGAGTCTCGAGAGAGTCTGGGAGATGTAGTCTCCGGTGTCACTGGCATGTTGGCCAGGTGGTTAGTCTTGTGGGCTGAGTTTGAGGATTCGAGGACGAATCCAGTTTTAGTGGGGGAGAATTGTGACACCCATGAACCAATTTTTAGGAAATTGGAGGGTATGTCGATCGACACTAGTGTGGTGTGCTGAGTTTGGGGCTTAAGGCCGGGTTTTTCGAGTGGCTGTCGATCGACACGAGTGGTGTGTATCGATCGACAGGGTCCTTAGTGGCTGTCGATCGACACAAGTGGGGTGTGTCGATCGACAAGGGTTTTAGTGATTGGTTTCTGTTTCGATTTAAATCGGACGGTTCGTGTTGGTTCGGTTTGGGGAATCCTAGGGTTTCGTATTCAAGCATTTTTTGTCGTATTTTGATCGAAAAGAAGAGCTTGAATCAGAGGAAAATAGTTTTTGAGAGTCTCTCTTGTTTCCTGAGAGTTTTTGTGATGAGGTTTCGTTCTTGGTTGTTTTGGAGTAGAATTTTGTGGTGGTTGTAGCTGATATTGATTCTAGTCTTAATTCCATCAGTTTCTATCCAAAAATTCATGGTGAGTGCGTGACCATGGCTTCTGGGTCGATGGATCATTAGGGATTCTTTGTGATAGGTTTGTATGTGTTGATTGATCTTGTGGTGATCGAATGGTGGCTATGTATGTATGTTGTTGTGTTGTGATTGTTGTTTTGTGCAGGTTTTCGTACTGGCGTAAAGGAGGAATCGATCCGAGAGGATTATGATCGGTTCTCACGATTCTGCCAAGGGCATATCGAACAACACACATGAGGTGTGTCGAATGACAGACCAATACGAGGGCTGTCGAATGACACACATGAGGTGTGTCGATCGACACCTAGTGGTAGTGTCGATCGACATATGTCTGATTGGCTGTGTTGAGCTGTTTGTTGTTTGTGTGCTGTGTGATATGTTTGTTTGCCTGAGCGGTTCATCGTGCCTGAGTGCGCAGTCGTAGATGAGATGACCGTCTCACTGGGTATTCATAATAATACTCACGCATCTCTTTTTCCCATGTGATGCAGGTAAAGGCAAAGTGTGATCGTGGAATCACGGCTACGAAAAGGGAGATGATCTAGGTCTCGTGTTTCGTGTTGTTTCATGTTTTATTATCGCTTTAGAACTGGCTAGGTTGTTGGCTTAGTTCTGAAACTTGTTGAATTTGGTTGTTGTTGAACTGGTTTGATTGTTTAATGGAAATTGTTTTGGTTATCATTTGTAGTGTTGTCTGTGTGTTTTGCTTGGTTGTTGAGGATAGCATTTATAGGAATGCTACTCCGAGACCAAGGGTTTAATGTTAAAAAAAAAAAAACGGGTCGAATCGTTTCACTCTTTATCTACGCATGAACAAATTTAAGGTGCAGTAAAACAAAAGAGATAATGTTGTTAAGATGCTATTGCCTTGCATTAAATCTGAACGAGTTCACAGCGGGAACACACTGAACCTAGATTTATGATTTGGATAATGTTGCAATAATGAGTGTGAAGACGCAGCCATGTAAATGAGCTTTTTTTGAAACAGAATTCCAATGTTGCTTATCGAGGCTAGAGGAGGTCTGGAAACGGAGCTGAAGTCTCGATTACCTACCTCACCTTATTTTTAGATTATATGCTTCTCCAAAGACCAAAGAGGATACAATCGAATCATCGAGGCAGGTTGAGGTTGGCACATCTTCTGAAGTGAGAGTGAGACCAAAGATCAAAGCTATATGCAAAGTCTCCGTTGAAACAGTCTTTGTCATAGACCTTTTAAACAAAGGTTAGGAAAAAACTCTTAGACATGTAATCTCATGATTTTGATCATACAAAAGCATTCTCAAAACAGGCGCTATTTTAATATACTATTTTCATGCATTTTGACGTTTTGGTAGAGGAATATGTCAACTGTAAGTATAGTACCTTACTTTGACGATTGGTTGATACTTGTGAATGTATTGTCAATGATTAAGTGTACTATATTCAACGAAGGATGGACACATTTGGTATTTTTTATTTTCTTTTGCGAATCATTAATAAGTTTTAGTCTCATAAACATTTAGTTCCAAAAAAGTTAATCATTCTTCTGTATGTTTGGAATTGTTGCCTGAGATTTCCTTCAACACGGGTGAGTCTATCTAAGTTGGACATGGTCATTAAGGATGCTACTGCAAAGGCCACCACAAACATTAAACTACTAAACTCAGTAAATATACTTTACATGCATAAGAGTTGTGTATATATATAAGCTTACTCAAAAGATTTCATTGTCTCTGTTAAAAATACAAATAGATAACAAAATCATTATCTCATAAGAAGTTCAAAAGTGACACTGGAAGAGCTTGTAAGGATGAACGAAAATATTTAGAGGTAATGCTCGAGTCACTAATGGTTATTGAAGAACAGGTTTATCGGTTCAAACTACATTAACGTCACATCAGTTTCTTGAACCTAACATGGATAGTCTAGCGAGTAGTATAAAATCTCTCTAAGTAGGCCATTAGTATCATTGTTAACATCTTTTCTCCACCGTATTACAAGTGGATCTTACCAAATATTTTTCATGATTTCTTTTCCACAAGACAAGCTTTTTGTATGTTCCTTAATTTTATGTATGTAGAACTGAAGTTTTTACAGAGAAATTTACCAAACATGAAGCTAGTTATCTACATTGCGAGAGTATGTGAATTTATAATTCTCATCGATTGTTGTATAGTAGACAAAAATTTATGCTTCTCGCCATTTATGTTCTTGCAAGCTTTAACGTTGCTCTGTTTGCCTCGGTAAATGTTTACCAGCCTCCACCACTTTGTCTTTATTAAAACTCCTAAACAAAAAATCAGCCTACACCATTGTCTGTATATACTTAGAAATCCAAAAAACAAAAATTTGTATATCAAAAACATAAAAATAGGTATTCAATTGATAGGTTTCATAGGATTCATCAGTATATAACATCTAACAATTCAAGATTTGAAATGCAAAAATAAAATAATTCTATGAGAAAAACACCACTGACTAACAAAACTCTTATCACCACTGATCGCCACCAATCGGCAAATCTCATGAGCCTATGCTTAAGAAAACATTTTAACATACAGTAGAACCTCGATAAATTAATACTCGATAAATTAATAAACACCATAAATTAATAAATTATCCCGGTCCCGAGTCGGGCCAATGTAAATATCAACTCAATTTGATAAAATGATAAGATAATAATTTTTTTGAAACTCCTATGTAAAATATGGTCCTAATAATAGCATAAATTAATAATCATATATAATTATGTATATATATATATATATGATAATGTACTAAACAAGGTTTTAGTGATTTTTGTTTTAACTTAAAAAAGAAAATCTCATTAGATCTTATCTTTTAATTTAAGTGTTACATCAAAAACTTTTATAATTATTTTTTCGATCTTTACCATAAAATTATAAAAATTCTAGGCAAAATAATTGATTTTTTCTAATAACGCTTTCTAAATGTATCCACAGATTCATTAAATTCCATAATATAACATTATTCGAAAAAATAAATTAAGAAAAATCTTATCTAAAACGGATTTCTCTTTATAAATTAATAATTATTAATTTATCGATAAAATAATATTCTCTCTAAATTAATAAATTATCCCGGTCCCAACATTATTAATTTATAGAGGTTTTACTGTATATCAATTTCGTTAGTGTAATAAAACAATAACGAAATTTAAAAATTTAAAATTGTTATTATACTAGACGAAATTTAAAGATTTAAGATTGTAGGATCCGAATTTCTACTATAAGGCAACTGATATATGAAAAAAATAATTTAAGAAAAAATTCAGAATTATAATACCAAATTACATAAGATGAAAACGAATTGCAGAGACAAGACGAATTTTTTTCCTTAAATCTTTAAACGCCCCGTAATGTGATGGTTTCATAGCGATCATATTCCCAGGATACAACTGCGGTTGTTTCTGTCTTCCATCCCCGAAGAAAAGAATCTATCGAACCAAAATTCTGCGTGTACTCTCAGAGACAAAAAAAACAAACTAAAAGAAGAGAGATCATGAGGGAATTGCTTTGTTGTAATATGGCTTGATTATATAGCCAATCCTCCAACGTTTATCAACATATATGAGCAATAAAGGGAGTCAAAGAGAAGTCATTCTCATCATAATAACCATTTAGCAATTTAGCTTTTAACATTAGAAACAAATCAAAACTGATTTTTTTCTTAGCTTTAATTGTAACGTTGATAGTCATTTAATTAGAAGAGATTTATATGAACTTATAGTTAATATTTTAGTCAAAAAAAAATTAGACAAAAAAGACTAAGTCTTTTGGGTCCATTTGCACAATTCCGAAACCCATCATCAAAGTCCGGCTCGAATATCTCTCTCTACGATACACCAAAGTGTACACAAGATTTTACAACTTGTTATGAGTTCTCCATTTTATATACTTAAGGATTTTTTATCCTAACTTCTAATGTGATTCATTTGCTAGTTTTTACATTTAATCAAATATTCAAGCTTTATAAGCTTTTCAAGTCGTCGACTTTGGACCAACATTTCTCATTCAAACGAACACCGTTTTTGTCATATGAATACACTAACTCATAGTGCTTATTACAATGAATCCAATGATTCTAAGTTCCAATCATTTCAACATCTAAATTACCCAGAAAAACCACCGGAATATTGGTTAATGCTATTGTCAAAAAACAAGTTCTAACCGTTGTTACACGCAGGACGCATGTTCATAACTTCGTCTTGCATCAAGTACAAGCCGATAGATCACCTCCTTCTAGCAAGCCATTGACCCCTTTGGTGAGGAAACGGTCATGACTTGCTTCTCTTTTTGTTTTCTGGGTGGGATGATGACTCCGAGGTGAGCGAATGATGATGTTTACGGATGATTTTGCGGAAAAAAAGTAGAATAAATTACCAAATGATGATGTCAGATTGATTGGAATTTTTTTTTTTTTTTTTTTTTGTCACAAGATTGATTGGAACTTAGAAACGTAAAAAGACACTTGGTTTTTGGCAATTAAGATTGCCTTTTTTTTCGTTTTTTTTTTCATTAATTTATAATTACAACAAGAAACAAATCATGGATTCATAGCTCCGACAAGCAACGAAAATGAGAAGAGAATTAGTTGGTTCCTGATTAATAGGAAAACTAAGCCCCTACTTATTTACGGCAACAATTCAAACCTAAACTAAAATAGAAAACATAAATCAATATGGATCCGAGTTGCTTATTGCAAATACCTCCAGTTTGGAACCTTCGGTGCTACTTACACTTTTTTTTTTTTTTTTTTTTTTTTTGAAAACACCTACTTGACATTCTTCAGCCATGATCTGTAACTCCCCCAGATAAAACCATGATCTTTACGGTCGTTTGGACCCGGCGATATGTGAGGAATAATTCAACAATTCGATCTTGAACAGCAACCCTCGAAGAACAGAGAAACGATGAACCGCAAACAAACTCCACTCGAGAAATCCACAATCAATCCAGAGAAACCGCATATATGAATAATTGATGGAGAAGGAGGATGTGAAATTCCCTTGGCGAGATATGAGGATTGTTATGGCTCTAGAGGGACATCCGCGGAGGGAAACCCATTCCAATGGACGGAGAACGAGGTATGGTGGGGGTTCCGCCATACAAGTCCACCTGGATGTCGTCGGTTGACCCACTATTTGCATCCATGAGTTTTTTGTCTGTTAAAGAGCCTAAAACGAATGCTCGAGATGGGATGTATGGGTATTTTGTAATTGTAATAATAAAAGGGGATGGGGTTAGAAGAACCTTGGTTTTATAAGGAACAACGATGCACGCTAAAGATAATAAAAAATAATATTATATTTTGAAACAGTGTAGAAAGTCAAACCTTCGGAGCTAAGCTAAGCTAATAAAAACATATATTACGAAATCTTCAAACCGTATAAAACGCGTCAAGAGATAAGGTAAGATTTTTGGCCCAATAAAAAATGAAATAAATGCTAATTTAAAATTAGCAAATCTAATTATTAAAATATATATTAAATTCATTGATAAAACAAATCCACCTAATTGTAATAATAAAAATGGATGGGGTTGGAAGAACAAGAGATTAACACCAACCTTGGTTTCATAAGGACAAAAGATGCGTATAAAGTACGCTAAAGATAATAAAAAGTAGTATCTATAGTAGTAAAAGGGAGTCAAAACATATGAGGTGGCACGCTCTCCTTAACTTTGGGAGGTTTAATTTTTTAATTTTTATGTTTTCGTAAATGATTTTTTGTATTAATCGCAATTATCTTTTCCATATTTTTGATTTATTGCTAACTTCCATATTTATCTCATAGTCTTATTCTTTTTTTAATGTGTAAATATCGTAGTTATCTTTTCCGTATTTCTTTTTGATTTAATGCTAAACTTCCATAGTTATCTTATTAATATGTTTAGTTTCCCTTTATACAATCTCCAAGATATTTATAATTCATAATTTTTGATTTAACGTTAAATTTCCATAATTATCTTGATGGAATTGGCACTGAATCGTTTGGTTACAATTATTGGGTTTGAGCCCATGGCCCATAAACAAAACACGTGTTATAAAAAACCCTAGCATGTACCTTAATAATTATAGTTCTAGGGTTTTGTCCACTTTTTGTATTCTCTTCTTTCTTATGCGTTTTCTTTTTTATGCGTTGTTAGATTTTGTTATTTGTTGTTAGCTTTTCTTCTTCGTCTTTTATGTTTGATTTGTGTTTCTATGTTCTTTTTTGTGTGTGTATGCTGATGTGATTTTTTTCTTTTTTTTTCCTCAGGTAATTAATCTTTGAACTCATTTTTGAGTTCCGTTCATCATCTCTGAGTGATTATTTCATGTTTTTAGAGGTTTGTTCTATGATAACAACGATGGTTTTTGTCGGATATGGTTTTTAGAGGTTAAAGCTCTTATTTTCTTTTAGTAATCTTCTAAATTGTTTCTCTTTTCTATTTTGCAGGCAATATATGAAAAAAATTTAAGCAAGAGACGACGGTGATATAAATCATAATATTTACTATTGTAACATTCTTCTTCTCTCTTTTTTTTTCCAGAATTTGGCTCTTTTTGTAAGGTAATCCTTTTTTTAATTACTATTCTATGAGTTATATGAGTTGTTATATGAGTTTTGTTGTAAAAGATTTGTTATAATTTGATTTCTTATTTGATATGTTGAGCCCAATATCTATTTCATTCAATTTTGATTGTGCTCTTCTGACTTTCTTATTTTTTTTTAGATTTCATCTGTGTATATTAAGGTATGATCGTATTTGTCAGTTTGGTTTTGTTAGTGTTCGTTGTGTTTTCTTCAGATCAAAAGAATAAGCGTTGATATGGTTTGCTAGGTTTTGGTTCTTATGACAGGACATGTGCATGTTGTTGAAGCTCTTAGACTACCAATTCACATTTTTTCACACTGCCTTGGACGTGAGTTGACTTATTTGCTTTTTAATTTCAAGGTCGTAACGTGTTATTTGTTGTCATGTTTTCTTACATCCTCTTCTTTTAGCACGTGTACAGTGTACTCCTCAAAGTGTTGCGTATTGGGTAATCTTGACATTATTTTCCAATTCAGGCTTTATATGTTTTTTCTTATGACTGTCCACCCTCTCGATATGATTTAGAATGATTACGAGGCTGAATCTTTCACGACATGTTATTGTCTCAACTTTGATATATAGTTGATGATCTGATGCTAAATAGTATTGGCGAGTGAAGATCACAATGTTATCCTATGTGTTTTCCCTATGTTAGACAAGCAACAACAAGAATACTAACATGGGTTATGTAATAGATTAATAGAATGTAATTATATTAACGATGGAGAATCAATACTAACAGGGGTTTTGACCTCGCAGTTGCATAATAAACATTTTACTCACGTCCCTCTCAATAATTTTATGGTTTTGATTTGCTTTGGTGGTAAGTTCGAAAATTGCAGAGGTTTTCGGGCTTTTTCTCAATCATGAGAGCAAGCCTACCTTCTCTTCTTTGAAGAATTAACAACCATATTGGTGGGTCTGTTTGATGTGACAAAATTCCTAATGAAACAGTAATCTATACTAGCTTATTTAATGTGTAAGTATGTTAGGGTGGTCAAAGAGTTTGATCGGGACTTCAAGGATGAAGAAAACTGTACTTAGTAAGCAATTGAATGATGAGAAACACTCTGGTGAGTAACGTGAGTTTTTATCCCCCTATCATGAGTGTGTTGCTGAAATTCACTTAGGCTTTTGTTTAACTAAACTACAATGTAACGAAATGTTTTTCTTACTGTTTTAGCTCTCACTTGAAGAAACTCACTCATGAGAAGCCATGGATCTCCGAGGTGGTTTAAGATCCAGAAAACGTATGCTAACATTCAATCCCTTTCTGGAGAAGCCATGACGCCTACGGCCTACATCTACCAATGTCTACACGGTCCTTTCACTTATGGTTTTAAAGTTGTGTTTATCAAAAAGTAATCATATATATAATTAGGGAGTCCTCTCTCCATCTAAGGTGTCCACATAGGCAAAAAAAAAATTAACAATTAATTTTAGTTTTAAGTTCATTTAGTTCATGTTTATGTATATTTATTGTTACTTATAACTACTAATTTTTTAATTAAATTAAAAAACGAAAAATAAGTCAATAAATTACTAAAAGTAGAAATTAATATTTGAGTATTTACTATGAATTTATGATAACGATAAAAGTTTATATATTCAATTTCAAAAATTAGAAATATGTAAAATGAATATATACATATACGAAAAAGTGAATAAAGATATTAGCGACATCAAAGATTGAAAGAAAAAGAATCTTGAGTGTCAGAAAATTGTTAAGAGGCTATTGTTTTTTTTTTTGTCATGAACGCACTTACACCTATTCGTTAAAGAAATACATGAGCATATTTGAACCAATGAGGGATGAACGTGTTAATATAAGAGGTTGTTGATCTAAAGATAAAGAATATATATTATTTCACTAAAAGGATATTGAACCATCTAATTAAAGATGAGATAATAAGATGAAAATTTAGGATATACGATTTTATTTATAATGTTATATAATTTTATGGAAGTATGAAAGAAAAATATGAAAGTGTTATAATACTATTATTTTAAAGATATAAGGTTTAAATTGGTGTAAGACAAAAAAATCACGCATTGCTTGAGTTATGTTCTACTAAAAATAAGTAAACAAAGTAACATAAAATTATAAATATTTAAATCAAATTTTTGTCGTTAAGTTTAATAAATGCATCATACGAACCATATTTTAGGATTATTTGAGTATTTGCTTTTGAATTAAAAATTACAATAATGAATTACTTTTATTTATATGGTCATTAGAAAATAATCTAAATATTATGAATTTATATATAAGAGCGCTGAATAGAAATGTTAATAAAAAATAATCAAAGAAAAAATAGATTCAATGATGTTAATTATTGAAGTATCGTCATAGAGTTTTAGTCGATTGTTAAGAGACTGAAGGCTTTAAAAAAAAAGAGGATGTATGATTTCACTAAAGGATATTGAACGATTTCACTAAAATAAGAAAATAAGGTGAAACTTTAGAATATAATATTTTATTCAAAATGTTATTTTCAATCTTTGAAATTAGAAAAGAAAAAAAATGAAAACGTTGTAATATCGTAATTTAAAATAAATAAATAAATTTTAAATTTGATATATATATAGTATAAAATTAATGGTCACATTATTCATAAATTGTACAACAAAATATATTGAGAATAATTTGTGATCTTTATGTAAAAATGTATGTAGTTCTACAAAAAAACATTCCCGGCGATATTCTGTAATTCAATATTTGAATCAATGATTTTAAAAATCTAGAGAAACAAAAACTATTTTCGAAATATTTAAGAAAACGTAAAAAACAATTATGTATAAATTAACTTTCTATAATTATATTAGTGTTTTGTGAAAAAATGACAAAAGTAAATATATTGGTTATATTTAGAATTTGTTTGAAGATTGGATGAATTTATTATGCAATAATAGATAAAATAATAAGTTCTCAAAAACTAAACAGCTATTTATTTAAAATCAAATACCAAATCGAAAGAATTTCAAAAAAAGAACTAAAAACAAATAAATAATTGAAAATATGATATGATAATGTATAATTAAATGTAAAATATATATACTAACATAAAATATTTACTAATTCATGTTATACGTTATACATGATATTGATAGAAAATATAGAAAAATAATACAAAAATATCAAAAGAAGCCAAACTCGCGCAACGCGCGAGTCCAAACCTAGTAAGTATATAAACAAACAGAAAATGAGTTTTTCTGAACAAAAATTAGTCTCTACTTTAGTGCAGGTGCAACTTTACATTATCTATCTCCTTTTTTACGATTAACAAGCCACCATACCTTAAGAAGTCGATACTACGTGATAGTAGAGTAAATAGTTTGTTAAAAGTTCTAGCTAAAACGAACAAGAAGCTTTGAAGAAGATATGACTTAAAAAAACATTAGACGCAACAGAGTTGGAGCAACGTCAAACCGACCAAATCACGTTTTCCTTTACTTGAGACGCAATACGTACCAATTTGTTGTTGTGATTACCCGACCAGTATATTCTTCGTTTGGGCTAATTCATTCAATGATAACACTCCAAGCTGTTAACTCCTGCTTTAGTTAGATTCATAATCTTACTATAAAAACTAAGTTGATTCCAAAGTCATTTATGTGATTAATTTGATTCACGTTCGCCACCAGTGAGTCTAACATAGTGAGTCTAACATCTATTAGCAGTGTCAGGCTCATGATAGTGGAAGTGACGTTGGAGAAGATAACATTACAACGACTATTGATCTGAACTACATCCAAATATCATATCAAATAGAAGGAGCTCATGGTAAGCATCTGCGAAACCGGTCTTCAAGTATACTATTCTATCTACCTATCATCAACATTCAGCAAAGGCATAGTCACGCTTAAAAAAACTCAACTATTAAAACTTTCAAAATTTTGTGTGTTCATGTTAAAGATCAATGTGTCTAACTTGATGGAGATTAGTATGGCGTGCTTTTTAAATTCAAGATTATGAGCTGCGGCTCACAACAATACGCTTATATTAATGTATGTGCTCATCAGAAGAAAGCTCATTTTATAGATTCTCGAGGGAAAGTGCAATGATTAAAACGTATGCTTTTGTGTGTGTGTTTGGAATTTTATAATTTGGTTTCTATTGTTCCATTTCTTAAAGCAAAAGTCTTAATAATGTCTACGTTCAAGGAGGGATGTAATAGCTCAAGGATTGGATACAAACATGAATATGGCTTAAGACATCGATGGGCGTCACCAATACATACTTATTTGTATATATGTTAATTTTTTCTATATACATTCCATCGCATATTGTGATAATCACGAGAGATATTAGCAATATTCTATATTTATCGGAAATCTTTGTATATATGCTAATTTTCTATGTAAATATTATTTGATTCATCAGAATATATTCTTTATATCATGTGTAGCCCCAGATTATCCTCCACTATATATACCTCTTTAGCCGCATACCCTCACGATGTCTACATTTTTTTCTTATGTCTCATAGTTTTCAAGTTTTTATGTGCCCAAATTGTTTATCGTTTCTTTGCTGTCATTGTTAATTATTTTTATATGGTTACTAATTTGCTAATTGATTTAATTGGGTTTCTATGATGCAGGTGTTGGTACTCCTCAATCTATGATTATGTCAGGTATATTTTCTCAATTTCTCTAAACAAAAGGGTCGTCAAGATCTATTTGGTATACTGCCTTCTTTTGTATGTTTGTTAGTATACTGTTTTTTTTATTGATTGTTTGATATATCTTTGTTTTTATTAATTTTTGTTATAAGTTTCTACTCAAGAGTCATTTTCTTTATTATAATGATCCATATTGTGTTTGATTTGTGTTTCAATCTTTGTTCTATTTGTGTTTCAATTTTCGTTGTATGTCTA
Source organism: Arabis alpina (assembly GCA_900128785.1). NCBI lineage: Eukaryota > Viridiplantae > Streptophyta > Magnoliopsida > Brassicales > Brassicaceae > Arabis > Arabis alpina. The sequence goes on from LT669792.1 coordinate 8,530,047, forward strand.
TTTTTTTATTGTTTCATAGTTTTTTCACGTCTTTGGCCCTAGATTATTTATTTTTATCATAGTTGTTGTTTACTAATTGACTCTTTTTTTGTGTCCATGATGCAGGTGTTATCTATCTAAGATCTACGATTATGTCTGTCATGTCATTTCGATGCTTCTCTATTTATTGTCCCAAAAAGTTTTTTCGGTTGGAGCTTTAAATATGGCTCATCGATCTTGAGATATGAACTATGTTTTATAGTGATTCTTCCATCATCCGTTCTTAAACTTTTTTTTGTCTGTGGTCGTCAAATATTAATTCTTATAACAACAGGGTTCTCTTCGACTTTACTGTCGTTGAGGTGTTGGAGGTTTATTAATCACGTGTTCTGTGCCTTGCTAGATACGTGAGTGTATCTCTTCTCTCATTTAGTTATATATTTGATACTCATTTATAGTATTATATGTTCTTCGTAAATTCTTTCATGTACTTTCTTTTAGATTCGTTTTTCCTTTAGGGTTTTACGAAATTACTTTGTTATTCAATGGATTTTTCTTTTCCTTTTGTTTGGGATTCAAAACCGGTATCTTGGAAATTAGCTTTCTTCAAGTATTTTTTATTGCTTTTGTGTGATTCTTAAATGGATATGTATATTTTTAGGTGCAGGCGGTCTTTCGTGTTACTTTATTCACAATCGTTTTATTGTTTGTTTATGTATTTTGTGATTAGTTTCTTGGGTTAAATTTTATTTGTTAGCTAGATTTAACATTTATGTTCTCTAGGATCACCTAATACTTTTGAGTTTGAAAGTTCATTATGAATCAGATACTTAAGGATGTTGACTTTCTTCTGTGTGATGAAGGAAAACTATTTCATCTCCTAACAGATGGTAGAAACTCGAAAGTTAGAGGGAATGCTTCGCTCATTTGATCCATTCGGTATTCAGTTTTTTTCTTTTTCATTCTCCTACCTTTATGATATTGTTATATATGATTTATGTTCGTTTTTCTTTTCAATGCGGTTCTAGAAAGTGTGTGCAAGATAGTAATTGGTTGTGAACAATACTGCGACATTCTTTTAGGCCTCAGTGTAAGCCGTGGAAAGAATGTTGTTATGATTGGTGAGCTGGTAAGACTTTTTTTTTTTAATCACTGTTTTCCAAACCAATGTGTCAGGACGGAGAGAGACGAGCTTCCTCCACATATAATTCGTCTCTCAGAGGTAAGACACCACATTATGTGTTCAAAAAAGTAGATATAGAAAAATTGATCTATTTTGTGATGTTGTATGCGTGCTGATGATTTGGTTTTTGGATAATGTGTGTGTTTGTAGTCGTAAAATATGGAGAGGGAAGCGAGTGAGTTGATAGGAACAGTGAGGAAGAGAATTGGATTTCTTGACTTTGATTAAAGGGGATTGTGTCCCATTCATTCTTGGCTTACTACTTTGCTTGCAAGTTTTATGACGAACTTTTTTGGCGTGTGGTTGGAGATAATTGGTTTTAGGCATGTCTCTTTTTTCATTTTGGAAAAAGTGACAAGAACAATGTGTACTATTTTCTTAGGAGTACTTTTCCTTTTTCTAAAAATATCTTGAAATCCTTGATACGGAATAATTTCTTACTAAAATGAACACCTAATAATGAAGAAATATTGTAATGTTGGCTAACACTTTGCAAACACAGGCACTGCTATTCATAGACTTCTTATCTTTGTCTATATAAGAAAACTACACAACACGACAACATACATGGAACAAAAGGCCAGAGGACGTTGCACATTGCAGAAATTTACATGGCAAATCGGGAATGATTTAAACATTTCAATACGATCGTAGTCTCCGTGGGACATTGGTTTTTGCATCAACATTTTATTACAAGTTCGGTTTGGTTTTGAGATGACATTATTGCAAAGCAAGCAACTATACAGAGTAAGCTTTACGATGTGTTTAGAAAAGCGATAACGCTGAAAGCAATACTCGAAAATCATTGTGTTTATCAGAGGAAGATTTGTTTTTTGAGAATGAGACACCAATGTTGATTGGACATGGGAGTGTTCTTATGTGGGATCCTCACTCGGGTGCTCGAGACGAGGAATCTGAAGCTAGCTCACTTGTGGTTGAGAGTAACAAGTCGTCATCGATACATTCTGTTAAATTTGCGGTGAATAGAGGCGAGAGATATCCAAACTTTGGTGTAAAACCAATAAAGCAGGAGCAACTCAGGAGGTAAATAACTTGTGAGATTCTACTAGAAGAAAGAATTGTAGTAAGTATTAATGATGATGAGAAATCCTGAAAGATTTGGCTCACTGGTGGAATTAGATGCTAATCTATTTATGGATTGCTCTTTGCAAGCGGTAAAAAGACTCTCTTTTTTGATATATGTAAATTAGTTCTAATCAATAGTTCAATCGATGTACAAGTTGTGTGATTTAATGAAAATTCAGATGTCAATGTTTTTTATTTGTCCCACTTTGAATTTACATTTGGAGAACTAAGACAAAGAATTCAATTTTAGTTTTTCAGATGATGAATCTCAAGATCTTTTTAGATTTTAGAGTGGATAATTGGATATTCTCTATAATAACACAACATTTTGCATTATACTCATTTTGTTTTTGGAATCTCCTGCTTTCTCTGGATATTCCTATGCGAAAATTTCGAGTGTATTTTGAGGCGAATGACAACCAAACAAGTTCACCAAATTTTCTCAAGTGATTTCTTTGCTTTCTTTCAATTTTCAATTTTTGATGATTTTCTTGACTTTGTTTTTCTTCTTCCTAACAAGTGTTTTTATACTGATACTTGCAGTGGTTAGTGGATCATCAAGAATTTATATCGAATCTATTTTATGTTGGTGGACATTCATATACTGTGAAATCTTTTGTTGTTTAATATCTTTAGTTCAACCATCACTTACAAGAAGAGACGGGCAAACTAATGCGATGATCTTATGTTGGGTAACTTGAAGAAGAAGAAATCTACTCTTATTCTGAAATCTTCAAATAACTTGACAAATATAACATCGAGAACATTCCTATTTTTGCCATTGCCTTTGATTTCTAGAGACTACCCGCAAATGCATCATTTTCTAAGTTCGTTACGGAGGTCCGTGGATGACGCTCACCACCGTCACGTTAACCATTTTGCAAAAATACGAACTCCATGTGTCTCTGTTACTCTTTTTTTTGTTTTGGAAAGAATACAAACTCAAAACCCATTTTTGTTACTAATGAAATTTGTAAATTTATATGCAGGTTAATCTTCGACCAAAAAAAAACAAAATATGCAGGTTAATCACTACCAAGGTTATGAGTTAACGGAAGCTTGAATTTTTATTGGATATCATTTATTTTGATTAAGAAGAGAGTTTTTTAAATGAAAGTTTTTTTTTTGTTCTAAAAGAATTTGAGCTACTACTTCATTTTTCGCTTTGTTCTTTTTGTGTGTGCAACATGTGTTTAATTCCTTAAAACTCACGATTACAAACTTTGATACCACAATACATGAAATCATTTAAAACTAAAATGAGAAGAACAACATGGATACACGATTGCGAATCGAAGAAAAAATCCCGATTCGTCGATGTATAAATTCCGGCTAAGCCGAGAATCACGGTGTTAGTCACTTTGAATAGTGACGCTGAAGGATTTTTCATACCAATTGCATCTTCTAGCCCTATAGAAACACAAAAAAACAAATTAGTTAGAAAATTGCTCGGTTTTGAATCTGAAAAGAATCTTACTCTCGGTGAGAGAAGAAGTAATGAAAAATCTTACATAAGAATCTATCGCTTTGTTTATAGGTTCACCTCTCTTACTCGAGCCATACTTTGAATGGGAAACATTCAAAGACATTTAATATGATATTTTATATGTGAGGGGAAATTTTGTTCGGAGGATGTCGGACTAGACTAAGATTGCAAAGAAATTGTCACCAATGGATAACGTGCTCTGAAACTGTGTGGCTTTTGTTAAATTAGATGTGCCTTGGTTGAAAGGAGTTCATGATGATATTGTTATTGTTAATTTATAAAAACATTTAGAACATTGCAGACACAACGTAAATATCAATTTTTCTTTTCACCTGCGTGTGTTTTTGTATTCCTAAAAAAAAATATTTTCAACATCATTAAATATAGCTTAATCTCAAATCATATGAATAGTTTGATATGTTTAAATTGTTTTTGGTAAGATAGTGAAAGATTTTGATATGTATCTTTAGCTGGTAAATTTCGTAACGTATTTTTCAATGTCTATCAACATCAAATGTACAACATGTTAATTTATTATATTATTTTCGCAGATATTTGAACACTAATTCGGGTATAAATTATGTTATTTCCAACCTCAGGATAAGAATTTGAATAAAAATGCTAAGCTTGATCAAATGATGTTGAAAATGATTGAGATGAAAATAAAACGTCTCGAGGCACATTTTTCGGAATGGGAGTGCTTGGATTCAATAGAATAGCCCGTATGTTGGAGTTAGATCTCACCCCGATAGAGGTCGTCAAGAAAACGACTAAGTACCAGAGGTGCCCACGCAGTTAGTTGGAGGAGCTCTTCACCAAAAGTTATTCACATTTTAGTTTGTCTCTTCCTTTTTTCTGGTAAGTTAACCCTATGTTTTTCTCGATCTTAAGACTTAGAATGATCTCCATCGAATATTCAGATAATTAGTAGTATTCTATTATGGTTTGGTGCATAATTCATTTGTTTTGGAACCTTGATATATTGAATGTTACTTCGAATGGCGTTACGAATAGATTAGTAGGTTGCCTATAGGGATCCTATTCATTTCAGAAGGTTTGGGATCTTATTCATTTAAGAAGGTTTGGCTTGGTTCTTTTTATATTTTCGTGCTTAAATCATATTTTTCATTGGTTAAATATAAAATGAATTTATATATTATAATGTCTTATTAAATTTTATTTTTTTGCTGATTTTTAAATTATCAATCTTATATTTATTTTTTAGTATATATTACTAGGGTTATATTTTTATAGATGTATTGGGTATTTATAAAATGTGTGTATATAATACATTCAAACTGCTTTATCGATTCATTAAAATGATTGTCTACAAAAATTTTAGAAGCGACTATTTTGTTCTTTGCATTATTCTAGATTTTCCGTTTTATTTCAAATTTTAGTTAAATGGTTGTGTAGGTTGATGGACGAAATTGCTTCCTAATTAATAAGAATGGGGCGAGTGTCTTGGATTGTCTAAAAATGATTGCAATACGCAAGTTAAGGGAGTATAGCAAAAGATCAGCTAGATCAAGTAAATAACACACAATAAAACAACAACTTGGACCATTTAAAATTTATCAACATATGCATATCATGAGAGTAGCAAAAGATCAGAAAAATAAAATTCAAGAAAGATATGAAGCACACCAAGAAGCATGAGAAGGAGACAATAAAATTATGGTATAACTCATAATCAATAAGATCTATATAATTGATTAGCCAAGATATCTGACAATAGATAATAGCCATAGGTAAAAGAAATCATACTTTTTTTTATACTAAAATCACCACCACCAAATCAATGCACTAAGAACTAAGACATGACACGGGTAATGGCTTAGACGGGAGGGGTAAGGGTTGGGACGAGACACGAATAAGAACTGGGAAGAGATGAGTAAGAACTGGAAAGAGACGGGTAAAGGTTGGGACGGGGCACGACGCACTAGATGACAAGGGATGGGACGTGACGGGTAAAGGTTGGGACGAAATCCAGGTAAGGATTGAGACATGTAAGAATTAGGATGAGACAATTAAATGTTGGGACAAAATGCATGTTAGGGCTTGGACGGATAAGAGCTGGGCTCGGACGATATGGGTAAGGGTGGGACGAGACCCATGAGATGGGCTTTGGTTTGGCCATTAATGACCAATACAATGCGTATGATAAGGAATTATTTACTACGCAACGCGCTCTCTTAACGTCCGATGATATGTTTGAGATTTAGTCTCATTTCGATCACTCACAAACAACAACGAGATAGATAGAAAAATTATTGTGTACATGGTTAGTCTTTAGATGTTCATTCTAGGGTTTACAATCCCAAATCAAAGAATTTGATGGCATAGGGTAATGGCTTAGACGGGGGAGGGGGGGGGGGGGTAAGGGTTGGGACGAGACACAAATAAAAATTGGGAAGAGACGGGTAAGAACTGGAAAGAGACGGGTAAGGGTTGGGACAGGGCACAACGCACGACGCACTAGATGACAAGGGATGGGACCTGACGGGTAAAGGTTGGGACGAAATCCAGGTAAGGATTGGGACATGTAAGAATTAGGACGAGACAATTAAATGTTGGGACAAAATGCATGTTAGGGCTTGGACGGATAAGAGATGGGCTCGGACGATATGAGTAAGGGTGGGACGAGACGCATGAGATGGGCTTTGGTTTGGCCATTAATGACCAATACAATGTGTATGATAAGGAATTATTCATTATGCAACACGCTCTCTCAACGTTGTATAAGCCAACGAAGGATGATGATAAGTTTGAGATTTAATCTCATTTTGATCACTCACAAACAACAACGAGATAGATAGAACAATTATTGTGTACATGGTTAGTCTTTAGATGTTCATTATAGGGTTTACAACCCAAATCAAAGAATTTGATGGCATAGGGTTACGAAGAATTTTGTTTTTACGTGTTTGTATTTTGATTTAGGCTTTAAGGCTAGAGTTTAGGGTTATGAATCTAATTATATATTCTTATTTATATAATTAGGATGTTTATTGTTATCTAAAATTTTAAAATTGAATAATAATTTTTGATTATTTTCCACTTATTTTGTGGATTCCTACACCATATATTCCAACATCACTGGTCTTTCGGAGTATGGTTATATCATGATGGCTCTAACAATGTCTTTTTTTATGTTAATTATGTGGTTAAATTTATGTTGTTTAAATGTTAGTTTTTGATCCATTGTTATTTATAGGATGAATCAAGAATCAGAAGAGAAAAATATGTGATTTTAGAAAGATGTACTAAAAATCGACTCTTTATTAAACAAATTTCATGGTGGTGGAGACGGGTCTGAAGTAAGTAACATAGAAGAAAACGAGAGCACAGGTAATAACATATTCATGTCGTGCACGAGTAATAGCACGAGTAACATAAACTATCTATGATCGATGTAATTTGCATATATTTATTACTAATAAATCTATTCGTTATTTATAATGAGACAATCTTTATAATTTTTTTGGTTATACATAGCTTCGAAAAAGATACCATAAATCTTACGAGACATACTGAAGTTTCGTAATGAAAAGCAAGAACTTAAAGATAAGATGGTGGACCTTGAGTATTATAACCAAGAAGCTATGGATGAAATAAAGCTTTTGGAATCTCCTTGGAATTCATATACGACCACATGTTTTTCGTAAGGCATTGTTAGTTCGGCATATGTTCAGGCGGGAGTGAGTTTCTCTTGATACAAACAGTTAGAGGTTAAGGCCAAGATACAAACACTTTATTTTTGTGTATGTGTTGTTCTTATTTTCTTATATGGAATTTTCTAATATGGTGTGTATTTAATATATAGGTTTGTGTTGGGAGGTACATGTTTGGATTGTGTCTATGAGATCGAGTTGTATTGCGGGGTTTATGTATGCTACCGTCTATGTAATTGTTAAGTCGATTTTATCTGAGTGTCTAAATTTTAGCTTAAGTTAACATGTATCTTGGCCTAATCTCCTGTGTTTCTATGCATTTGTGCGTTGTGATACGTTATTCAATTATCGTGTCAAACTCTATCTAATGCGTAACTTTTGTTATGCATTATATATCTACGCTATTTCTGTTTGGCCAACAATCTTATCGATCTTTTTATGTTTTCCAAAGTATCATGCTATCTATGTTATTCAAGTATCTTCGAGCAAGAAACTATTGATCAATAAAATATGTTTTTCTCATCATTCCGTAGACCTGTTTTGATTCGAACCAGTATAGATATGTATTGGCCAAACGTAGGGTTTCTAGGAGTTGTTGCACAAACCTCCTACGGATGGAGTTCTTGAACTTGCGTAAACCTATGTGGCATTGGAGTCTCAAGACAAAATTGGTGAACGTGTTCTTACTAATTACTCATTTCAATTTTCAGTAGCTTGGGATATTCCTAATATAATTTATAATTAGTTATCTCTCTTTATTTATATTCGCTTGCATCTCTGATATTTTATGCAGTTATGCTCTACTCTATAAAGCGGATATCATTTGTTAAAATCTTTGAGATGTTCTAATGGATTTGATGAGTGGAATTAACAAAAAATTTGAGTTTTGATATAAATACGAAACATGTGACGAGTATGTTTCCATATGAAACATCATGTTTCTTGAGTGGAAAAAAAGGTTTTACCTTCATTTTCATAGCTCCGATCTTCTACGGCAATGTGTGTGAAATGTATTAGCATGCATCTTATTAGTTTCTTTATGAAATTTGTGATTGCGCTTAGTAAATGGATAGATCATCATTTATATTTATGTTTCACTTATCATGTTTTGAGAGAAATGTTTTTTGTTTCGTTTTATTTAGAAAATATCTTATTAGTTTATTTATGAAATTTCCGATATCAACTTGTATGTGTAAATACGAATGAATATGATTTTCCTTTTTGTTTATATGAGATATACCCGCGCAGAGCTGTTGGTGCAAATGGAAGGGTGCTTCAACTTAAGTTCAGTGGGGTTAAGATATTGTGGGAGAAAGATGACAAAGAGGGAAAAGAACAATGACTTAAGCAAATTGAAGATCATTTACAATTTATTCAAATTGTAAATTGTGTTTTAGTATAGATAAGTTTTGATATATAGAAAATCATATCTTCAGATCTTCTATTGGTTTTTATATTCTATTTAATTTTTAAAAAACTCTTTAAATCAAGTTTCACTTGACATATTAACACATGAATTTTCAAAAAAAAAAAGAGACATATTAACACATACATAAAGCAAAGTAATAACGTGTGTAGTAGCACGAACCATTAATCTCTCAACCATTAATTTTTTAGATGCAACAAAATGTTAGACATGTTATGTTGTATTTGCCTTTAAGATAGTCAAAAAATGATTGAAAACATACAATGCAACATAACCAAACGTCATTTTGTATGACTTTATTTAAGTGTCCTCTAAGCTCTTTTATTTAAGTTATGCATTGTTATGAATTTTTTTCTTTAAAACTATTTACCATGTGGACTTACATCTATTTTTAAAATTTCTTTATATAGGGTCGTTTACAGAAGGATTGTGTTTGGCTCACATAAATGCAAGTAATGGATGTGACGATGTGTGTGTTAAGAACTTTTAAGTTGTGGTTGTTTTGTTTTGTATATCGAAGTTTATGTACTTTTCATTTAGTTATTAGTTAGAATGTTGTATTCCGTTTCTAACTTTGAACTTTAGTTTCTTCGTATTCTCAACAATAATGGTAATTAATATTAACGTATATCTACCAACGCATAGATGAAATTGTTTGAAAACATAATTCATTATATTAATCAATATATTCAATCTTAATATAATATTGGACTTATATACATTCTCTTTATCTTATGCATTGTTTTAAGTATTCTCTAAACTCTTATGTTTAATTTATGCAATATAAGACTTTGTTTTGTTAATGGTTTATAAGACTTTGTTCATTTTTATTTTTTATAAGTGTTTTTCCCCGCGTAGGGCGCGGGTACCGCACTAGTTATATTTTGAAACAGCGTGGAAAGTCAAACCTAAGAGCATCATTATTGGTATAACTTGGCCCAGTTTCTTTTAGTTTATCTGATTAAGCAAATGAGTTTGGGTATCAGATTAGCCCAAGAAATATCATTTCTTTGATCCTAAATGCACAGTGTTCAGGGACACGTGTCACACTATCATTGGACAGTGATTTTAGGTTTTGGGAAAACATAAAAAATTTGTTTCATTTTGTGTTTTTTGTTTATCTCAAACGCGAGAGAGCTCTCGACGGCGACGAGAGAATGCGAATCGATTCTCTTTGATGCTATCATTTCTCTTTTGCAAATCTTTACCAAATCATGAGATCCATTTTCTCAATTGATTCTTCTTCCATCTCGACTCCGAAACACAGATCTATCAACACACCAAACGCAGCGTAAGTTCTTCGTTATCTCTAGCTTCCGATTTTATCATCTATATCAATTTATCCATGTCGAAATTCCTTGATTCAATTCGATCTAATCATGTTTGTGAACCATGTTTTATCTCAGAGATTTCCACATGTGATCAAAGAGAAGATTCAATCCGATTTGAATCGAGATTTGCGTCTAAGAGAAGTTTCGATTCAATTCATACCAAATCCAGAATTGTTGGTCTCTTTCTCTTCTTCTGTGAAGGTTCGATTCTGTTTCCTCTTCTTCACAAAATATGTCAATGATTTCTGTATAATCTAATCTATCAAGTTATTTGAGAGTATCATTTTCGAGAAATTTGACTGCCCTTGTCTTGAAACCATTAAGATTTGACCTTTCTCCATTGGTAAAGCTCTGAAGATGAGTTTAGGCGTTAGTAATCACAGTTTATCGTCAAAGTTAGGAACTTGAAATTGTATATTGTGATTGTTTAAAGCATTTGTGATCTTACTTTGAGAATAAATATATGGAATGTGTGTTATCCTCGCAGATTTCTTGGCTATTTTAGATCACAGAGCTTTCACTTTGACGCATTGTTATGATTTCTTGTTTGTTAGGGAACACAAGGCATAATCAAGATTTTACTGTAATGGGGGAAGCAGAGAGAATGAAATTAAAATCAAAAGTTTTGATGAAACGAGAAAACAGTTTTGCTGCTACTGCATTTGCTAGCTATTTTAGTGTCTTTGGAGCATATGCTTTTGCAGGATCTTTCATATATATCAACAAATTACTTATATAATGTAAGAGCTATCTTTTTCTGTCTTTTTGCTAGTTACTTTAAAGTCTTTTGGTTTGCTTGCTCTTGTCTCTTGAATATTCTTGAATATTGTAGTTATGAGAAATACATTTGCTTATTCCCCTCTTATTTAAGGATAAGTAAAACAAAGGAATTTAGTACTTTGTTCATCTTGTAACACTACGCTCATTTACTTGACATGCAAAAAAAATCAAGTAGTTTTGGTATTGTTGTGAATCTTGTGATCCTTCATCTTTCTATTTACTGGTTCCCATTGGTAATTTTGTAGAATTGTGAAACTAAATGTCTACAAAATGACAGATTCAATATGTTTGATTCCCAAAGTACAATTACATACTACAATTCCGTTTAAACTATTTTAGTCCTTAAGATTAGATGCCATCATAATTTGAACATTTCAAATTGCCTTTTGCTTAAGATATTGTCATGGTTATACATTTATAATTGCGAATAATGTGCTGGCGAATCGAGTTTGGGTTCGTGAGAAAAAAATACATCTAGAATTGAAAGCTGATTTGGTCGAACATATTTGGCAAAAATTTACTATATGTTTCATCATCATCTTTTTATATGTTTTATTTTCATTTTTTTGTATTTTACTATATACGATTTTATGTTTTACTTTGTTTTTATGATTTTTAATTAGTTTTTACGAGGTTATGAACCATAATAAATTTGTGTTTGTGTTTTTATAAAATCTTTTATATTTATCCATAGTAATTTGATTATGCTTTGATTTTAATTTTTCAAAATATTTTTTTAAAATTCTAAAACATAAATTAGTTTTTAATTCTTAAGATAAGTATCACCAATCATATTGAGTATCAACAAACACAATTACTACTAAACTAATGCTAGTGATACTAATAACAAATCACCAATAATGATGCTCTTAGAGGCTAAGCTAAATCAATACAAAAATATATTACGAAATCTTGAAACCGTATAGAATGCGTCAAGGGATAAGGTAAGATTTTTAGCGCAATACAAAATGAGATAAATACAAAATAATCTGAATAACGAAAAGAGAATATTTGACAAAAAAAAAACTAAAAAGAGAATATTATATATATATATATATTAATAATAGTAATTTTGAAAAACTAAAGGACAAGTTGTGTCATTTATAAAGAAAACAGTTGTTTACATATACTATGGTTGCGTATTTTTCAAAATAATATACAATAGCGACAGCTCTACCATATTTAAACTAAAAAGATAACTAACCCTCACTTACTTGTCTGTAAAAGATTTTATACATAAGTCTATTGACTAACCATAAATAAGATAACATCCATGCGTTTTTGGTCTGTTAAAGAGCCTAAAACGATATATGGGTATTTTGTAATTGTAATAAGGGAGAATTTCAAAAATGACACACTTAAATTATTGTTTTACAAAAATGATAACCAATTGTACATTTTCAAAAATGACATAAAGGTACAGTAGAACCTCCATAAATTAATACTCTATAAATTAATAATCACCATAAATTAATAAAATGTTCAGGTCTCAAGTCGGACCAATTTAAAAATTAACGAAGTTCGATAAAATGATAAGATAATAATTTTTTTGAAACTCTTATGTAAAATATGATCCCATTAACAGTATAAATTAATAATTATATATAATCATATATATATATATATATATATATGATAATGTATTAAAATATGGTTTTAATGATTTTTGTTTTGAATTAAAATTGAAATCTGTTTAGAGCGTATCTTTAAAACCAGAGACCTCGCTCGTGAAGTAAATCAGAGCGGAACCATGCAGTACCAGAAAAACTTTACATGTTGCATCCAAAACTTTTATGATTATTTTCTCGGTATGTATCCTAAATTTGTGAAAAGTTTTAGACAACATAATTGATTCTTTACACATAACTCTTTTAAAATGTTACATCAACATTAAAGATAATAACCATGATTTTTTCTAAATTTTATACATAAGAACACATATCATTTTGATAATTAGATAGTCTATTATGATATTAACATTCATTCTCTTGCGATAATCAAAAAAATTACTCATAATTTCTAATTAATGTATGTCATTTTTGTAAATGACTTAATTAAATTATTTAATATAACATCATTCAAAAAAATTTCAAGAAAATTATTGCCTAAAAAAGATATTCTCTTTACAAATTAATATTTATTAATTTATCGGTAAATTAATATCTCTCTAAATTAATAATTTTTCAAAGTCCGAACATTATTAATTATAAAAAAATTTACTGCATAAACCATAAAATTTTAAATTTTTAAAAAAGTTATGACCTTAACAAATTCTAAAGCTAAAAAATAAACTCTAATGTACCATAGTTAATTTAAAATATCAACGATATTTTGAATAAATAATATTTTTGCAAGTTTTTTTAAAGTATAGCAATTTTTGAAAAATAACTTTGTTATTTTACAAAATTTCTCTTGCAGTAATGGAAGGGGACGTGGTTAGAAGAACAAGAGATAAACAGCAGTATTGGTTTTACAATGAACCAAGATCCGTATATTTTTTGTTTTTGTCACAAACTTTCTTCATTCATTAAATTTTCCACAATACAAAGATAGAGGGCATTAGACATCCTTTAAACATATTACAATATAATTGAAATGCAATTAAACGTAAGGTAGATACGACGATTCTCATAGAGATCCTAGAGAAAAGAAGATTGTAAAGTTCTTAAATAACTTGATCTCTCCTCGTAAGAGGAGGAAATTGAATTTGAGATTGATATCTCCACTAGGGAGAAATTTAAAAATATAACCCTCCACTTAGAAACCGTAACTATGCTAACGGTAACCACACACAAATAATTATCAATTGAAATAGACTTATCATGATTTGTGAAACGATCCGACCCGTTTTTTTTCCAAATAAACAAACCTTGGTCTCGGAATAACATTCTCATAAATGATATCCTCAACGACCAAGCAAACTACACAAACAACCAGCGAATAACAACTACTCAACCAATTCCAATTCGAATAACCAAAAGAAACATAACAACCAATTCCAAAACGTTCCAGAACTAAACAAACAACCTATGGCAGTTCTACAAAACATAAAACAAGCAACCGAGACCCTAGATCATCCTCCTCCTCCTAGCCATGATTCTACGGTCACACTTTACCTGCATCACATGGCAAAAAAATATGCGTGAGTATTATCATAAATACTTTGAAACGACCCGAACCGTTTTTTTTAACACAAGAAACCCTTGGTCTCGGAGTAGCATTCCCATAAATGCTATCCTCAACAACCAAGCAACACAGACAATCAAATAACAACGGATAACCAAAAATAAGAATTCCATTAAAATCTAAACCAGTCAATTCCAACAACAAATCCAATCAATAAATTCCAGCAACCTAACAAGGTCCTAAAACAGAAATGGAAACACAGACAACATCAAACTCGAGACCCTAGATCATCTCCCTCTTCGTTGCCCTGATTCCACGATCACAATTTGTCTTTACCTGCATCACATGGAAAAAAGAGATGCGTGAGTATTATCATAAATACCCAGTGAGACGGTCATCCCATCTACGACTGCGCACTCAGGCACGATGGATCCGCTCAGGCAAACATACAACAATCAACACGCAAACACAAGACAAAGGCTCAACCACAGCCAACCAGACAGGCTGTCGATCGACACTACCACTAGGTGTCGATCGACACCTTCTGCATGTGCCTATCGATCGACACACCCTCTAGGTGTCGATCGACAGCACCTCAACACCCTGTCGATCGACATATCCTCTAGGTGTCGATCGACAGCACCTCAACACCCTATCGATCGACACATCCTCTAGGTGTCGATCGACAGCTCCGTGTTGGTTTGTCGATCGACATACCCAGTGGTTGTCGAAAGACAGGCCTTCGCAGAATCCCTGGAAATCGATCATTATCCTCTCGGATCGATTCCTCATCTGCGTTAACACGAAACCTGCACGAAAACCACAATCCAAACACAACAAACACAATTCACAGTCTCAAGCAAACATCACAAGATCAAATCACAAGATTCCAAACCTAACACCACTCAACCCTAACGAATCCACCGGCCCAGAAGCCATGGTCACACACTCACCTTGAATTAATCGGATAGAAACTGGTAGAATTGAGGCTAGTTGATATATCATGGTTTTTACCATCTTTTGGCCATGATTTAACCCGGTTTTATCGAGTCTTTTTAGTATCTTTTCTAGTGTTTTAGAGTCTTGGCAGGTTCGTGGATGAATGGAGATTAATTGGTGATTATGGAGCATTTTGAAGCATCAAGGAAAGAGCAGTCGAAGTCGCAAGCTTGATGCAGAAAAGTGCAGAATTTTAGCTTCCCGTCGAACGATGGAGGCACGTGTGCGTCGATCGACGGAGGAAACTGTTTCGCGAAAGAAGAGGATTTTCCAATTTTGAAGATTTCCTTTTTACCCCAAAAGTTCCAAAAGTTAACAAATTAAGCCCAGTCCAAAACCTAGCCTATAAATACTTAGTTTTCTTTTAGTTTTCACTAAGTTTTCTTTTATCAAATACCTAGGGTTTTCAGAGAGATTTTGAGAGTTAGGGAGACAAGTTTTCAGACCATTCAGATTTCTTCGAACCCTTCTGTAATTATTTTTTACTCTATTTTAATGCAGTATTATTCAGCTATTGTGATTTGTTTTGCATCCATGTCTGAGGAATCTACTTGTTAGGTTTATGATTTTTCAAATGAATTAAGATGGATTGTTAGAATTGAATTCATGTTAGGATTATTTATTGGTTCTTCATCTAGATTGTTATAACCCTGATTTGGGATTGATCACTCTTGATTAGCTATCTTAGGTTGATTAGTTAGAAGCGGAAGCATCAATTGATAACCTGACCATAATCTTAGATAAGCAAAATCACCTATTCTCAAAGGAATTTGGTTTAGGGATTTTGTGAACAATTGAAACCTGAACTTTAATGCTTGCATAAATTGATTGATTTTACAAAGGAATTTGGATTTCTAGGGTTTATGCATAGATAATTAATTCAACGGAAGTCGTTTAATTTTACATTAGAGTTTCAAGTTCGAGAACGGTTCTTCATTAAAATCCTGACGGTTTTATAATTATACAATTTATCTTTGCCTGCGAATTTCCCGAAAACCTAGCTTTTGTTTAATTGAATTCTTAAAAACCAACAAACCTTCTTTGTTTTAAATTGTTTCTCGCTTTTATTTTACTCTATTCGCTTAGCTCAATTCGAAGTCATAAATCCTATTGTTTGATTTGACTCCCAGTGATTCGACCCATACTACGACGACCTCTTAATTTGAGAGAGTAGCTCAGGGTAAATTTGAGCATATCAAATTTTGGCGCCGTTGCCGGGGAGTCAAAATCTTCCATATGATTTTGATTCTAGAATTCTGACTAAGTTTTCTTTTTATTTTTGATTTCGTTTTTTTTATTTTTGGTGTTTTAGGTTTATGCATTCTAGCAGAACCAGAAGCAACAAGAATAAACAGTTAGCATATTTTGTTCCAGAGTTGGAAATTTTGGAAAGAGAAAATAGACGACAAGCAAAGTTAGCAAAGATGGTTAATCGTGCTTTGGTTGCTCTTCCGAATGCTCAAGGAGAATTTGTTGACAGAAATGGTAATCGGTACAACAATCTGGGAGACCCCATTGATGAAGCTGGTAACATCATCGAGGTTGAGGATCCGGTTGTAGTTGCACATGCTGAGTTCGATCGTCAACGAGCTGAATGGGAGCGCCAGCGCGCTGAGCTTGAGAGTCTGGCTCAGGCGAATCGTGGACCTCAGGAGGTAGTGGTTAACCAACACACTTTGGGAGACTACTACCGTCCTGAAGAACATTACGCCAACAGGGCAGCGATTCGACCTCCACGATTCGAGCGAAGAGATTTCGAATTAAAGCCTGCGTACTTCTCTTTAGTGGCTCAACATCAGTTCCATGGGCACCCATCAGAACACCCCATGGATCATCTTGAGATGTTTGAGGATCTTGCATCTAGCATTGCTTGTTCGGCCAAAACTGCCTGGACAGGCTCGGCCAAAACTGCCTAGGCGGTTCGGCCAAAACTGCCTAGGCGGTTCGGCCAAACCTGTCTAGGCGGTTCGGCCAAAACTGCCTGGGCGGTTCGGCAAAACCTGTCTGACCGGTTCGGCCAAACCTGTCTGGGTGGTTCGGCCAATTTCCCTGGTTTGGCCAAATTTTTCCCGGCTAGGCCAAATTTGGCCTAACTCTCAAATTTGGCAGCGACAGTGTATTTGGCTGTTTGGCTAGTTCGCCTGCTCGACAACTCAACCATATCACACGCTTTTGTTATTACCGACTATTGTTCTCGGGGGAGGGACTTCCGACCCCAACAGTTAGCCCCCCAGCCCGTTAGTATGATAATAGTAGCGGGGCGGTAACTTGTCCAAGTAAAGAGAACAACAGTTATAAATCTTTACCATAGTAAATACTTTGAAGAGACCGATGTGATGTTTTGACCGGGGTCCCGTTCCGTCTGATGAATATTTGCAGTGTTCTTTGCCGAGGGAGATTGTGCCGAGGCTTTGAGAGGCCAAGTTTGGACGAGGCGGAGAGACCGAGAATTTTTTGCCGAAGAGGCTCGCACGGCTCGGCAAATGTTTTGCCGAAGAGACCCGTCATTTTTGGCCGAAGAGGCTCGCGGAAGTTTCGGTCCGATTTTTGCCGAAGAGGTTTGTCCGGCTCGGCGAAATTTCGATCCGGTTTTTGCCGAAGAGGCTCGCCGGCTCGGCGAAACTTCGGTCCGTTTTTTGCCGAAGGGGCTACTCCGGCTCGGCGAAATCCGCGGACTGGTTTGCCGAAGAAACCCCCCGGCTCGGCGAAACTTCAGACCGGTTTTGGCCGAAGAGGCTTATCCGGATCGAGGGTAATTTGCCGAGGACCAACTTTCGCCGAAGAGGGTTTTTGAACAAATCCAGTTCCGATTAAGGATACTTGCTTTGTCGAATGAGTCTTGAGTAAAGGTTTATAGGTCGTTTACACTTGAAACGCCTTTGGCTGTTCGTATCAACGTTGTTGTTGGGTTTTGTAGAGTGGCGGTGCTTTCCGAACACGTCTGTTCAGAAGCGATCACACCTTTTGACTTGACCAACGTGTTGTTGGGTTTTCTGAATGATTATTCGGTGTATAAACCTAAGTAATCATTGGCAGCTGCTTTTTACCAACGGTGCTGTTGGGTTTTTGAATGAACGTCCAGGGTCAACAGCCCTGGATCTGAACATTAGAATCAGCCGGGGTCAAAAGCCCAGAAACTGATCGTTATAACTTATATAGCGCGCTTAGGATCCGATGATGTATGTCAACGTGTTCAGGTTCACACCTTGTTGTTGTGGCCAGCAACAACGACAGTGGATTGAACTTGCTTGAAAAAGGCTTTGAATAATCCATAGAGGATGTAAGTGATGAAGTCTATGCGACTTGTGTCAAGTGAATCCTGAGAAGGACGTAGACGAAGTGCTTGAGACTTGTCTAATAAATCCAGAAAATGATGTTTGATGTTTTCAGCATGGTGGAAGTAAAGGATGTGAGTATACGAGTATACGTACCCCATTCCCCCCTCCTTTTACGGAGGAGGGCAACTGAACTCGTCCGGAGACAAGCTGCCTACGTACCCTTTTGCAGGGATCAAGTCGCCTCGTAGTTCGTTCCAGAGGCCTCATGAGGTACTAATGGCAGTACCCTTCGAGTGCCTTGCAAACCACTAGGGAGTGGTGTGGTGGTTTGGTTGGTGACGCAGGTTCGCGGTGGTGACAGGCTGCAGACCTTGCTACTTGCAGATGCGTTGGCTCTGAGTTTTCAATAGCTTCTGCGAGCTGTAACTGCTATAGAAGGTCGGTTAAATCTTTGACGTGTTCGGAGCTGGTCCTTGTTCTCTTTTGTGATTCTTGAGGTGAAGATTCCTCTCTCTTTTTCTCGGTGTTCCTCAGCTTGTGCTCTGCCATGAAACACATACGAGACTCCTTCTGGTTGCCCCATACCGTTTTTATGCCGATGGGTGTAGGGAATTTGAGGCATAAGTGGTATGTTGAAGGCACAACTCTCATCAGGTTGAGCCAAGGAGTCCCCATGATCATGTTGTAGATTGCTTGATGATCAGAGACGGTGAAGTCGACCATCTCCTTAACGTTGCCAACTTGGACGGGAAGGCGAATTGTTCCCATCGTCATGGTTGTCTCGCCAGAGAAGCCTGTTATATATTTAGGCCTCCCTTTGATTGTGGATAGATCGATCTTCATTCGCTCAAGTGTTTTCTTGAAGATTACATCCACCGAGCTTCCTGTATCAATAAGAACGCGAGCAACGTTGAAGTCGTAAACAGTCAAGTTGATTACCAGGGGATCATTGTGAGGTTGATCGAGGCCCTCGGTGTCTTTTTCATCAAAGGTGATGGGGTCGCTGGAAAGTCTTGGCTTTGCAGGTGCTGATATGTTTGTGCAGACGTCAGCGCGGCGTTGGTAAGCCTCGATCGCAGTCTCGTTGTCAGCACAGTACTGCGAACCTCCCATTATCATGTTGATAATTTCGTGCTGATCTTCGTTTTCCATGCCATCATCGCGTCGTTGGCGTCTGGGAATATCCTCTTGTTGTTCGGTGTCAACAGGAGCTTCCTCCTCTGGCTTAAAGTCTGACAGGTTGACGTTGCCTTTCAAAATGCCTTCAGTCAGTTTGGCTATGAGCTGATGCCCCAACTCCCGACACTTTGCAGTTGAGTGTCCATTCGCCTTGTGGAAGTCGCAGTATAGCTCCTCGTCGTACCCTTCGGTTCTTCGTAACCCGATGATTCCACTCGGTAGTTATGGACCCCTCCGGATCCTTCTTCGTATTGGACGTAGGCGGGATTCGCAGCGTGAGCTGGCTCTCTGGCCTGTTTCGCCTTCCCACCATTCCTAGCACGGACTTCTTCTTCGGTTCGAGCGAAGTCAGCAGCACGGTGTAGAGCGTCTTGGATCATTGTTGGCGTGTTGAGACTCATCTCTTGCCAGAACGGAGACGGACACCGAAGCGCGCCTCGTAAGGCCTCTAGGGCTGATTTGTTGCTGATACCTTCAACCTTTGACAACGTGTTCTTGAACTTTGTCATGAAAGACCGAAGACTCTCGGTCTCGCCTTGCTTGTTATTCCATAGTTTGGAGTCGTAGATCTTCCGTTCCATGAAGATGTTGTAATGCTGCACGAACAACTCGGAAAGCTGGAGGAAAGTGTGAACCGAATTCTTCTCCAACTTGTAGAACCATTGAAGGGCAGGCCCCTTGAGGCTTTCCACGAACAGCTTGCAGTAGACGATGTCCTTTTCGGCTTCCTTGAAGTTTGCTCTCCCCAAGGCCACTTCGAATTCCATCAGATGATCCGAAGGGTCTGTAGTTCCTTCGTAAACTGGTAACTTGATTCTTCCGGGGTCGGAGATTTTCGTTTTTGCGATTCGTTCATCGAGGGGTGTGTTCCACGCCTTTTCCAGTACTTGAGCGATGGCAGGAGCCTTTCCTGTTCCATGGTGTATCTGCGATTGGGTACGCTTTAGGTCTGAAGTTACCCGATCCATCTGAGCCTTAACTGCAGCGAGCTCTGAAGCGTAGGATCGTTTGAATGCTCTACGCTCTTGCTCCTTCTTGTATCGCTCTTCACTGGAGTAGTTGGTGTACTCCAACGTTTCCTTTAAAATCTCTGTTTTGGAAGAGCTTGACGCGCTTTGGTTGTCAGGGGCGCGCGGTTCTGGTCGGCCTCCTTCTGCACCTTCCGTGCGTGTACGCTTTGGGGGAGCTGGTTGTTCTTCGTCCGAGACGTCTACGACGCGTTTGGGAGACTTCTCCGTTTCTCGACGCGGCGGTGGTGGTAGATCCTTTGGGTTTCCCCGAGTAGCGCGAGGCGCTGAGAAGTCGAGGCGTTGAGGATCGACGCGCGCTCTGAGTCTCGTCGCGTTGGGTCTTTCGCGTTTTCTTCGCGAAAGAGCTTTCAGTTCCTTTGAGTTTTCTTCGATCATCTTAGCTTGCTTCTTCTGCTCAGTGAGGAAGTCTTCTAGCATCTTCTTCACGTCGGTTAGGTCACCATGAGCAGGGTTTTTGGTAGCAGTAGCCTCGATCGAAGGTTCTCTTTCCCGGTTGTCTCTGCGGGACGTGTTTTCTTCGCCGCTTACCATCTTTTAGTTATAGCTTTTTAGTGTAAGAAATTCTCTAGTTCCCCTTAGTCGGCGCCAAATTGTGGATGCCGGAAATCGCACAATTAGATTTGGAAGGGTTTCGAGAGGAAGTTGAGATTTCTGCGTTAAGCTACGAAATAGAAAACGATGAGCAAAGAAAAACTAGGGTTTGTTATTGCTTTGTATTGCTTTTGTGAATAAAGTTGCGGATCCCTTTCTCAAAGGATGTACATCGATATATATACTCGACTAGGTCGGTTTAGGGTTACAACAAGATAAAGGAAATTATCCTAATTCTTCGGGACTCATCTCGATCCTCTTTCCTTATTGAGTTTATCTTCTCGCAGAAAAAGGAAGTTTCCTTATTTCGCCGATGATCTCTCCTTCTGAAGGCGGCTTCCCTTGTGGGCTTCTCCTGATGGGCTAGACTTGTTCTGAACTCGTCGGCCCGATAGGTTTGCCACTCCTAGCTACTAACCTGCTCTTCAGAAAAGACTCTCCTCGGCGAAATGTAGTTGATCCCGTTTAACCAGAAATATGCAAGGCCTTTTGTTTAGCAGATTTCGCCTAAGCGGTTTGGCCAGATTTCGCCTAAGCGGTTAGGCTGCCAGATTTTGCCTAAGCGGTTAGGCTGCCAGATTTCGCCTAAGCGGTTAGGCTGCCAGATTTCGCCTAAGCGGTTTGGCCAGATTTCGCCTAAGCGGTTTGGCTAGATTTCGCCTAAGCGGTTTGGCTGGCAGATTTCGCCTAAGCGGTTAGGCTGCCAGATTTCGCCTAAGCGGTTTGGCTAGATTTCGCCTAAGCGGTTTGGCTGGCAGATTTCGCCTAAGCGTTTAGGCTGCCAGATTTCGCCTAAGCGGTTTGGCAAGATTTCGCCTAAGCGGTTTGGCCAGATTTCACCTAAGCGGTTTGGCTGGCAGATTTCGCCTAAGCGGTTCGGCTTGCTCGGCCAAACTGAACCAGGCAGCTCGGCCAAACCTGCTTGGGCAGTTCGGCCAAAACTGCCTGGACAGGCTCGGCCAAAACTGCCTAGGCGGTTCGGCCAAACCTATCTGGGCGGTTCGGCCAAAACTGCCTAGGCGGTTCGGCAAAACTTGTCTGACCGGTTCGGCCAAACCTGTCTGGGTGGTTCGGCCAATTTCCCTGGTTTGGCCAAACTTTTCCCGGCTAGGCCAAATTTGGCCTAACTCTCAAATTTGGCAGCGACAGTGTATTTGGCTGTTTGGCTAGTTCGCCTGCTCGACAACTCAACCATATCACAGCGCTTTTGTTATTACCGACTATTGTTCTCGGGGGAGGGACTTCCGACCCCAACAGTCTATTATGATATTAGCATTCATTCTCTTGCGATAATCAAAAAAATTACTCATAATTTCTAATTAATGTATGTCATTTTTGTAAATGACTTAATTAAATTATTTAATATAACATCATTCAACAAAAATTTCAAGAAAATTATTGCCTAAAAAAGATATTCTCTTTACAAATTAATATTTATTAATTTATCGGTAAATTAATATCTCTCTAAATTAATAATTTTTCAAAGTCCGAACATTATTAATTTATTAAAAAATTTACTGCATAAACCATAAAATTTTAAATTTTTAAAAAAGTTATGACCTTAACAAATTCTAAAGCTAAAAAATAAACTCTAATGTACCATAGTTAATTTAAAATATCAACGATATTTTGAATAAATAATATTTTTGCAAGTTTTTTTAAAGTATAGCAATTTTTGAAAAATAACTTTGTTATTTTACAAAATTTCTCTTGCAGTGATGGAAGGGGACGTGGTTAGAAGAACAAGAGATAAACAGCAATATTGGTTTTACAATGAACCAAGATCCGTATATTTTTTGTTTTTGTCACAAACTTTCTTCATTCATTAAATTTTCCACAATACAAAGATAGAGGGCATTAGACATCCTTTAAACATATTACAATATAATTGAAATGCAATTAAACGTAAGGTAGATACGACGATTCTCATAGAGATCCTAGAGAAAAGAAGATTGTAAAGTTCTTAAATAACTTGATCTCTCCTCATAAGAGGAGGAAATTGAATTTGAGATTGATATCTCCACTAGGGAGAAATTTAAAAATATAACCCTCCACTTAGAAACCGTAACTATGCTAACGGTAACCACACACAAATAATTATCAATTGAAATAGACTTATCATGATTTGTGAAACGATCCGACCCGTTTTTTTTCCAAATAAACAAACCTTGGTCTCGGAATAACATTCTCATAAATGATATCCTCAACGACCAAGCAAACTACACAAACAACCAGCGAATAACAACTACTCAACCAATTCCAATTCGAATAACCAAAAGAAACATAACAACCAATTCCAAAACGTTCCAGAACTAAACAAACAACCTATGGCAGTTCTACAAAACATAAAACAAGCAACCGAGACCCTAGATCATCCTCCTCCTCCTAGCCATGATTCTACGGTCACACTTTACCTGCATCACATGGCAAAAAAATATGCGTGAGTATTATCATAAATACTTTGAAACGACCCGAACCGTTTTTTTTTAACACAAGAAACCCTTGGTCTCGGAGTAGCATTCCCATAAATGCTATCCTCAACAACCAAGCAACACAGACAATCAAATAACAACGGATAACCAAAAATAAGAATTCCATTAAAATCTAAACCAGTCAATTCCAACAACAAATCCAATCAATAAATTCCAGCAACCTAACAAGGTCCTAAAACAGAAATGGAAACACAGACAACATCAAACTCGAGACCCTAGATCATCTCCCTCTTCGTTGCCCTGATTCCACGATCACAATTTGTCTTTACCTGCATCACATGGAAAAAAGAGATGCGTGGTCACACACTCACCTTGAATTAATCGGATAGAAACTGGTAGAATTGAGGCTAGTTGATATATCATGGTTTTTACCATCTTTTGGCCATGATTTAACCCGGTTTTATCGAGTCTTTTTAGTATCTTTTCTAGTGTTTTAGAGTCTTGGCAGGTTCGTGGATGAATGGAGATTAATTGGTGATTATGGAGCATTTTGAAGCATCAAGGAAAGAGCAGTCGAAGTCGCAAGCTTGATGCAGAAAAGTGCAGAATTTTAGCTTCCCGTCGAACGATGGAGGCACGTGTGCGTCGATCGACGGAGGAAACTGTTTCGCGAAAGAAGAGGATTTTCCAATTTTGAAGATTTCCTTTTTACCCCAAAAGTTCCAAAAGTTAACAAATTAAGCCCAGTCCAAAACCTAGCCTATAAATACTTAGTTTTCTTTTAGTTTTCACTAAGTTTTCTTTTATCAAATACCTAGGGTTTTCAGAGAGATTTTGAGAGTTAGGGAGACAAGTTTTCAGACCATTCAGATTTCTTCGAACCCTTCTGTAATTCTTTTTTACTCTATTTTAATGCAGTATTATTCAGCTATTGTGATTTGTTTTGCATCCATGTCTGAGGAATCTACTTGTTAGGTTTATGATTTTTCAAAGGAATTAAGATGGATTGTTAGAATTGAATTCATGTTAGGATTATTTATTGGTTCTTCATCTAGATTGTTATAACCCTGATTTGGGATTGATCACTCTTGATTAGCTATCTTAGGTTGATTAGTTAGAAGCGGAAGCATCAATTGATAACCTGACCATAATCTTAGATGAGCAAAATCACCTATTCTCAAAGGAATTTGGTTTAGGGATTTTGTGAACAATTGAAACCTGAACTTTAATGCTTGCATAAATTGATTGATTTTACAAAGGAATTTGGAATTCTAGGGTTTATGCATAGATAATTAATTCAACGGAAGTCGTTTAATTTTACATTAGAGTTTCAAGTTCGAGAACGGTTCTTCATTAAAATCCTGACAGTTTTATAATTATACAATTTATCTTTGCCTGCGAATTTCCCGAAAACCTAGCTTTTGTTTAATTGAATTCTTAAAAACCAACAAACCTTCTTTGTTTTAAATTGTTTCTCGCTTTTATTTTACTCTATTCGCTTAGCTCAATTCGAAGTCATAAATCCTATTGTTTGATTTGACTCCCAGTGATTCGACCCATACTACGACGACCTCTTAATTTGAGCATATCAAATTTTGGCGCCGTTGCCGGGGAGTCAAAATCTTCCATATGATTTTGATTCTAGAATTCTGACTAAGTTTTCTTTTTTATTTTTTATTTCGTTTTTTTTTATTTTTGGTGTTTCAGGTTTATGCATTCTAGCAGAACCAGAAGCAACAAGAATAAACAGTTAGCAGATTTTGTTCCAGAGTTGGGAATTTTGGAAAGAGAAAACAGACGACAAGCAAAGTTAGGAAAGATGGTTAATCGTGCTTTGGTTGCTCTTCCGAATGCTCAAGGAGAATTTGTTGACAGAAATGGTAATCGGTACAACAATCTGGGAGACCCCATTGATGAAGCTGGTAACATCATCGAGGTTGAGGATCCGGTTGTAGTTGCACATGGTGAGTTCGATCGTCAACGAGCTGAATGGGAGCGCCAGCGCGCTGAGATTGAGAGTCTGGCTCAGGCGAATCGTGGACCTCAGGAGGTAGTGGTTAACCAACACACTTTGGGAGACTACTACCGTCCTGAAGAACATTATGCCAACAAGGCAGCGATTCGACCTCCACGATTCGAGCGAAGAGATTTCGAATTAAAGCCTGCGTACTTCTCTTTAGTGGCTCAACATCAGTTCCATGGGCACCCATCAGAACACCCCATGGATCATCTTGAGATGTTTGAGGATCTTGCATCTAGCATTAAGGCTAACAACGTGTCTGAGGATTACATTATGTGCAAGCTGTTTCCATTTTCTCTTGCTGGAGAGGCAGCCTCTTGGCTGAAGCAGTTGGAGCCAGGCTCACTGACCACTTGGAGAGATACCAAGAGTGCTTTCCTGAGTCACTTCTATGATGAGTCACGTTCAGAGGATCTACGAGCTAAGATCTCTACATTCGTTCAGAATCTGACCGAATCTTTCAAGGCTGCATGGGAAAGATTCAAGGGATATCAGAGAGACTGTCCTCATCACGGGTTTACAGAGGTTCAGCTGCTGGGTATTTTCTACAGAGGAATGGATTGGAGACATCAGATGACTTTAGATGCTTTAAGTAATGGGAATTTCAAAACCAGGTTTCCCACTGATTGTCTGGAGCTCATCAAAAACGTGTCTACTAGCAATAGTACAAAGAAGATCGATGAGGAAAGGAGAAGAGAAGCTGGTCAAACAGGTGGAGCTGAGATTGCTGAGGTTAAGGCCAAAATAGATTCTATGCATAACCTTCTGGTAAACAAGAAGTCAGTTCATTTTGCACAGGAAGTTGACACTTTCTATCAAAATGATGAGCATGAAGATGTTAATTACATCAACCAGAATGGCTACCAAAATCAGCGATATGGGAATCAGTATGAGAACAAAGGCTACAACAATTACAATAAGAAAAATTCGTTCTCAGGAACTCCAGGTTCTCCAACCTATGCTCAGAAATCAAATTTTCAGAAACCCTTTGGCAGCAACAGCAACCAAAGAAGTTATGGATCTTCGTCATACCAACCAATTCCCTCTAAACCTTCTGAAAATGACTCAAAGGGAAGATTGACGGACTCTACACTAATCTCAATGGGAAGATTGACGGACTCTACACTAATCTCAATGGGAAGATGGACGGGTTCTACACTGATCTCAATGGGAAGATTGAAGCCCTCAATATTCACATGAAGAAGTTAGACACTCAGGTAGCCCAGACTGCAGAAAGTATGAAAAGACAAGATGGTTTTCTTCCTGCCAGAACTGATACAAATCCTAAGCAACATGGTGTAGCAGCTATCACAACCAGAAGTGGTAAGGTGATTGAGCCATTGCTCCAGAAATGACTCTCAATCAAACAATTGGACGAGCTTGAAGATGTTGAGGATCATGAATTTTTTGTCCCGGATGACATGTCGATCGATCAACACAAGGCATGTCGATCGACAGGCGCAGAAACTGCTAAGGAGATAGCAAATCCGGAACACCTGTCGATCGACAGACCCAGTGGTTGTCGATCGACAGAGGCAGAACAGAGCTGTCGATCGACATAGGCAGAACAGAGCTGTCGATCGACAACCGCAGACAGACCCTGCGGTTGTCGATCGACAGGGACCCGAGACAGACCAGAACCAGATTTTGCCTACTGAAAGGGTGTACAAACCAAAGATACCTTATCCTAAGGGTCTTAAGAAATCTAGATAGGAGCTTGAGGAAGCTAAGTGTAAGGAAATCATTGACAAAATCACAGTTAAGATGCCATTGGTTGAGGCAATAAGAACTTCTCCTGTTATTCGCCGATATGTGAAGAAGTTGGTCACTAAGAACTTGTGCGTTGAAGAAGGGGTTGCTATGATCACGGAGCAAGTGAGTGCTATGATTTTGAACAAGGTTCCAAAGAAGCTAGCTGATCCGGGAAGCTTTGTGTTGGATTGTCTCATTTTCTCGGATAGGTTTCCCCGGTCTTTGTGTGATTTGGGTTCTAGCATCAACTTGATGCCTCTTTCAGTTGCTTTGAGTCTCGGAATGACGGATTTCCAGCCTACAAGGATTTCACTTATCCTTGCCGACAGATCAGTTAGGGTTCCAGAAGGGGTACTTGAATATGTTCCAATCAAGGTTGGAGATTGTTTGATTCCTGCTGATTTCGTAGTTTTGCAGTATTGTGAGGAACCTAAGGACCCTCTCATTCTTGGACGTCCATTCTTGGCTACAGCTGGTGCTATGATTGATGTAGAAAAAGCTCCAAAGATCGAACTCAAACAACTGCCAGCAGGACTCAAGTACGCTTTTCTTGGTCCTAATTCCACTTATCCTGTTATTGTTAGTTCAACTTTGAACAACATTGAGCAAACCTTGTTACTAAGTAAGCTGCGCAAGTATCGCAAGGCTATTGGGTATTCTCTTGATGATATTGCAGGGATTTCTCCAGATTTATGCATGCACAGGATTCACCTTGAAGAAGGGGCAAAGTCATCCGTCGAGCATCAAAGAAGGCTAAACCTGAACCTTCAAGAAGTAGTAAAAAATGAGATTCTAAAACTATTGGAAGCTGGGATCATCTATCCTATTTCAGATAGTCCTTGGGTTAGTCCGGTTCATGTGATTCCTAAGAAAGGTGGAGTTACAGTGGTTAAGAACGAGAAGAATGAGCTTATTCCTACAAGGACTGTGACAGGGCACAGAATGTGTATTGATTACAGGAAGCTCAACGCTGCTACTAGGAAAGACCATTTCCCTTTGCCTTTCATTGATCAAATGCTGGAAAGGCTTGCGAATCATCCATACTACTGCTTTTTGGATGGGTATTCAGGGTTCTTTCAGATTCCGATTCATCCGGACGATCAAGAAAAGACGACTTTTACATGTCCTTATGGTACTTTTGCATATCGCAGAATGCCATTCGGATTATGTAATGCTCCGGCTACTTTTCAAAGCTGTATGATGTCAATTTTCACGGATATGATCGAGGATTACATGGAGGTCTTCATGGATGATTTCTCAGTCTACGGGTCTTCTTTCAAGGATTGTTTGGGTAATTTGGAGAAGGTACTTGCTAGATGTGAAGAGAAACACTTAGTGCTGAATTGGGAAAAATGTCATTTCATGGTAAACAGTGGCATTGTTCTTGGACAGAAAGTGTCAGGAGCTGGAATTGAGGTAGATCGTGCCAAAATTGAGGTTATGACAAGTTTGCAGCCACCTACTTGTGTGAAATCTGTTAGGAGTTTCCTTGGTCACGCTGGTTTCTACAGGAGATTCATTAAGGATTTCTCCAAGATTGCACGCCCACTTACCTCTCTGCTTTGTAAGGATGTCAAATTTTTGTTTAATGATGATTGTCTTGCTGCTTTTGAACAGATTAAGCAGGCTTTAGTGAGTGCTCTAATTGTGCAACCTCCAGACTGGATACTTCCTTTTGAAGTGATGTGTGATGCTAGTGATTTTGCAGTTGGGGCTGTTTTGGGTCAGAAAAAGGACAAGAAACTTCATGCCATTTACTATACTAGCCGGACTCTTGATGATGCGCAAAAGTATTATGCAACTACAGAGAAAGAGTTGTTAGCAGTGGTGTTTGCGTTTGAAAAATTGTGTCCGTATCTGATTGGTTCTAAGGTGATTGTGCACACGGATCATTCAGCACTTAAGTACTTGATGCAGAAAAAGATGCTAAGCCGCGGTTGTTGAGATGGATTCTTCTCCTTCAAGAGTTTGACGTTGAGGTTGAGGATAAGAAAGGTGTTGAAAACGGAGTTGCGGATCATCTTTCAAGGATACGGATCGAGGATCACGTTCTTATTGATGATTTCTTTCCAACAGAAGGATGCAATTTCGTTGAAAGTGGTCTTCAAGCTGAAAATCCGCAGACTTTCAGAAAACCAGAAGACCTGTCGATCGACAGACACTGCGGTTATCAATCGACAGGTGCAGAACAGAGATGTCAATCGACAGCCTCTGTACCGAGCAATAGAACGCCTTCCACAAATCATCTCCGACGCAGTCCAGACCCATGTTTTCACTGTCTCTGCTTCTATTCGTCCTTGGTATGCTGATATTGCCAATTATCTAGCTGCAGAAGATATGCCAAGTGATCTTAAAGGTTATGAAAAGAAAAAGTTCATTCGTGAACTTCGTAGATACTATTGGGATGAACCTTATCTCTACAAGTTTTGTTCTGATGGTATTTACAGAAGGTGTATTGTTGAGCCTGAAACTCAAGACGTGTTGTTCAATTGTCACGGGTCTAATTATGCAGGACACTTCGCTTCATTCAAGACAGCCTCTAAAGTTCTTCAAGCGGGTTTCTGGTGGCCCACGTTGTTCAAAGATGCTCACGCCTTTGTCAAGCAGTGCGATGCTTGTCAACGAAGAGGGAAAATCAGCAGGCGACATGAAATGCCTCAGAACTTCATCCTCGAAGTTGAGGTTTTTGATTGCTGGGGCATTGATTTCATGGGACCTTTTCCATCATCTTATGGAAACTCTTACATCTTGGTTGCTGTGGATTATGTATCCAAATGGGTAGAGGCCGTTGCAAGTCCAAAGAACAACTCAGGGGTGGTTGTCGATCGACAGCCTCTGTACCGTGCAATAGAACGCCTTCCACAAATCATCTCCGACGCAGTCCAGGCCCACGTTTTCACCGTCTCTGCTTCTATTCGTCCTTGGTACGCTGATATTGCCAATTATCTAGCTGCAGAAGATATGCCAAGTGACCTTAAAGGTTATGAAAGGAAGAAGTTCATCCGAGAACTTCGTAGATACTATTGGAATGAACCTTATCTCTACAAGTTTTGTTCTGATGGAATTTACAGAAGGTGTATTGCTGAGCCTGAAACTCAAGACGTGTTGTTCCATTGTCACGGGTCTGATTATGTAGGACACTTCGCTTCATTCAAGACAGCCTCCAAAGTTCTTCAAGCAGGTTTATGGTGGCCTACGTTGTTCAAAGATGCTCACGCCTTTGTCAAAAAATGCGATGCTTGTCAACGAAGAGGGAAGATCAGCAGGAGGCATGAAATGCCTCAGAACTTCATCCTCGAAGTTGAGGTTTTTGATTGTTGGGGAATAGATTTCATGGGACCTTTTCCTTCATCTTATGGAAACTCTTACATCTTGGTTGCTGTGGATTATGTATCCAAATGGGTAGAGGCTGTTACTAGTCCAAAGGATAACTCAGGGGTGGTTATTAAGCTGTTTAAAACCATCATCTTTCCACGATTCAGAGTGCCTCGAGTTGTCATTAGTGATGGAGGAACGCATTTTATCAACAGAGCTTTTGATCGTTTGTTGGCTAAGTATGGAGTTCAACATCGTGTAGCTAGTCCTTATCATCCTCAGACAAGTGGACAGGTTGAAGTTTCTAATTGTCAGATTAAGGAAATTTTGGAGAAAACTGTCAATGCTACAAGGAAGGATTGGTCTGCAAAGCTGGATGATGCACTCTGGGCCTATCGCACTGCGTTCAAAACACCACTTGGCACTACTCCTTTTCATCTACTTTATGGGAAAGCTTGTCATCTTCTAGTGGAACTTGAACACCGAGCAGCTTGGACAGTAAAGCAGTACAATTTCAACATCAAACCTGCTGCAGAAAGAAGTCTGATTCAGTTGAACGAGTTGGATGAGATTAGACATCATGCTTATGAAAACTCCAAGTTATACAAAGAGCGGACTAAGGCATATCATGACAAGAAGATCATGTCCCGAACTTTCGAACCAAATGATCAGGTACTCCAGTATAACTCTCGTCTAACTTTGTTTCCTGGAAAGTTGCGTTCTCGTTGGTCAGGTCCATTCACTATCAAGGAAGTTCGACCACATGGAGCTGTTGTGCTTATCAGTCAGGAAGGCCAAGAATTCACTGTGAATGGCCAAAGGGTGAAGCATTATTGGGCGAAAGCCGAAATTCCGGATGGGCACATTGTGTCACTAGATGAAGCACCCGCTGTCTAATTTCAGACACAGTCAAGCTAAAAGACTGAAAACCAGCGCTTAGTGGGAGGCAACTCACTCGTAAGTTTCTGTACAAAATTCATTTTTATTTTCATTTTATACTAACTTCTGTTGCGTTTTGTTTCAGTCAAAAAAAAAAAAAATGGGAAGCCTGTCGATCGACAGCCCTGAGAAGACCTATCGATCGACAGGCCCTGCAGAGAAATCGAGATGGCTAAACGATCAAGGACCAGCGGCGTTAACCCGTGGCCTAAACCAGAAGGGGAGAGGATCCGCACTGGTCGAGAATGGAGAGATTGTCCAGAAGTCGTTCTTGGCAAACCCGATGTCGTTAACAGGCGGATTAAGGAGACTTGGGATGACTATGATTCCATCTTTTACAACCAATGGTTGAGTGTGAACATGCAGCCTACGCGTATCGCGGATAGACATGCTTTGACGGAGTTGGGGATTTTTGATGAGGTTACGTGTTTGCTGGAACGCAGCGGTTTAGGTCGCATCACCACCACACATCACGACCTGTACCCTGATTTGGTGTGTCAGTTTTTCACCATGCTTCGGGTCTTTTTCCCCACGGACGCTGCGCATACCAGAAGAAATGGGACCCTCACCTTTATGATCGAAGGGGTTAGATAGAGGCTGAGCATTAAGGATATTTGTGATGTCTACGGATTTCCGTCGGAGAGGGACAACGTCATCACACCTCTTGCATTTCAGAAATGAAGAGTTTCTGGCGTTTGTTTGGCGCGGGCGAGTTCTCCGGAAACAAAGTCTCTCATACTGACATTCGACATTCCGTTCTCTGTTATATGATTCGCCTCCTCTCTAACACTGTTTTGTACCGGAACGAGCTCGGTAAGGTTCGTCATGATGAGCTCTTAGCACTCTACTACCTCATCTCCGATGATATTATTTGGCAGTCTCATGGTGATCTCCTCAGCGATCTCAACTGGGGAGCCGTTTTAGCTTACCGTTTCTTAGAACTGAAGAACACCCCGTTTACTCTGAAGACGGGTAACTCCTTTCGAGCGGGTAGCCTCATTACTCCCATCATGCGGTTCTGTGGCATTGACTGTGAGCGTTACGCTGCGATTCGCATCCCATGCTCTATGGACAGCAGGCACATGGTGAGTGCCACTTGGATTGGGGGGGATCAACAGTGGCTCATCTGCGATGATTCCATGAAGCAGTTTCAGGTCTTTCTGCCGCTTCCAGAGTTGACAGATATCAGGGTTGGCACCGATGCACTTTACGTCCTACCTGATGGGCGCCGAGCTGTTGTTAGTAGACGCACCACTCGCCGAGTTTCTGCGAGCCGCAGGGGTTCTTCCTCAGCTTCAGCTGCCGCTCACTCTTCTTCTTCCTCAGCTCGCCATTTAGCACCTCCTCCGCAGGTTGACATGGATCCCATTCAGAGATGGATCGTGACGAGCATTCAGACTCTTTGGGATGCGGTTGCTGATTTGTCCTGTTGTGGTTGTGTTCGTCCGCGTTCACCGACTCCTCCGCCTGCTAGTTCCCCAGCTCTAGATGATGACTTTGCAGAGATCGACGCGTATCACGCTGATTAGATCATCTCCGTTTACCCCGGTTCACTTTTTCTTTCTTTTTCTTTTCACTTGAGTCATTTTTTTTCGTTCTTTGAGTCAGTTTATTCTTTGTTTCCTTTTGATCTTTAGGATTTGTGAAACTTGTTGTTTGTGACTCTTTGATGTGGTATTTGATGGTATTTTGTTTCAGTGATCTTCAGTTTTTCTTTAGATTTTTCCAACAACATCAGTCGTCAAAGCCAGTTTTTCAGAATTTTGAAGAGCTTGTCGATCGACAGACCTAGTGGTTGTCGATCGACAGCCCCATGAAGCCCTGTCGATCGACACACCTAGTGGTTGTCGATCGACAGGCCAGCAGAACAGGTCCGAATTTTCGTTATTTTCACAATTTTTTTGACTTTTTCCTTTTTCTTTTCACCAATCTCAGATTTAATAACTCTGGGGACAGTGTTGTTTAAGTCTGGGAGAGGTAGTTACTAACATAGTTTTCTATTTTGGTTTTGAAATTCCCATTACTCGAAGCATCTAAAGTCATCTGATGTCTCCAATCCATTCCTCTGTAGAATATACCCAGCAATTGAACCTCTGTAAACCCGTGATGAGGACAATCTCTCTGATATCCCTTGAACCTTTCCCACACAGCTTTGAAAGATTCTGTCAGATTCTGAACGAATGTTGAGATCTTAGCTCGTAGATCCTCTGAGCGCGACTCATCGTAGAAGTGACTCAGGAAAGCACTCTTGGTATCTCTC
Source organism: Arabis alpina (assembly GCA_900128785.1). Lineage (NCBI taxonomy): Eukaryota > Viridiplantae > Streptophyta > Magnoliopsida > Brassicales > Brassicaceae > Arabis > Arabis alpina. Next base: position 8,563,914 of record LT669792.1, read on the forward strand.
CAAGTAGTCAGTGAGCCTGGCTCCAACTGCTTCAGCCAAGAGGCTGCCTCTCCAGCAAGAGAAAATGGGAAGAGCTTACACATAATGTAGTCTTCCGACACGTTGTTAGCCTTGATGCTAGACGCAAGATCCTCAAACATCTCAAGATGATCCATGGGGTGCTCTGATGGGTGCCCATGCAACTGATGTTGAGCCACAAGAGAGAAGTACGCAGGCTTCAATTCAAAATCCATACGCTCAAATCTAGGGGGTCGAATTGCTGCCCTATTGGAATAATGTTCTTCAGGACGGTAGTAGTCTCCCAAAGTGCGTTGGTTAACTACTGCCCTGGAGGTCCGCGATTCGCCTGAGCCAAATGCTCAATCTCAGCGCGCTGGCGCTCCAACTCAACCCTTTGACGATCTAGCTCAGCACGCTCTGCAGCAACCGGATCCTCACCCTCGATGATATTACCAGCTTCATCAATGGGGTCTCCCAGATTGTTGTACCGATTACCATGTCTGTCAACAAATTCTCCTTGAGCATTCAGAAGAGCAACCAAAACACGATTAACCATCTTCGCTAACTTTGCTTGTCGTCTGTTTTCTCTTTCCAAAGTTCCCAACTCTGGAACAAAATCTGCTAACTCTTTATCCTTGTTGCTTCTGGTTCTGCTAGAAGGCATAAACCTGAAACACCAAAAATAAAATAAACGAAATCAAAAATAAAAAGAAAACTTAGTCAGAATTCTAGAATCAAAATCCTATGGAAGATTTTGACTCCCCGGCAACGGCGCCAAAATTTGATAAGCTCAAATTTAACCTGAGCTACTCTCTCAAATTAAGAGGTCAATTGTAGTAAGGGGTCGAATCACTGGGAGTCAAATCAAACGATAGGAATATTGACTTCGAATTGAGCTAAGTAAAATAATGTAAAGTAAAAGACAAAAGAGATTGGTAACACGTAAGATTGTTGATTTAAAATTTAATTAAACAAAGAGCTAGGCTTTTGGGTAATTCTCAGGATGAATCAGAATTGTAGTTCTAACAAAGTCAGGATTTAATTAAGAACCGTTCTAGAACTTGGAACACTAAAGTATAATTAACCAACTGTCGTTGCGAAAACGAACTATGCTTAAACCCTAGAAAACCAAATTTCTTTGCGAATTCAATTAATCTAAACAAGCTTTAAATTCAAGTCCAATTTGTTCACAAAATCCCTAAACCAAATTTCTTTGCGATTAAATAATTTTACTCACCTAAGATCTAGTTCTGGCTAATCAATTATACTTTCGTGTCAATCTATCAACCTAAGATATCCAAATTCAGGGTCGCGAATCCTAAACCAGAATTAAAGCAATCTAGGTGAAGAACCTAACAGATAATCCTAACAAGTGAGTTTACCCTAACAATTCATCATCATTCCATTCGAATCACCCTAAACCTAACAAGCAAACTACTCAGACATGACAGCAAAGCAAATCATAGCTGAATAATAATGCATAAAGAAAGAGTAAAAGAAGAATTACAATAGGGTTCGAAGAATCTCAAAGTAATGAAGTAAACTTGTCTCCCTAAAAACCCTAAAAATCTCTCTCTTAAAGCTCTCTAAACTTTGTTAAGTAAAAACTAAAAGTAATGATCGAAAACCTAAAATAAACTATTTATAGAGGTAAAACTCGTGGTGGGCTTTAATGACGGTTTATTGGTAACTTCTGGCCCGAAAAGGAACAATTTTCCCTTTTTAAAACGTATTAGGTCGGCCTCTGCGAGTACCTGTCGATCGATCGACATAAGGTGTGTCGATCGACAGGCTGTAACGTTGCTGTCGATCGATCACCACCATGTATGTCGATCGACAGGCTGCTTCATATCAGCTTCTATTCTTGCAAATCCGACTCCAGCCTCGTTTACGATCCAAAATGCACTGTTTTCACCAAATAAGCTCTTCACGTGCAATAACCTGTTAAGATACTAAAAAGACTCGAAATACAACGAAAAGACTCGATAAAAGGACTTATATCATGGTCGAAAACCGGTAAAAACCATGATATATCACTTTGAAACCTACACGCGTTGCTGACGAGAAGGTACTAAGAGACTTTGGGATATACGATGAGGTGAGGCGTTTCTTAGCACGAGCACGACTTACCCATATTACTATCAGGCAGCACAGGTTACTCCCAGATTTGGTACGGCAGTTTTTTGCCTCGGTCCGCGTTTACTATGATGATGGCGTGCAGACTGCTCAGACAGGTCACTTGACCTTCATGGCCAAAGGTGTTCGATACATAGTCTCTTTCTTGGACATTTGCCAGATCTTTGGGTTCCAGCTTCATCGCACTGCTACCACACTTCCCACCACTTTTGCTGACATGAGGACGTTCTGGAACCTTTTCGCGCATGGCCACTATGACAGTTCTGGGACTCCACACACCGATATCAGGCATCCTACGGTTCGTTATCTGGCTCGTCTCCTCGTCAACACCATCCTTTACAAGAACGAGCCAGGGAAGATGAGGATTGACGAGCTTGTCTTGATGTTTATCTGCCTCCGGGATGATATCGCCTTTCCTACTGGCATACCTCGCTTGGATGTTGATACCAACCTGGGGGCTGTCTTTGCACATCAGCTGATGTCTGTGAAGAACACTCCCTTCACCTTGGGTAGCTCCAAGTCCTTCCAAGCCGGTAGTTTTCTCACTCCCATTTTTGAGTTCTGCAAGATTGACACTTCCACTGTCAGTGTGCAAGGGAGTTTGACCATGGACTTCACCTTCCTCCAGAAGGCTACTTGGGTTCAGCCTGGTCCTTATTTTTTAGCACGAGGTGTTTCTTAGCACGAGCAGGACTTGGCCATATTGCTATCAAGCAGCACAGGTTACACCCAGATTTGGTACGGCAGTTCTTTGCCTCGGTCCGCGTTTACTATGATGATGGCGTGCAGACTGCTCAGACAGGTCACTTGACCTTCATGGCCAAAGGTGTTCGATACAGAGTCTCTTTCTTGGACATTTGCCAGATCTTTGGGTTCCAGCTTCATCGCACTGCTACCACACTTCCCACCACTTTTGCTGACATGAGGACGTTCTGGAACCTTTTTGCGCAAGGCCACTATGACAGTTCTGGGACTCCACACACCGATATCAGGCATCCTACGGTTCGTTACAGAGTCTCCAGAAGGCTACTTGGGTTCAGCCTGGTCCTTATTGGATTTACCGTGACGCAGCTGGGCAACACATGGTTCTTTGGCCCGTCCGCGAGCTGCTATCCATCCGACCTGGTTCGCCTGCACTCGCATTCCAGGTTGATCCCGATTTGGTTCGACAGGTTGCGCGCCATTCCACTTCTCGCAAGAAGGCGAGCGCTCCTACAGATGCTTCCACACGCGCTAGTGCTTCACGTCCAGCAGGAGAGCCTCAGCCAGAGCTTCTGCGGTTCATTGATATTCCTCAGCGATCCATGTCTCAGGATGACTTCCAGGACTTCGTGGTTAACGGCTTTGAGAGGATTTGGTCTGCCATCGCGAGGCTCGCCAACTGCAGCTGTGTTCGTCCACTTACACCACCACCTGCGCGTCCACCTTCACCACGCAATGATGCTGATGATGAAGCCTAGTCTTCATTGCTGATATCCCGGTTTCGTTGTTCTTTTTCTTTTAACTCTTTATTTTTCTTTCTCTTGAGTCATTTTTATGTCTTTCATTGAGTCAGTTTCAGTTTCCAAAGATTGTGCATTTAGTTGGATGTTATAACATTGGTGCTATTAATCTGGTTTATTTTTAGTGTTTTTGCAGTTTCTAATTTTCAAATTAGTAGCCAACAGAAGCTCCTGAAAACAGAACCAAATTGCTCGTTGCAGACAGGTCTGTCGATCGACGGACTGCTCCTTCGCCGATCGACGTAACACTACCGTCGATCGACGAGGGGTCTTCGCATCGATCGACGTAAAGGCAAACCGAAGGTCTAGTTTTTCTGCACAATTTTCTAACTTTTATTTTTCTTTTCTTTCACCAATTTAGGCTTGATTAACACTGGGGACAGTGTTGTTTAAGTCTGGGGGAGGTAGATGCTAACATTGTTTTCTATTTTGGAGTAAAAAAGTCTGTTTTATTGAGTCAAAACTTGTAGGGGATGATGACCTTTCCTAGGAACAAACGCTCAGTTTTTTGCAATTTTTAGCTGTTGCGACGAAGCCTTTGGATGGAGCGAATTCGAAACCAGATGATAGTACACGTTCCCCTCTTATCGCGACTTGCAGAACGAAGTAGATCAAACTCCATACTAGTACACTTGATCTCCATCTCGCTATATTCTCTTTGATGATATCACGACAGTAATCGATCCAACATTCAGGACTTTTTATTCACTTTACCACTCTTTGTTAATCCTGAATGGCGAGCTCATTTTTAGTTGGTACCCAACCCCTAACCTTAACCATTGTTCAAGCCTCATGCGATCTTTTTCCTTTTGTTTTATGTGCAGGCATGTGTATAAACTCCAGAGAGAAAGAGGTCCGACGCAGTTTTTCATCCTTGGGATTTTACGCATAATAATGGTAATTTTCGAGACTAATTTTCAAACCTCGACTTCATTCTTAGTCTCTAGTTTGCTTGAGGGCAAGCAAAAGGTAAGTCTGGGGGAGTTGATATATCATGGTTTTTACCATCTTTTGGCCATGATTTAACCCGGTTTTATCGAGTCTTTTTAGTATTTTTTCTAGTGTTTTAGAGTCTTGGCAGGTTCGTGGATGAATGGAGCTTATTTGGTGATTATGGAGCATTTTGGAGCATCAAGGAAATAGCAGTCGAAGTCGCAAGCTTGATGCAGAAAATAGCAGTCGATCGACGGAGGAAACTGTTTCGCGAAAGAAGAGGATTTTCCAATTTTGAAAATTTCCTTTTTACCCCAAAAGTTCCAAAAGTTAATAAATTAAGCCCAGTCCGAAACCTAGCCTATAAATACTCTGTTTTCTTTTAGTTTTCATTAAGTTTTCTTTTATCAAATACCTAGGGTTTTCAGAGAGATTTTGAGAGTTAGGGAGACAAGTTTTCAGACCATTCAGATTTCTTCGAACCCTTTTGTAATTCTTTCTTACTCTATTTTAATGCAGTATTATTCAGCTATTGTGATTTGCTTTGCATCCATGTCTGAGTAATCTACTTGTTAGGTTTAGGGTTTTTCAAAGGAATTAAGATGGATTGTTAGAATTGAATTCATGTTAGGATTATTTATTGGTTCTTCATCTAGATTGTTATAGCCCTGATTTATGATTGATCACTCTTGATTAGCTATCTTAGGTTGATTAGTTAGAAGCGGAAGCATCAATTGATAACATGACCATAATCTTAGATGAGCAAAATCACATATTCTCAAAGGAATTTGGTTTAGGGATTTTGTGAACAATTGAAACCTGAACTTTAATGCTTGTATAAATTGATTGGATTTCTAGGGTTTATACATAGATAATTAATTCAACGAAAGTCATTTAATTTTACATTAGAGTTTCAAGTTCGAGAACGGTTCTTCATTAAAATCCTGACAGTTTTATAATTCTACAATTTATCTTTGCTTGCGAATTTCCCGAAAAACCTAGCTTTTGTTTAATTGAATTCTTAAAAACCAACAAACTTTCTTTGTTTTAAATTGTTTCTCGCTTTTATTTTACTCTATTCGCTTAGCTCAATTCGAAGTCATAAATCCTATTGTTTGATTTGACTCCCAGTGATTCGACCCCTACTACGACGACCTCTTAATTTGAGAGAGTAGCTCAGGGTAAATTTGAGCATATCACTAGACACGAAATCCACGACAATCACCACGAAAATCTACTTCAAATCACTCAAGAATCGAAACCCTAATCCACAAAAACTCATAGGAACAAGAGAACTCCTCTCAAACTCTGTCTGCTGATTTTTGGGACTTTGGTTCGCTCAAATGCGGCCAAAAAGCCTTAAATACGAAACCCTAGGTTTCCCTAAACCGGCCCGGTCCAATCTGAACGACTAAAATCGAACAACAAAAAACCGACCAAATTAAGGCCTTGTCGATCGACAGACACTAGGTGTGTCGATCGACAGACACCACGTGTGTCGATCGACAGCCCCTCCATTTTTCACAAAAATGGTTCACGGGCGTCACAATTCTCCCCCACTAAAACTGGATTCGTCCTCGAATCCTCAAACACAACCCACCAAGCTAACCCCCTGGCCAACCTGCCAGTAACACCAGAGACTACATCTCCCAGACCCTCTCGAGGCCCACATCCGTCCTATGCATATAGACCTGTCTCAGACATTGATTGCCCATAGCTCATAACTCATAACCACCATCTAGCTCTCGGGATCGTCACCCCTCAGCTCTCGGTGTCTAGTACCAACCCACCTCAGTCCGCGCAGTCCTGACGGTGTTTGATACTCAACCATCTCCACACCTCAACCCATCAAGACACACAGTCTATCAAGCTCTCGGTATGCAAGGATCTCACTATCCCTGGAGAGACGCATCTCTCAAAGATCTGCCAGAGGTCGCAACCTCCCAAACTATCTCCATACCCTCACACTCTCAGTCCTCGCAGTCCTGACAAACGATCGGTATGCAGGGAACCCACTGTCCCCCGGAGAGACGCATCTCTCAAGATCTGCCAGAGACTCATCTCCAAGAAAGAACCAATGTCTATCTGTGAGCTATGCAATCAATTCCTAACGTCTATAATGCACCTCTGACCGGAACTACCTCCTAAGGTCTCACATGATATTCCCAACCCGGAATACCATCACGATCGTGATCATCACAGATCACCCGGACCATCCCTCACCCCAGATGTCCCTGCAGAGTCTCTCCGGAACTAGACAGTTCTAACCACCGTAAAACTTCTATTCCGAGACTATCTCACACATACACACACAAACCGCTAGAGTTCCCACCGAAACTGGCAAGTTCTATTCACAATAAAATATCCATTTCGAGGTTCTCTAAACGCAAACACACTCTTGACCAAAACCCTGGTCATCTGGGCAACCCATCACACAGAGTGCCCCTGTTAGAATCTCTCCGAAATAGACAAGTTCTAACCACTCTAAACTTCTATTTCGAGATCCTCTAACTACCTACGCAAGGCTACCAAAGCCAAACCACAAAGCCTCATGGCCACACAGCCATAACAACCACACTCCTGGCTATCACAGCCACCAAAAACACATCATAAGAACTACACATCTTATGAAACCGAAAGAATGTCATAATCGTTTCAACTATAACGAAAATACATAATTCCAACCACATCACCACACCCAGTGATCACTACCAAACCAGACATTCGAACCCATGAGACCCAGTTCACTTCCCGGCTTGCTTCACAAACCCCAATTGAACTTTGTCTCATTTTAACCTCTAGTTCCTAAGTCTCTTCCTGGACACCCTCACAGTCCCACAAGACTCTGGACAACGGCACCTTTTTCCGGCGCAAGATCCATACACTTCTCTCAACGATCCTTACCGGCCTCAACTCTACCACCAAAAACTAAAGATGTGCAAGAGTCCTCACCACTACCTCCCAAGACCCATGTAGACACTTCCTAAGCTTCGCCAGAACACTCAAGAAAGTTCTGCATGATCTAAGGTAGCTCCACACGATAAGCAACTTGTCCCACTCGCTCCACACCCCGAATGAGCCCAACAACCACCGCCCTAGCTTATCCTCTGCAATGGATGCGCTAGAACCCTGCAACATCGCCACTCAGAGATACGCTCTATCTCCCACCATAAACTCCAACTCATTCTCCTCTCATCGGCACCACTCCCCGGCCGATCAAGAGCCTCTTTCATGTTCAGTTCACAACATGGATCTTCTCCATCGTTTGTTTTGCTGAACAAAATTCGCACCATATATGCTCCTCTCCCCCACTTGGGTCTAGCATAAGGTGTGCGACATGGCCTCCCGTCCAACTCCTCGAAAGGAGCCATACCTCTACTGAACTCAAAGCCCTCACAATTTCAGAAGTGCACCTCGGATCTCTGTCTAACACAAACTCGCCGGCACTCCCAGCAACCTCAGCAACCCACTCACAATTCTCGTAACCAGAACCGCTGCTCCCTCGGTTTATGGTAAGAAAATGTGCTAACATAGACAGACGATCCGCAGTCACTCAAATAACAACAAGAGTTCAAGGAACCGGCAACCCTGCCACAACATCCAAGGAAAACATGCCCACTTCACTCTGGAATGGGTAAACAGCCCCCACCAATTTGCAAGTTATCGCAAGCTGCGACCTAGTTAGCCAGGTCCTTCTTCATCCCGACTCAGAGATAGGACCGTTTCCGATCACTATGCCTCTTTGTCGCTTCTAGATGAAAAGAGAAACATGCTCTCATGAGCACCTTACAGAAATCTCCTGCCTTAAACCTCAACCTTAGGCACACAAACTCACCCGTGCCCTAAGATAGTTTCAAACGCCGAGACCTAATAACCAGAACCTTCAACCTTAGAAGAATCCACCAACCCTGATCCTTCTCCTGAGCTACTCGAACCTGCTCAGAAGGTTTGCCTGATTAACTATCTCCAGCCCCAACGGCGCTTGTGAGATAATGCACAACTTCAACGCATCAATCTCACTCCCCATACCTCCACATCCTGCTCTTCAGCCAAAGCATACCGCATCCGACCAAGAGCATCCACCTCCAGCTAAGTTCACCACGATGGTAAACTATAACATACCCCAAACTGTTACAACTCCACCCATCACTTCCGCCTCAAATCCCAAGACCACACAAAAGAACCTACTCCTCTAACCGCTTGGTCATAGATTGAGCCACACTCGCAAAAGCCTTTTGATGCAACTCCTGAAATAACATGCCAACCCGAGAAAACTACTACTCTTAGTTGCATTCCTTAGTCTAGGCCAAATCTCAGATAGATTGCATCTTAGCATACATGGACACCCGCACCGTGTCCCCAATCTGATCAAAGTCCTCTCAAGAACCTCCCATCCTGGGCCTCCTCGCCCTCCATGCTCCTACCGGCACGAACCAACATAAACCATGAGTCGGTTAAACTCCAAAACATACCCACGATCTGATCTCTCTCATAGATCCACTTCCAAACACATCGTCTATAAACGATCCGCAGCCTCTCGAGGAAAGAACTTGGCATCACACTCTGCCCAAAAGTCCGCCCAAGCCAACTCTGTCTGAACCCTCCTAGCTGCCACCCACCATTCGCAAAGAATCCAACACCAATCCTCTGCACCTGTTCCCCTATCCGCAGATAAGACGAAACCCTACCGACAACCGCAGACCTCGGCTGCACAACATCCACTCATGGCATCACCGGAGCCTAACAGACACCGCACTCGGTAACCGCTCCCATAACTGCTGAAGCCAATCTGCCAGACGATCATCTCGACCCTCAGCACCACCCGCGGGCGCACCCGCACTACCAACCTCACGAGGACCCACGCCGGCCCCCGGCAGCCAACCTGGGTCCACACTATCCCCACCAGCCCTCACACTGGCGCTCACACTTGGCTGCACGCTGGCAGTCTAAATGGCGCTCAAGCCGTCTTGAAGCGTCTACAAATCACTCTCAGCCACATGCGCAACACTCTGAGCTGCACTCCTGGCAAACTCACTCACAAGTGCCCGCTACCATATCTACTGCAACAGATCTGTCAAACGATCATCTCGTCCCTTGGACTCCTCCTGCGGAGGCACCCGAACAGCGAGTGAATCCAGCACTAGCTCGAGTACCAGCCCTGGCCCCACAACCGTCACACTGGCTCTCACACGGGCACTCCTACTGGCACTCACGCTAATATCCCGACCTTCCTGATACGTCCACGGATCTGTCGCATTCTCAAACGTGGAACCCTGAGCCGCATCCCCAGCCGACTCACTCACTGGTCCCCGACCACCATCCTGACCTCCACAGTCACCCCGGCCTCCACGGCCACATTCTCTAGTGCCTCTAGCCAACACCATGCACCACTACTGTACACAAGCTAAGCACTAAAGAACAACAAACCAAACACAAAACACACTTACCGTGGAATCTCTTTGAAGGCTCGAAGGAAGATGATCTACAACCCCAAAACTCACAGAATTGCAATTTACCAAATTCAATTCGAGCAGTTCTAGCCCGTCCTAAAACCGTAAAGGCACGATGGATCCGCTCAGGCAAACATACAACAATCAGCACGCAAACACAAGACAAAGGCTCAACCACAGCCAACCAGACAGGCTGTCGATCGACACTCCCACTAGGTGTCGCTCGACACCTTCTGCATGTGCCTGTCGATCGACACACCCTCTAGGTGTCGATCGACAGCACCTCAACACCCTGTCGATCGACACATCCTCTAGGTGTGGATCGACATCTCCGTGTTAGTCTGTCGATCGACATACCCAGTGGTTGTCGATCGACAGGCCTTCGCAGAATCCCTGGAAATCGACCATTATCCTCTCGGATCGATTCCTCATCTGCGTTAACACGAAACCTGCACGAAAACCATAATCCAAACACAACAAACACAATTCACCCGCATTAGCGGCACTATACGTCAAAGAAATAGTAAGGTTACACGGAGTCCCGGTCAGTATCGTCTCAGATCGGGACTCTAAGTTTACCTCCAAGTTCTGGCTGGCATTATAGAAGGAATTAGGGATGAAACTCCACTTCAGCACCGCCTACCACCCTGAGACTGATGGACAGTGCGAGCGAACCATACAAACATTGGAGGATCTACTCAGGGCATGGGCACTGGAATGGGAAGGAGAGTGGAATGTCCCCGTACCAGGCTTTATACGGGCGACCATGTAGAACCCCACTATGCTGGGCGGAAACGGGAGAACGGCAAGAATTGGGACCTCAGATAGTACAGGAGACTACAGACCAGATAAGACTTATCCAGGAACGACTGCAGGCAGCGCACGACCGCCAGAAGAAATACGCTGACAAAAATCGGAGAGAGGTGGAATTTGAAGTCGGAGAACACGTGTACCTAAAGGCCTTGAACTTTAAGGGGGTACGTAGGGCAAACAAGCATGGCAAGCTCTCGACTAGGTACATGGGCGCTTATCGGATAAAGAAGAAACATGGGGAGGTGGCATACATGTTGGAACTGTCGGCAAAGCTGAAGGCCTTCCACAACGTATTCCACGTCTCCCGCCTACGAAGAGTGATGCTTTCCCCCGACCTAGTGTTTTCCAGCCTACCCGAGGACCTTCGCTCGGACCTAACGATCATTAGGAAGCCGGTCGAAGTCTCCCCGCAAGAGACCCGGAGGGGAAGGAACAACAAGTCCCGACAGGTCAAGGTACGATGGGAGAAGGACGGGATGGAAGAAATCACTTGGGAAGACGAGTGGCAAACCAGGCACGACCACCCCGAGTTGTTCCCTCCTACCGAAGGAGAGCAGTAGGATCCGAGGACGGCTCCAATTCAAGGGGGAGGAGTTTGTAACATCCCAAAACAAGCTGGAGGTTTAGAAATGTAACTTAGCAAAATAAATATAGAAGATTTCATTAATTCTACAAAACATGGATCAGTTCGCAATTATTTAGGGAATGGTAACCTAGATAATTTGGGCCATGGCCCGCCAAGGAAGAAGATTAGGAGGGGCGGCGAAAAGAAAGGAGAGAAAAACCGATAGAGAGAGAGAGAATGGGCTTTCGGCCCATATAGTAAGGAGGTGGAGAAAAATAAGGAAAGTGGATATTCTCCTTAGGGTTTTTGGGATAGTACAAATAGAGAGCTAAAGAGCTCATTATTTACATACCAAAACATTCTCTTCTCTCCAGAGCCAAAGATAAACGCTTAGGAGAGAAATAATAGGAGGAGCTCGAGAAGGAACTCGGTACCCCACCCTAAGGAGCAGCGGTATAAGATAAGGCGCGATCCGTACCTAATACTCCCTTTTTATTCTTCTCCTTTATAGCTTTCATGCAGTAGTCTTAGTAGTACGGGTTAGGGTAGAGTAGTTGTAGTAGTAGTAGAGGTAGTAGTAGTAGTCTTGTATGGATAGATATCCATACACGGCACCGGTAGTAGTAGCATCCGTGGACGGATCAAGGATCCGTACATGGACCGGCATGGTCAACAACGCCTAGTGCTAGCATCTTTATGGCCTCGGGGTGCCTCGATGACAGTACGCCAGGGTGACGACGGTAGGCCTCGGTAGCGCCAAGGGTTGGCATCGGTCTGATACCGGTGACAACACGACTGGGTACCGAGTGTCTTAGAGTTAAGTTGAGGACGCCTCGATAGGGCATCGGTGACGCTTCAAAATGGCATCAATGCGAGGCATTGGTGGCGCCTCAACAGGGCCCGGTGACGCCTTGACAAGGCACCGCGAGAAGTAAGGCTGATCGTTGATCAGGACGAATGAGCCTCGGATCATTCCGCGATGGACGTATTGGTAGAGTTACCGCCGCAAGGCAGTGAGGATACTCGATGGATCGCTTGTTTGTTGGATTCGGCAGACTATTAGAGAATGTCGTAGGCCAGACAGGTAGTGATCAGACAACTTGATAGTTGTACGGGCACACCTTAGTCAACCTGGTAGATAGTCTAGACGATGCACGCCAACAAGAAGAGCGCTAAGGAGACTTAGCAAACTCGTACGGCCGCATACGACTCCAGGGTTAGAGACAAGGCCACATGAACGCTTAGGCCAGCGATTGGCAAGGCTGGACCGTGAGTCTTCCACAATTAACTAAGTGTGGGAGGGAGGATGACGCCGGAGATGGTGCTTGATGAAGAGTTTGTCACGTCAAGATTGGAGGTGGCTTTCCCGAATGGGGAAGACGGAGAACCGGAGATTACGATTGGAGATGAAGTTCTCAAAGTGATGAACGGCCTATGGAAGAACTGTATGATGGTGAAGGTGCTCGGAAGGAACATACCGATTGCGGTTCTGAGTAGAAAGTTACGGGAGCTGTGGAAACCGAAGGGGACGATGTATGTGATTGATCTACCAAGACATTTCTTTATGGTCAATTCGGTGAGGAGGAGGAGTATATGACTTCTTTGACGGGGGACCGTGGAGAGCTTTGGGTAGCTATCTATTGGTGTAAGCGTGGACGCCGGAGTTCGATCCAACAAAAGACGCTATAGTTACGACTCCGGTTTGGATCCGATTATCGAATTTGCCAGTAAATTTCTACCACAGTCAATCTTAATGGGTATAGCGAAGGGTTTGGGAAAACCAGTGAGAGTGGATGTTACGACCTTGAATTTGGAAAGGGCAAGATTTGCTAGGGTGTGTGTAGAGGTTGATTTGCGCAGATCTTTAAAAGGTTAAGTTATGATCAATAAGGAGAGATATTATGTATCTTATGAGGGGCTAAGTAACATTTGCTCCAATTGTGAGATCTATGGGCATTTGGCACATAATTTCCCTCAAGGAGAGGTTGTGGAACGAGGTAGTGCCTCATCAGAGAAGGCAGTCGTGGAGGTACGATCGGAGACCCAGAAGGATGATGGATTTACGACTGTGAGGAAGACAAACCGGAAGCGGATGGAGAAGGCAAACCCAGTGGGATTCACGGCTGGAGGAGCAGGGAGAGATCCTGACCGCAATCTCCGAGAAATTCCACAAGATACGGAAAATCGTAATATTCTCCTATCGAACAGTTTTGGAAACTTAAATGAGGATATGATTGCACTAGAAAGAGGGGAAATGGAGATATTTTCGGGTGAGAATATGGAAAATCAGATTAATCAGAATCAGCGGGAGGCTGGAAAGAGAATATATGGAGGTCATGAGCGCGAGATTAATGGAAGGAAAGGGAGAATTAATGATGGCGCGATGATGGTTTTTAAAGAAAAACGAGATGCAAAAATTTAAGGCCTACCTCGTGGTGGGCTTCAAAACAGAGCCCAAAAGAACAAGCCCACAAGGGGCTTAGTATTTGGCCCACAACGAAAGGAGATTGAGCTTTCGTCTTCTGGTAAGCGGCTACGGATAGAGGATGGGAATGCTGGTCGATCAGGTGGAGTGTATGGCCAAGAGATTAGGACAAGTTTCTCCAAACTGGATGCGATACAGAGTGCTCGTGAAGTTGAGCTGAGCTATGAGTCGATTCAGGCAGAGCTGGCAAAAGGTAAGGAGAATGGGGCTCAGAGCGAGCAAAGCACTCCACCGGTAGGGATGGAGTTGGTGGTTGCTTAACGGTTTGGAATTGCCGGGGCGCAAACAAACCCAACTTTAGAAGATCAATTCGTTACATACTCAAAAAGTAGAACACATATATATTGGCCTTATTCGAGACACATGCTGAGGGAGATAGGGCGGCGAGAATCTGCAGAGGTCTTGGTTTTGAGAACCAATTTCGAGTAGATGCAGTGGGACATAGCGGAGGCTTATGGCTGCTATGGAGAACCGGTGTTGGCAATGTTACGATTGTTGAATTGTCGAACCAATTCATATATGCCAAGATAGGAGAAGGCACGAATGTGATACATTTGGTGGTTGTTTATGCGGCTCCGACGGTAAGTCGCAGAAGTGGGTTATGGGACAAGCTTGGAGAGCTAATTCATGAATTACAGAACCGTTGCTTGTTGGAGGGACTTTAATACCATTATCTGGCTAGACGAGAGAACTGGTGGTAATGGTAGAGTGTCACAGGATTCGATGGCTTTTGGGGAGTGGGTGAATGAGTCTTCGCTTATTGACATGGGATTCCAAGGACCGAAGTTCACTTGGAGACGGGGTCGTGGAGTGGATACTTACATTGCCAAGCGACTTGATAGGGTGTTCTATAATGCTCATGCACGCTTGAAATGACAAGAGGCTATGGTAACCCATTTACCGTTTCTAGCCTCTGACCATACGCCCTTATATATATACAACTATCACCAGGGCATAGTGGTGACCCAAGAAGAAGATCGTTCAGGTTTGAAGCAGCATGGATACAACATGATGGTTTCATGGAGTTGGTAAAAAACTCATGGAACACAAGTATGTCCACGCCACAAGCTCTAAATGGTTTAAAAGTTGAAGGTATGGAACCGCGATGTGTTTGGCCATGTCAAAAAGCGTAAGGAGAAGTTATTGGCTGAAATCAAACTTGTGGAGGAGGAACTAGATGCGAGTCAGACAAATGTCCTACTGCAAAAGGAGGGAGAATTAGTAAAGGAGTTGGATGTGGTTATGGAACAAGAAGAGGTAATATGGTTCCAGAAGTCAAGAGAAAAATACATTGCTTTGGGAGATCGTAACACTACCTTCTTTCATACATCTACTGTCATCTGGAGGCAGAGAAACAGGATTGAGTCTCTACAGAATGACGAGGGCAGATTGATTTCGGATCAAACAGAGCTTGAGAATCTAGCCATTGGATACTATACGAAACTATACTCCATGGATGATGTAAATGGACTTGTGGAGCAGCTACCGCATGAGGGGTTTGTCAGGCTGAGCCAAGATGAAAAGAATAACATGGGTAAAGCGTTCTCAAATCTGGAAGTAGAGGAGGCGATCAAAAGTATGGGAAGCTTCAAGGCTCCAGGGCCAGATGGCTACCAACCAGTTTTCTACCATCGGTGTTGGGAAGTTGTGGGAGTTTCGGTACTAAAGTTTGTTGAAACGACCCGACCCATTTTTTTTTACAATACATTAAACCCTTGGTCTCGGACTAGCATTCTCATAAATGCTATCTTCAACAACCAAGCAAAACACACAACCAACACTACAGCAGATAACCAAACAAATTCCATTAAACTATCAAACCAGTTCAACAACAACCAAATTCAACAAGATTCCAAACATTTCATAACTAACAAACAACCTAACCAGTTCTAAAGCAATACTAAAAAACAACACAAAAACGAGACCCCAGATCATCTCCCTCTTCGTAGCCGTGATTCCACGATCACAATTTGCCTTTACCTACATCACATGGAAAAAAGAGATGCGTGAGTATTATCATAAATACCCAGTGAGACGGTCATCCCATCTACGACTGCACACTCAGGCACGATGGACCGCTCATGCAAACATACATACATATCACACAACACACAAACAACACACGGCTCAACACAGCCAATCAGACTTGTGTCGATCGACACTACCACTAGGTGTCGAGCGACACCCTCTGAACTGGCTGTCATTCGACATACCTCATGTGTGTCGTTTGACAGCCCTCGTACTGGTCTGTCGTTCGACACACCTCATGTGTGTCGTTCGACAGGCCCCTGGCAGAATCCTGGGAACCGATCATAATCTTCTCGGATTGATTCCTCCTCTGCGCCAGTACGAAAAACCTGCACAAAACAACAATCACAACACAACAACAACATACACAGCCACAATTCAATCACCAGAAGATCAATTAACGCATACAAACCTATCACTAAGAATCCATAACGATCCATCGACCCATAAGCCATGGTCACGCACTCACCTTAGATTTTCGGATAGAAACTGATGGAATTGAGACTAGAATCAAACTCAGCTACAACCACCATGAAAATCTACTCCAAAACAACCAAGAACGAAACCTTTCTAACAAAACTCTCAAGAAACAAGAGAAACTCCTCTCAACTCTTTTTCCACTGATTTTGGACCTTTGTTTCGATCAGAATGCGGCCAAAAGACTTAGATATGAAAACCTAGGTTTCCCCAAACTGAACCAACACGAACCGTCCGATTTAAATCGAAACAGAACCAATCACTAAAACACATGTCGATCGACATACACCACGTGTGTCGAATGACAGCCCCTAAGAACTCTGTCGATCGACATACACCACGTGTCGATCAACAGCCACTCGCACAAACCGACCTCAAGCCCCAAAACACAGCCTGTCGATCGACAAACCTCACTAGTGTCGATCGACATACCCTCCAATTTCCTCAAAATTGGTTCACGGGTGTCACATTTGTTCTCAAGTTTTTTGAATCGGGACAGCTACCATAGGGTTTTGGGAATCAGGTCAGCATCGGTGACGAATAAAGCGCTTTGAGCAAAAATGGGATGGAGATTGCTCCATGATCAAGATAGCTTATGGGCAAGGGTTTTCCGAACAAAATATAGGGTGAAGGATGTGCATGATTCGTCTTGGTTGGTAGCGAAAGGGACATGGTCATCGACATGGGGGAGTGTTTGTATTGGTTTGAGAGACGTGGTGGTGCCGGGTATTAGCTGGGTTATCGTAGATGGCAAATCGATTCGGTTTTGGAGGGATAGATGGCTACTCGATAGACCACTTGCTGAGGTGATGATAGGGAATATACAATTGAGTGAGTTAGAGATTAAAGCTTGTGAAGTCTGGAATGAGAATAATGGCTGGAATTATGATCTACTTGAGCTGCTGCTTCATGTAGAACAGAGTTTGCAGCTGCGTTCAGTGGTAGTGGATACGGTGACTGGTGCAAGAGATCGTCTATCTTGGGGTCCATGTCCGAATGGGAATTTTACGGCTAGCTCAGCTTACTCATTCCTAATAAGGGATGATACCCCACAGCCAGATATGAGTTCTTTGTTTGCTCGGATTTGGCAGGAGATTACGCCGGAGAGGGTACGGGTTTTCATCTGGTTAGGAGTGCATCAAGTTATCATGACTAACGCGGAGAGGCAAAGGAGACATTTGAGCGATTCGAGTACTTGTTAGGTATGCAACGGGAGAGAGGAAACAATCATCTACATCCTTCGAGATTGCCCAACGATTTCGAGTATTTGGGATCGATTAGTATCAACATGGAGAAAGCGTGAGTTCTTTTTGCAATCTTTACTTGAATGGCTTCATGGGAATCTGGGTGATAGTCGTGCTATGGAAAATATTACTTGGGCTACACAGTTTGCTTTAACATTTTGGTGGAGTTGGAAGTGGAGGTGCGGTGATATCTTTGGTGGAAATAGGCGATGTTGAGACAGAGTAAAAATTTTGAAAGATGTAGCACACGAAGTATCACTAGCGCATTCACGCGTTAAGGAGAGCAACATAAGGGTTATGGATCGGGTAGAGAGGATGATAGCGTGGATTGGATAGTTGGTTAAAATTAAATACAGATGAAGCCTCCAGAGGTAATCCAGGGCTAGCAGCTGCGGGCGGTGTCTTACAAAATGTTGAAAGTTTGTGGTGCTCGGGGTTCTCCCTGAATATCGTTATATGCTCGATGCCAATGCCTGAGTTATGGGGAGTGCATTATGGTCTAGTCACTGCATGGGAAAACCGAGTGACAAGGCTAGAGCTAGAGGTGGACTCGGAGATTGTAGTTGGGTTTCTTAAGATAGGGATAAGTGAGTATCATCCGCTGTCATTCCTGGTACGATTGTGTCATGGCTTTCTATCGAGGGACTGGATAGTCCGTATCTCTCACGTGTATAGGGAAGCTAACCGTCTCGCAGATGCGTTAGCAAACTATGCGTTTTCTCTTCCATTGGGTTTTCATTTGTTTAATTCTGTTCCGGATATGGTTCGCCCAATCTTTGTAGAGGACATAGGTGGTACTTCTGTTCCACGACGAGTCTCATTGTAGTTTTCTTTCTTTAATATAATAAAACGGGGCTCATTGTAACACCCGCATCTCGGATTATGAATCCAGACCCAAGTGTTACACAAAAATTGGTATCTTCATTACTTAAAAATTTCTCTTAATACATTGTTTGGTAAGTTGCAACGCATGGGTACTAGATTCACAACGCCTTGGGAAAGTCTTCCTCCATTGCATGTTGCTCCCTCCTGGCTTGCCGTCCTATGGTCCACCTGACAGGATGTCCTATTCTGCGCACTAGTAAGGGGGTGAGTATTGAATACTCAGTAAGACGGTCTTCTCCGTCTCACCACCTAACACTACCTAGCTATTCTAAACCCCTACAACCCCACACAGCACCCTTACCACTACTTGCCAGGTACTATGCCTCACGCCCAACCCTTTGGCGGTGATACAACCTCCTCAACTCTTGTCGGGCACCCTGGCAGCCCTTAACTCAACACCAGCACCCTGGTAACTACAAACTACTGACCAGTAAACTAGTATGCCTGGCACCCTGGCAGCCACTCCTCTTGGCTCGGCCTGTCGGCGGACCTTCATGTACTGGGCACCTGGCCTCTATTAGCGAGCAGCGGAACGCTAGGTCTTCGTGCCACTTTTTCAGGCCAAACACAATCAAACGGGTCGTATGTCTCGACATACGACTAATGCGGTAAATAAAACTACTGGCATTGTGAACCTACTATCCTACCGGTTTACCATGCCCTAAACTACTAGACTCTCCTAAGGTTCACAATCAAGTTATCTACTCCGGTTAATCCTACTCCTTTATACCTCTACGTTCTCAAGCAATAGCCGAAGCATTTCAAACAATACCTTTGCCCCGTATGGTCGGCCCTAGGTAAGCATGGCTATCCCAATACGTTACCCATGACACATCTATGGCCATACGGCGACCGTCCCTGCAGAAATACACACATAAAACTATCCGTTAGTTGTGGAAAGACTCACGATACAGCCTTGACAATTACTGGCCTAAGCGTTCACCTGGCCTCGCCTCTAACCCTGGAGTCGTATGCGGTTGTACGAGTTTGCTAAGCCTCCTTAGTGCTTTTCTTGTTTGCATACACAGTCTAGACTCTATAGCAGGTTGACTAAGGCATGGCCGAACAACTATCGAGTTGCCGGAACACTACCTGTCTGCCCTACGACATTCTCTAGTAGTCTGTCGAGTCCAACAAACAAGTGAACCATCGAGTATCGTCACTGCCTTGCGGCGATAACTCTACCATAGCTCTATTTTGTGGTTTAATGATCGGTTAGTATCAGATCTTTCAGTCTGCCAAGTATATACATCGTACCGAAATAGTTGACTCGTAATACTTGACTATATTCCATGTATTTAATAGTCAACTTTGTACAAATATGCAACTGATATATGAAAGAATAATTTTAAGAACGTAGGTCAAAATTACAATACCAATCCAGAAAGATGAAAAGGAATTGCAGAGGTGAGACGTCAAATCTCTTTCCTTAAATCTTTAAACGGTCCGTAATATGATGATTTTGTAGCGGTAAAAATTCCAGGATACAACTGCGATTGTTTATGTCTTCCAGCACCAAATAACAAAATCTATCGAACCCAATTTCTGCGAGTACTCTCAGACTCAAAATAAAAATAATAGAAAATATTGTAGAGGAATTGCTTCAATGGTTAATTGACATGAGAACATGATGACTTGACTTATAGCCTTCAGCCCAACGTACACAAACGTACGTGCCATTAAAGGGGAGTCAAAGAAAATTAGTCAGACCAAGATTCCGTTAGTCAACATTAACGGAACATTAACTAAAACGACATGTAGATTAATTGGCTCGATTTCGTCGGCTCAAAACGATGTCGTTTGATTGTTTTAGTAAAACAATGTCTCATTTAGAGAAAACTCGAAATCGAATCTCTAATTCGAAAATCTCCAGATGAAAACGATGTCATTTTATCGAATTATAAATTCGATTTCGAGTTTTTTCTAAATAAAAACAACGATACGACATCGTTTTGAGCCAACGAAACCGAGCCAACTAACCCGCATGTTGATTTAGTCAATATTTCGTTAATGTTGACATAACGAAATCTTGCACAAGGTACAATTCGGCACAAAATACGTTAGTTTAGGTATAAGATTGGAATTTATTTCGAATTCATGTTTTAAATTACCCATATACAAAAGCTCAAATTCAAATGGGCACAACAAATTGTTTGAGTCCAAATTAGCCGTTCTCCGGATATAAATCCCATATTCGCACTCATGTAGGATCAGTCATAATTGGGTTAGGATCCAATTCATAAGTTCATAAATCTGGTTCAGTGTTTGGTTCCTTACTATAAACAAACTAAGTCTGGGTTAGGCTTTCGAATCTTATGCATTAATTTGAATACCCATTAACAAACAAAAGATTACCATAAATTTGTCTGCTTCCTGGTTTAAAAACTACTAAAACTGGAAGATAGTGTACGTTGTTATAAACCCATTTAGTGGATGTCCATTAGAGGCTCATGTTCTAAAATATCCCTAAACCCTAATTCCTCTCCAAGTATTGTATCCCTATATATACTCTATACTTCTCATGGAATAATACATAACACAATTCTCTCTATTCTTTTCTCTTATTCACAATACGTTATCAGCACGATAACCTAACCACTGAGTAAAACCCTAGCCACCAAAGTAAAACCCTAGCCACTTGAGTAAAACCCTAGCCACTTGAGTAAAACCCTAACGTTCTCTAACATCTCGCACTCTGCTTCGGTTCCACTTTATTTTTCATTAAGGTAAGTGAATCTCTCTCACTTTAGCATACGGCACATATAATATTATTTGGTAAAGCATAAGGTTAACGTCATACTTCCTATATAGTATCACGTTAGTTTTATAATTGCTTTGATACAATAATTGAATTACTTTTGTCTTATTATGCTACTTATTTAATCTATTTTATACATAAATATTGACTTTGTTATTCATAGCGTACACATGTATGTCTATCGATGGAGAATTTCTCACAAGTCATATTTATGAGTTGATTTCGTAATTCAATAGCATATTCATGTTGGATCATGACTCATATATCTTTATTGATCGAATATCACAGTTTTATGTTTTTATTTAACCTATTTTTAAGTTTGATTTTGTGATTTAATAACATACACATGTTGATTCATGAATACTATGTCTATCGATGAGTAATTCTCACAAATCATACTTATGTATATTAATTATTTTATTAATACGTTTTTGGTTCTTAAAATCACATATTTTATTATAAAATTAATCGATCATGATTAACGCTTCTCTACTATTAATCAAAGATATTTTATAATTATTCAAATATTTTATAATCATAAATTAAATTTCTATCATGATCGAGCTAAGTAATATTTTCAATATGTGATCAGTATTTATTAGGTTAATTTGAATTTAATTTTTGATTATACCAACATAAAAGCCATGTTTTCATGAGCAAACTTTTGAGTATGACATGATTATATGTTTATTTGAGAAATAAAGCATGATGATTTGTTCTTTTGATTCAAAGATCTTCAAAATCCAACCCCTCTGTCACATGTCAATAGTTTTATTATGGGTTGGTTCGGTTAATTGTTCCAAACCGAAGGCAATATTGCTTTATTGTTTCATTCAACCATACAAACATTTGGGTCATGATAGATCTGTTTGTTAATTTATATTCCATTTAATGGTATCCTGAAGACATAATATTGTGAGATGAGATTTAAGAAGAGTATTATGATTTTGTATCGTCTCTATGTGGCTGAGCAAATTATTAAGCTTTAATTGGATGATCCATTCCCTGAAGTGAATGTGATATTTTGTATAGAAAAGGGAGAAATCACACTAAGCAAAGAGATTGCTATAGAAATTGGCTTGAATTATCAAAATCAATTCTCACTATAATCACACAAAGCCAAAGAGATTGCTATAGAAATTGGCTTGAATTATCTTGGTGATGAAAGAATCTAGTGTGATTACAATGTAGTTTGAAATCACTAATGCATTATACTCTCCCAAATCATACAGATAATTGGATGATAAAATACATGACCCAAATTGGGATATTTTGTTAATTATATAGTGAGATACAATTCGAGATAGATGAACCTGAAGTTTCATATCATCTCGAGGGGGAGAATTAGAGAATCTCACATAGACTACAAATGAACATAATAAGTGACATATTTAGAAGATTATGTTCACTAAGTTCTTCGAACAATTCTCAAAGGAAAAGTGTGATCACCAGAATGTGATATTACATAAAACTAGTTATGTGATTGGTTAAATCTAGTTATATCCAAGATTACAAGACTAAAAGTCTGTGAGTGAATATAATTCAGCTACGTTTAGAATTACTTGCAAATTGATATTATATTGAGAGAATATCTCTAATGCGGAGTTGGTAAAGCATACATAATAAAATTTCCATGTAAGTAATGTTGTCCTATAGACACAAAGTCATGAACAAGAATTTAAGAAATATTATGGATTCTTCTTGAGGATGAGCAAATATATATGAGTTATTGATAAGAAATCATACTCATATTTGACTAGTTTTGATATATTCCCTGAAGTGAATATAATATCTTACATATATAAAAGAAAAGGATTATACAAATTAAATCCTTGAGAAAGTAGCTACCAAATTGACCGCATCATCACCACTTTCTGACGATACTCATCATTGGCTTTGGATTTTCCGGGTACACTCCATTTCTAAATTCTTGATTCTCATACCATATATTTATATATGTTTTAGTTAAATTAATCTATAAGATTTACTTTACTTCACTATAGATTTACTGTAAGATTTACTGTACTATAATATCTCGTTTATTGCTACATGCTTCATGGTCCAAATCAATGCTTGGTTATCATGGACTAGAGAAGTTCATTTGATTATGATATCTCCTGGAGGGAGAAAGTGATTAGCAATAAAAAAAGTAAACCACAAGTTTACTAAGAATGAAAGTAAACCAGAAGTTTACCAAAAATTTATATGATTGGCTTAACCAGATTGGTCATCCTGGTTTGATAATGATGCGAAAAAATAATTAAGAATTATGTGGACATTAAGTGAAGAACCAGAAGATTCTTCCTAATGATTTATCATAGGTTATTTGCTCAGAAAGCAATATGATAATATGGCTTTCACCAGTCAAAGATGATTTGGAATCTATCAATTTTCTGAAATATATACAAGGAGATGATTATGGGCTGATCACCCACTTCGTGACATTTATGCATCGATTCAATGGACGCATTGACTCGATTGTTGCATCTTAGAAGGTCACGTTTTTCCTTGTTATAAACCAGCAACCGGGAGTTTGCGAGGTTACTTGCTTACAAGTTTCAGAATTGATGTTTGATGCCTGATTATTATATGTCCATTGGGATAAGTGTTGAACATCCTGAAGCTCATGTTCATATACAAAATTTTAGTAGCATTGATTCGCATCAAGCCAATGAATAACTAATTGTTCTCCCCATCATTATTGGTTTAGGGTTAGAAACCAAATAGTTTCCATCTGAACGATCTTTCAATGAAAGATCTATGAATGTGAAAAGTGCTCCACCACAGCGCTCTATGATGGAACTTCAAAAGATGATAAGAATATATGTTGGATATGAAAGATACAGAGTCATCCCTGAATGATTTATATAAGACTCAATTTGTAGACTCTCATTTTAATGAGTCAGTTATTCCAACATTAGGAGGGAGAAATTAAACAGCTGGAGAAAGATATAAGTATCTATGAATTATCATTGATCCTCGGACTAAAGAATTTATATGAGAAGTCCAAAAAGATAATTTATAAGAAGAACTTAGCGTATTAATTGCCATACGCATTTACTAACCCAAATAGAGTGATAAAGTCACATATACCAGTTGTATATGCTCCAAATTATTAATAATGTCCCAGAAGGGCGATATCAAACTGCTAGAGAGTCTAACGATCGCCTGAAGCGTGATAGACCTATTTGGTTCCAAATATAATTATCCTCGAAAAAGAAAAGGAGCAAGAATTGAGAATGGCCAAATCGAGGAAAGAAAGATTGTGAAAAATCTCCAAAAGAGATTGGATGATCTCTAGAAGAGACATAAACATGACAAATGAAAAAATTCAAGTACTTGAAAATGAAGAGTTATAGCTAGCTATGTCATGTATGGAATAAGATGGAACCATATAGCAAATCGACGTCGTAATAATTTTGCATGCTATGCGCAGTTGATATTATGGATAAAAAGAAAGGATCATGAAAGAAAGTCTATCGAAAAGTGTACACAAAATAATGATTGGAAGAAATAGACTTATATAATCTCTTGTAGAGAAATATATGGACGAGTAGTCCTTGCACTTAAAGTGTAAAACCAGTGTCATATAAATGAGTCTTTTGTATGAAAGAATAGTGAATATAGTAAAATTCACAAAGATAAAGAATGTTTTATGAAGAGATATATCTTAAGGTGGCAATTATTTTTGATATCTTACAAGTTTGGTAGTAAGAGATGAAACAATGGATAAAGAAATTTATATGCATTCCTTGAAGGATATATATGTGAAGGATACAATCCCTGAAGGATTAATGATATTAGAATTATATTCCCAGGAATTCTACTCGATAATCGATCGAATGAAAAGAAAATATGTAGCATGGGGTATAATCATGTAAATACCCATGTAGACTTATCAAAATATATTGATAAAGTGATTCCTCATTTGAACATCATCGAAACTCCGGCAGAGTTATTACAAGTTATGCGATAAGTAACCACTGTATAATGATATTTATATACTCCAAGAAGGATGTACACTGCAATAATCTTCTTAGTGAGTATTTGCTAAGAGAAAGGCGATGAAAAAGATGATATTAGCCTATGCATATTTATAAGAAGATTTAGAAAATGATTTGTTATGATTGCAGTATATATTTGATTATTTGAACATCATATAACTCCTGAAGAGATTTATATACAGTGGAATATCAAAAGGAAAAGTTTGAGATAAAAGATCTTGAAAAAACAAAACTATCTCAAGATGTCTCAAATTAAACATTTAGCGAAAAAATGTTATGAACCAGAAGTTCAATAGTATAAAATATCATATGGCAACCATACGAGTTTGGTCATTAATTTTATGCTTATAATAGTTCCGAAAGAGATATTATATATGATCATAATTCATCTCCTGAAGAAGATGTTTATGAGGGGGAGAAATATAATGATATTAGCCTATGCATATTTATAAAACAGAAAGTCAATGCATCTTTCATTATCAGTTTATAGTGCCCTTATTGAAAAAGAAAAAACAGAAAGTCAATGCATCTTTCATTATCAGTTTGTAATTAGAAATTTATTCCCTACCATAACATTTACCAACCGAGTTGTGCTTATAAGCATCAATGGCGTTTGTACCACCTGCTTCCACAAAATTCTTTGAGTAGCTGTTCATTGTCTTGCCCAACAACAAAACATATTGAAGGTACGGTTAGAAAATCCTTTTTTTTAAGAGAAACTCGAAAATCTCTTGTTACATAACCTTTTAACGGTTAACTTTAACAATTTTAGGGAGTGTTATTGGGGAATGGATTTGTATGGATTTTTAAAAAATTTAAAATCCATCATTATTGGTTTATGGATTCTTAAATTCTAACTGAAATCTATTGTTATTGGTTTGAAGATTTTCAAATTCCATTTGAAATTCCTTGTTATTGGAAAAGTTTGGTTTTTAATGATTTTATAAATCTGTTAGAATCTATTGTTATTAATAGATAGATTTCCTATAATTATACTCATTAAACAAGATTTTGAGAATACCTTATAAAACCCATTAGATTCCTAAAATCCTTATAACTAAACTTTCTAAATACACAAAACTCTTTACAAATTTAACAAATCTTTGGATTTCCAAAATTCTAAAAATCCATACAAATCCAATCCCCAATAACACAATCTCCGAGTTATAATAACATGTGTTACCATGTGTATAGATTGAGTAATGAACGGAACTGATTACTCAACAAAATCTAGCTTAAAAATACTACTAATCATACTTTATATAAGCTTGAGTTCGAGTTTTGTTGACCTATGATTGATTTATAAGTTTAAGTGATATTCTTTGAATAACGGAAACTTTCAAAACTAACTGTAAATCAATCTCCGGAGGGTAACCAAGTACGGTGTATAACTTAAACTCAAATTCTAAAATTTCGAATTAATTGATAATTGCAAACGTTTTTTCGATTGTCATGAAATATATCCATAAATTAAGTAAAATCAGTGGTAGAACACATGTAATTAATTATATCTGATTTTAATGAAATGAAGATGGACGAGCAGATTCCGGAGGGTATCAATCAGTATGGATCTCAAAAATTGGACAAAACAAAACGACCACAACATGTAACACTAGAAATTGGAGAGACAAGTGGGTCATCTCCTAATGACAATCATAGTCCATGTGATGGTACGCAATACTTCATTATACTTCCCTTCTTGGATAAAAGTTACTCTTTCTGATTTCGAGAATTTGATTCTAAAAAGAAATAGGAATTTTTGCTGGAAACAGAGTTGGTCCTGAAATTTAATACCCTCAAACAAAGCAAAACAAAACAAAAAGAGAATTGGGTTAATTTACCCAATAGCCATAAGAAAAATTATAATACAATAAGTAACTAAAACCCCTAAATTAAATGGTTGTAAATATGCCACATATAATAGTTTTGGTTACTTGCTTCATTATAAAAAAATTATGGCTATTGGATTAATTAACCCAAGAGAATTTGGGTTTTCGAAATATATTTTTTTTAAACAAAAACAAACGTTTAAGATTTTAAAATATTTATAATACTTTATTGTAAACGTCACGTGAATTTTATGATGTAAACAATATTTTAGAACTAAAAAAAGTAAATGTTTTTTAGGGCTATTAATGGAACTATATAAGACTATTTCAATTGTCAAAAACAAAATAATAATAATTGTTATAAACTATACCATCATAATAACGTATGTATCATATATTTCTCTGGTTGTGTTTCTATACATATGTGCTTCATATATTATATACTATATTAGATATGTTTGTATAAGAGAGTAAGAGAGTAAGAGAGTAAGAGAGAAGGAAGAGAAACGAGAGTTTAAGAAATGAGAGAGAACCATGTTCTCTTCTTCTTCTATTAACTTGACTCGTACACGCTATTTATATATACACTAAGTCGGCAAACATAACTTTATGGGGAAGTACTTCATGAAGAAGTAATAACAGTAATAAAAGAAGAGGGATAATGTTAAATGGATAATCACTATCCAATTTATAACTAATCCGTTTATAATATTCCCCTTGATTATCCATCTTTAGTGATGTTATAAGTCAGACTGTTTCGTTAAAAATCTTTTTATGGAAAAACAAATTTAGGATAAAAACCATGATAAAGGAAAAGAGTGCAATCTTCTCCTCCAGAAATGGATATGATCTTCCTTACATCTAGATGTCGCAATCTCCTCCTCGAAATTTTTTTGTCTCTTCATGGCTCCATAGATTGATTCATCTTGATCATCTTCCTTGGTTCTCTCGTATATGACTCATTTCGATAATTTTCTTCGTTTGTCACGATCTCATAGATGTATGAGAAAGCGTTGAAAGAATAATAGACCTTTCTCATTGGGATTAAAACATTCCCTTTAGATGTATATCTTTAACGTGTTCTTTGTTGTCTCGTTAAAAATCTCGTCATGGAAAACCCAGTGAGACAAAAATCATGCTAAGGGAAAAAGAGTACAACCACGTTCATCATCATATAACTTCCCTGGAAACATCATCTTATTCAGTAGATGCATTCCTTTGATATCTACCATTCTTTTAGGAGTTTTTACGTGTTCAATGCTGTCTCGTTAAAAAAAATTTCATGAAAAACTCGACGGGACAAAAACCATGATAAGGGAAAAAGAATACAACCACGCATATCATGATCTTTCTTTCCATATAAGCATCATCTACCAGAGATGCATTCCGAAAATCTATACTCTCAGTCATATCATTTTAGTATGCTGAATGTTTCAACACGAAAATCGTATTTTGTGTTGTCAAGAGACCCACATGTGACCATCTACTAGATGCGTCAGTTAATACTCAAAAGTATCAAAACGATTCGCAAGTTCCATATTTCACAATGTATTCTCTCTATGAATACAAATTATTATTCCCAACTATGGTTGGAGACACTCTTACTATGAGTTTTCTTTGAGAGCAACTCTCTCGATTGAAAAATCTTTTGGTTTTTCAAAGGATGGACATTCGAATTTTGGCATAATTTTTCCCATCATGACTGATCTCGGATTTTTCTTTGGGAGATCCTATGAGCAGAGCCATTTATTTAGTGAATAAACTCGTATGATTTCATATAATCTCTCGGGTCATTGGACTTCTGGTCCATCACGTTCGAAGATCATTCATAATTCTATTTGAGTATCTACCCCAAACTTCTCTTTGTGTACAATCTTCTAAACATTCGATTGTATTTACAAGTTATTCATGCTCTTCTTATTATTTTGGCTTTCTTTCTGAAAGCACATCGTATATCTCCAAAACTTTTATACATGAAGTATACGTTAATAAATTACTCACATAATATTTAAAAGTTGGTACTTCTGGATCCCAAACATCATTTCCTTTAGAAATGCTTAAATATGAGTTTTATGTAAATCCTCTCAAGATTTTTATATAACATCTCTTTTACTAGATGTTGAATTTTAGAATACCTGAGGACAACTTTGTCCTTCCAAAGTTTCTAATTCCAAATTATTTTCATTATCATATTTGCAATAACTCTTCAGGAGTTCCAATCGCATAGATTTCCCGGGAACATAATAATGATATGAGAAATCACATCTTTAGTGATTTTCGCATGAGGCGCAATCCAAGTCATTTTTGTCCATTCCTTTTTCCTTGACATATCTTTTTGGTTTGGACTACTGGTCCAAAAACGTCTCGTTCCTCAAACGAGTATAGCAAAAACTTGATTGTCTCATTATAACTTATTGGTCAATACTTTTATCTCTACGCTTATCCACAAAGCGGAGATTCATGATCCTCATTAATTATATCGCGCATATTATTCTTTATTGTGTCGACACCCAATTTATCTTTGGTTCTCTCTTTTTCCCATAATGACATGGTTAATCGAGATCTCTAAATCATTCACAATGATTTCTTTCATGTACATGAATTTATTATTAACCACGTAACGGTTTCTTTACTGTTCTTCAAGAGTTTAATCCTCATTTAATTTGCTCCATTTTCTATTCGAGGATTTCTTAATCTTTTTGGAACCAAAGTAGTCTACCACGTCTTTTACGGGCTCTAGACTTTATAGATTCTCCTTCAGAGACATCTATTCTTATTTGGAGCAGCTGCAATATGAAATTTTCTCTTTTCTATTTTATGAATTATTTTTTGAACTTTCAAGTTCATATTCTCGAGGATCTATAATAATTCTTGAATCTTTTCCATCAGCCATTTATTTGATTTGCAACATAATTTGAATAGTGACTCTTTAGAACTTCATGTTCACTTTAACATGTCAAGGATATTAATTATTCAATAATTTTTCCACTGAAAATTCTCATCAAATATTTGCAAATCAACAGTAAGCTCATCCCCACTTGATGGCTTAATACATTACATGCACTGAATGTTCCATGCCAAATCATAGAGATTAAATTTCACCATTAGTATTCATTCATTTTGCTCATTATAAGTACAAACATAACCTTATCTATGTTCTACTTTATCTCGACATATAACAAGTGATAGACTTTGGGATGTTAATACCAAGATTATCATACTTGGGATGTAAACTCACCAAAATTATCAATTTACTTGTCCATGTGGATTCTTTAATACTCTCCCTCGAGATGATGACACTCTAATTTCATCTATCTCGCATCGAATCGCACCTTAGGATCACAACATATCCATCTTAGATCATGTATTTATTTTAGATCGTTCACTTCTAATATGAGATTCTTTAATTCTCTCCCTCGAGATGATGACACTTTAAGTCCATCCATCTCGCATTAAATCCCACTTTAAGGATACACATACGATCTTGGATCATGTGCTATATCTCAGATTCTGTAAAGAACTCATGTGAGATTCCTAATAACCCCTTTCAAGATAATGAATCTTCCAGCCCATTAATCTGAACCGAATCTCGCTTTAAGATTGGTTACACTTGGGGTGTAATTCTGGAGATTAAAGAACTCAACCAATATATTCTATGAGCTCATATAACCAAATATAGTGACTCATTCATGTATTTCTCATGATGGCCTTATTTGTTTGCATAAGACATACTACGTGAAAAACTTCTGATTTTCAAATAAATTTTCAATGATCTTTCATATCATTGTTTGATCTAAATGGTATGACTAGTCATAAACTTCAATTCTTTTACTTAGTAGTAAAACTTTTGGTGTACTACTAAAGATATTGAACTAATTTAGTAAACTTCAGGTTTACTAACTTTGCCATTTTACCATTTTTATATTTTGTATATACGATTATATACAAACGGCTTAGCCATATGCTCTTCTGGAGCATTACACTATTCTGGAGCGTTTGCACTATTCAATTTTATATTAACATGTGCATCATAAATTCTCTTAAAAAATTCTTTTCTTTTGAATTTGATCAAAGGAGGCATCACTTACCATATATAATGATCAATCCCAAATTTATTTTCATCAAAGGAGGCAGTGAAACGACCCGACCAGTTTTTATTTTTAACAATACATTGGACTCGAATTAGCATTCTCATAAATGTTAATCCTCAACATCCAATCAAACTCACAAAGCAACCAGTGGATAACCAATAACTTAAACCAAACAACCAATTCCATTAAATACTAAATTAGTCCAACAACGACCAAAATCAACAAGTTCCAACAACCTAAACGGCAGTTCTAACACAATAACTGAAACAACACGAAACACGAGACCCTAGATCATCTCCCTCTTCGTAGCCTTGATTCCACGATCACACATTGCCTTTACATGCATCACATGGGAAAAAGAGATGCGTGAGTATTATCATAAATACCAAGAGAGACGGTCATCCCATCTACGACTGCGCACTCAGGCACGATGGACCGCTCATGCAAACATACATACATATCACACAGCACACAAACAACAAACGGCTCAACACAGCCAATCAGACCGGTGTCGATCGACACTACCACTAGGTGTCGATCGACACCCTCTAAACTGGCTGTCGTTCGACATACCTCATGTGTGTCGTTTCACAGCCCTCGCACTGGTCTGTCGTTCGACACACCTCATGTGTGTCGTTCGACAGGCCCCTGGCAGGATCGTGGAAACCGATCATAATCCTCTCGGATCGATTCCCCTATGCGTCAGGATGAGAAACCTGCACAAACAACAATCACAAGACAACAACAAACATACACATCCACAATTCGATCACCACAAGATCAATCAACGCATACAAACCTATTACCAAGAATCCCTAACGATCCATCGACCCAGAAACCATGATCACGCACTCACCTTAGGTTTCGAAAGAGGAAAAGGACGGAGTTGAGACTAGGCACGAGATCAGCCTTGATCACCACTAGAATCCACGAAATCCCACTCCTTTTAACATCAAAACACCACAAGAACGATTCCTTTCACGAATCGAACACATAAAACCTAACACGAATCTCTGGGGATGTTTATCTCTGATGTTTGCCTCTGTTTTCCTTCAGAAAACACGGCCAAACAACATATAAACGCAACCCTAGGGTTCCCCAAACCGATCCGGTCCAACCGAATGATTAAAAATTGAACCAGAAAACCCGACCAATTAAGGCGCTGCCGATCGACACACACCACTTGTGTCGATCGAGAGCCACTCGACACAAACCGGCCTTAAGCCAAAAACAAGCTTGTCGATCGACACACCACACTAGTGTTGATCGACAAACCTTCTAATTTCTCAAAATTAATTCACGGGTGTCACAATTCTCCCCCACTAAAACTGGATTCGTCCTGAATCCTCCAACATAACCCACATGGCTAACCACCTAGCCAACCTGCTAGTAACACCGGAGACTACATCTCCCAGACCCTCTCGAGGCTCACATTCGTCCTATGTATATAGATCCATCTCAGACATTGATCGCTCATAGCTCATAACCCATAACCATACCATCTAGCTCTCGGGATCGTCACCCCTCAGCTCTCGGTGCCTCGTATCAACCGACCTCAGTCCACGCAGTCCTGACGGTGTTTGATACCAACCATCTCCATACCCCTCAAACCATCAAGACACAAAGTCCGTCAAGCTCTCGGTATGCAGGGAACTCACTATCCCCTGGGGAGACGCATCTCTCAAAGATTTGCCAGAGATCGCAATCTCCCAAAACTATCTCCATACCCTCACGCTCTCAGTCATCGCAGTCCTGACGAACGATCGGCATGCAGGGAACCAACTATCCCCCGGAGAGACGCATCTCTGAAGATCTGCCGGAGACTCATCTCCAAGAAAAAACCACTGTCTCTCTCTCTCAGCTATGCGAAGAAATCGACATCCCCTAACGAAATCAATTCTTAACGTCTATAATGCACCTCTGACCAGAAGTACCTCCCAAGGTCTCAACATGATACTCCCAACCCGGAATACCATCACAAACATGATTATCGTAGATCATCTGGACCATCCATCACACCGGATGTCCCTGCAGAGTCTCTCCGGAACTAGACAGTTCTACCCACCGTAAAACTTCTATTTCGAGACTCCCTAAATGCATAAACACATATGCCCTGTTAGATTTCCACCAAAACTGGCAAGCTCTACTCATTAGCTTCCATTTCGAGGTTCTCTAACCACAACCAACACATAACCCGTTAGAATTCCTCCGAAACTGGCAAGTTTTACTCACTATAAAACTTCCATTTCAGGGTCCTCTAACCACACACTTATGACCAATACCCCGATCATCTGCGCAACCCATCACACAAGGTGCCCTTGCTAGAGTTTCTCCGAAATAGACAAGTTATAACCACTATACACTTCTATTTCGAGATCCTCCAACCACCTACTCAAGGTTACCAAAGCCAAAACGCAATAACCACATGGCTACACAGTCATAACATCCGCACTCATGACTACCACAACCATCACAATCACATCATAAGAAAATACACATCTTATGAAACCGGAAGAATGTCATAATCGTTTCACCCAAACAAAAATACATAATTCCAACCACATCACCACACCTGGTAATCACAGCCAAACCAGACAATGGAACCCATGAGACCTAGTTCACTTCCCGGCTCGCTTTACAAACCACAATCGAACCTTGTCTCATCTTACCCTCTGGTTCCGAAGTCTCTTCCTGGACACCGTCACAGTCCCACAAGACTCTCAACCACGACACCCTCTTCCAGTGCGGGACCTTGTCACTTCTGTCAAGGATCCTCACCGACCTCAACTCAACAGCCAAAGGCTGAAGATATGCAGGAATCCTCCCCACTACCTCCTAAGACCCATGTAGACACTTTCTGAGCTTCGACACATGGAACACTCAAGAAAGTTCTGCATGATCTGAGGTAGCTCCAGACAATAAGCAACTGGTCCCACTCGCTCCACCACCCGAAACGAACCCATAAACCACCGACCAAGCTTATCCTCTTCAATGGATCTGTTAGAACCCTGCAACATCTCCACTTTGAGGTACACTCTAACTCCCACCTTAAACTCTAACTCATTCGTCCTCTTATCGACATAACTCCTCGGCCGATCAAGAGCCTCTCTCATGTTCAGCTTCACAACACGGATCTTCTCCGTCGTTGCCTGAACAAAATCCGTACAATATATGCTCCTCTCCCCCACTTGGGTCTAGCATAAGATGTCGACATGGCCTCCCATACAAAACCTCGAAGGGAGCCATACCACTACTGGCTTGAAAGCACTCTCAAACTCAGAAGTGCACCTCGGATCTCTGTATGATACAAAACTCGCTAGCACTCCAAGCAACCGTACTAACTCACTCGCATATTTCATTACCCGAACCGCTGCTCCCTCGGTTACCTTAATGGTCAGAAAATGTGCTAACATAGACAGACGATCCGCAGTCACTTAAATAACAACATGAGTCTAAGAAACCGACAATCATGCCGCAATATCCAAGGAAAACATGCTCCGCTTCCCCTCTGGAATGGGTAAACAGCCCCCACCACCTGGCAACTTATCGCAAGCTGCAACCTAGTTAGTCATATCCTTCTTCATCCCGACTCAGTGATAGTACCGTTTCCGATCACTATGCCTCTTAGTCGCTTCCGGATGAATAGAGAAACACTCTCTCATGAGCCTCTCAAAGAAATCTCCTGCCTCAAACCTCAACCTTAGGCACACATACTCACCCGTGCCCTAAGATAGTTTCAATCGCCGAGACCTAATAACTAGAACCTTCAACCTTAGAAGAATCCACCAACCCTGATCCTTGTCCTGAGACACTCGAACATGCTCAGAAGGTTTGCCTGATTAACTGTCTCCAGCCCCAACGACTCCAGTGAGATAATGCACAACCTCAACGTACCAATTCCACTCAACCATACCTCAACATCTTGCTCCTCAGCCAAAGCATACCGCCTCCGACTAAGAGCATCCGCCTCTAGCTAAGTTCACCATGATGGTAAACTATAAATAGATCCCAATCTGCTACAACTCCACCAATCACTTTCGCCTCCTAAACCAATGACCACCCAAAAGGAACCTACTCCTTTAACTGCTTGGTCATAGATTGAGCCATACTCGCATAGTCGTCACAAATCTCCTCCAATAACCTGCCAACCCGAGAAAATTTCTGATCCTAGAGGCATTCCTGGTCTATGCCAAATCTCAGATAAATTGCATCTTAACTGGATCCACAGAAACTCCATCTGCAAAAACAGTAAGACCTTGAAAACCCTTTTTCCGTTGCCAGAAACTACACTTGCTCAACCTAGCAAACAGGTTTTGTTCCCGCAACTTCCCCAAAATTGCCCTCTCCTTGCTCATGCTCCCCAGGACTCTTCGTATACACCAAGATGCCATCGATGAAGTTAATCACGAACTCATCCAGATACTCCTGAAAGGCTTCGCTCATCAACCTCATAAACGCAGTTGGTGCATTCGTCAACCTGAAAGGCATCACCACTAACTCAGCAATGCCCATAACTCGTCAAGAAAGACGTCTTCCTGACATCCACCTCATCACTAGATATATGGTGTTAACCGGATGCCAAGTCAACCTTGAAGAACCAAGTAGCCCCTCCCAATTGATCCAACAACTCATCAATTCTCGGCACGTGTTCTTCACGGTGACTTGGTTAAGCCCTCGATAATCGATGCACAAACGAAAACTACCATCTTTCTTCTTCACACGCCTCACCGGTGAAGTACTCGGTCAAAAGAAGTACCAACAAACCCTCTAGTTGCCTCATCAGCTCTGCCAACTCTGCTGGAGTCATCTTGTAGGGTGCCGTAGAAAACGGCGTCGTCCCAGACTATAACTCAATCGTGAAAGGGTCCGACCACGACGACGGCAATCCCTGCAACGACGGAAAGACATCCTCACAGTCCTGGACAACCCGAATATCCCTCACTGCAACCTCACCTACAGACTCCGCCAGCACAATAGTCTCGAAGTAAGCCACGCGACCCCTCAGTCATAACCTCAGCCTGCACCAGAGAGATCACGAGACTCTTGGAAGTCGATCTCACTCCCTGATAAACCAACCTACTACCATCACGCTCGAACACCACTCGACCCCAGTGACAATCTAGATGAACTCTGTACCGATTCAACCAATCCATACCCAGGATAACATCATACAGCTCCACTGGACTAATTGCCAAGTCCGCTGGCATCAACTCGCCAGCCACCAGAATATCCACATCTCTTTCCCGGCCATGAGTAACTAGTACATTTCCTCAAACAACCATAACCGTTCCAATCCGCTCACTAGCGCCAATCCGAATACCGCTCCACTCAGCACGCTCCGGAGTGATGAAGCAATGATGTTGTAGACTCAAACCAGACGTGGGACTCACTACTGCCCACTACCAAGGTCTCCATACAACTGTCATGTGCTAAGAAACCTAACAAGCTTGCCAACTATGACCCATGCTTCGACACCCAAAGC
Source organism: Arabis alpina (assembly GCA_900128785.1). NCBI lineage: Eukaryota > Viridiplantae > Streptophyta > Magnoliopsida > Brassicales > Brassicaceae > Arabis > Arabis alpina. Next base: position 8,600,596 of record LT669792.1, read on the forward strand.
ATCCTCAGCCACTCTAACTCAACCCGGAAGTATCCTCCCACTTCCTCTTCTGTCCCTGCGCAGGCTTGCCGCCATGCCAGGTATCACCTACTGCCGAGACTTAATAGATTGAACAGCTGGGTTAACCACTACATCCTGCTCCCTCGAGTCCTCGACAACGCCTCCAACAGTCTCAACCAACTATGCTCTCGTAGCATACATGGATACTCCGCACCGTGTCCTTAATCTGATCGAAGTCCTATCAAAAACCTCCTATCCTACGCCTCCTCGCCCTCCATGCTCGTACCAGTAAGAACCAGCATAAACTATGAGTTGATTAAACTCCAGAACATACCCACAAACTGATATCTCTCCCAGATCCAGTTCCAAAAACCTCGTCTCTAAACGATCCGCAGCCTCTTGAGGAAAGAACTTGGCATCACACTCTGCCCTAAAGTCCGCCCAGGCCAACTCTGCCTGAACCCTCCTAGCTGCAACACACCACTCGCAAAGAATCCTATACCAATCATCTGCACATGTTCCCTTATCCGCAGATAAGATCGAACCCTACCCACAACCGCAGCCCTCAGCCGCACCTCTCCCACTCGTGGCATCACTGGAGCCTAACTGGCACCGCACTCGGTAACTGCTCCAATAACTGCTGAAGCCAATCCACCAGATAATCATCTCGACCCTAAGCCCCACCCGCGGGCGCACCAGCACTACCAACCTCACGAGGACCCACACCGGCCCCTGGCAGCCAACCTGGGACCACACTATCCCCACCAGCCCTCACATTGGCGCTCACACTTGGCTGCAAGCTAGCAGTCTCAATGGCGCTCAAGCTGTCTTGAAACATCTACGGATCACTCTCAGCCACATGCGCAGCACTCTGAGCCGCACTCCCGGCAGACACACTCACTAGTGTCCGCCACAAGAACTACTGCAACAGATCTGTCAAACGATCATCTCGTCACCTGGACTCCTCCTGCGGGCTTACCCGAACAACGAGCCAATCCACCACCAGCTCGAGTACCAGCGTTGGCCCCCACCAGCCCTCATACTGGCACTCACACTGGCACTCACAGTAATACACATACCCTCTTGATACGTCTACGGATCTGTCACAGTCTCAAACGTGGAACTCCGAGCCGCATCTCCAGCCGACTTACTCACTGGTCCCCGACCACCATCCAGACCTCCACGGTCACCCCGACCACCAAGGCCACATTCTCTAGTGCCTCTAGCCAACCTATTGTACTACCAAACCACACGCTAAGCACTAAAGAACAAAACACAAAACAAACAACACTTACCGTGGAATCTCTTTATAGGCTCGAAGGAAGATGATCCGGACCCCCAAACCCATAGAATTGTCAATTATCCAAATTACAATCCTAGCAGTTCTAGCGCGTCCTAAAACCGTAAGGGCTCTGATACCAAACCGAAACAACCCGACCTGTTTTTTTTTTTAAACAATACATTGGACTCGAATTAGCATTCCCATAAATGCTAATCCTCAATATCCAATCAAACTCACAAAGCAAGCAGCGGATAACCAATAACTTAAACCAAACAACCAATTCCATTAAATATTAAACCAGTTCAACAACAACCAAAATCAACAAGTTCCAACAACCTAAACGGCAGTTCTAACACAATAACTGAAACAACACAAAACACGAGACCCTATATCATCTCCCTCTTCGTAGCCGTGATTCCACGATCACACTTTGCCTTTACCTGCATCACATGGGAAAAAGAGATGCGTGAGTATTATCATAAATACCCAGTGAGACGGTCATCCCATCTACGACTGCGCACTCAGGCATGATGGACCGCTCAAGCAAACATACATACATATCACACAGCACACAAACAACACACGACTCAACACAGCCAATCAGACCTGTGTCGATCGATACTACCACTAGGTGTCGATCGACATCTTCTGAACTGGCTGTCGTTCGTTCGACACAACACAACTCATGTGTGTCGTTTGACACAACACACCTCATGTGTGTCGTTCGACATGCCCCTGGCAGGATCGTGGAAACCGATCATATTCCTCTCGGATCGATTCCCCTATGAGTCAGGACGAGAAACCTGCACAAACAACAATCACAAGACAACAACAAACATACACAGCCACAATTCGATCATCACAAGATCAATCAACGTATACAAACCTATCACGAAGAATCCCTAACGATCCATCGACCCAGAAGCTATGGTCACGCACTCACCTTAGATTTCGAAAGAGAAAAAGGATGGAGTTGAGATTAGGCACGAGATCAGCCTTGATCACCACTAGAACCACGAATCCCACTCCTTTTTACACTGAAACACCACAAGAACGATTCCTTTCACGAATTGAACACACAAAACCTAACACGAATCTCTGGGGATGTTTATCTCTGATGTTTGCCTTTGTTTTCCTTCAGAAAACACGGCCAAACAACATATAAACGCAACCCTAGGGTTCCCCAAACCGATCCGATCCAACCGAACGATTAAAAATCAAACCAGAAAACCGACCAATTAAGACCCTGTCGATCGACACACACCACCTGTGTCGATCGACAACCACTTACAACCATGTCGATCGACACACACCACTTGAGTCGATCGACAGCCACTCGAAATAAACCGGCCTTAAGCCAAAAACAAGTCTGTCGATCGACACACCACACTAGTGTCGATCGACACACCTTCCAATTTCTCAAAATTGGTTCACGGATGTCACAGGCAGCGCCTACCATATATAATGATCAAATCCGAAAAGACATTGCCTATTATATGTCTTTTCATATAATAATTAGTAGACATAATCTACTATAAAACTAAGGAGGAGACGAACCTTCCACTCCATAAATATCCATATATATGATATATATATATATATATACCATCTCAAATAAAATCAGCACATATTTAACTTAGCACAACTTTAAAGATTACCTCATTTACGTATGATCAGAACGGATAGATCGAAATCGAAACGGATTGAAAGACGATCGTGTTGATAACGTGTTATAAACTATATCATCATAATAACGTATGTATAATATATTTCTCTGGTTATGTTTCTATACATATGTGTTTCATATATTATATACTATATTAGATATGTTTGTATAAGAGAGTAAGAGAGAAGGAAGAGAAATGAGAGTTTAAGAAATGAGAGAGAACCATGTTTTCTTCTTCTTCTATTAACTTACTTTGTTTTTTTTTTTGGTAATTGGGGAGATAATTGTCTCCCACATTTTATTTCATAAACTCAAAACCGACTAAACTTGAATGTCTTTAGGGCGCGCAACTCCATTAACAAAGTCGGATGTACAATATCAAAACTGGAATCAAACAAATGAGAATCTAATGGTAACAAAAACGCATAGTTCGCTAATCTATCTACGAGACGATTCGCTAATAATATTTCGTTTATGTTTGGCATTCCGAACAATATTAAGCAAATAAGATAAATAATTTGAAATTAGAGTGTTTGGCAAGTATAATATTTTTTTTATTTCATTAAAATGAATTGTGGAAATTACATTAATAGATAAATAAATTTATTTAATTTTTATTTGCATATGGGATTAAAGTATTTAGGGGGGTGTATTCAAATACGTATTTTGGGTGATTTGAGTTTTAATGGAATTTTAGATGATTTTGAAGATTTTGTGTGATTCTATTAAATTTATTATTAAATTCTCTACAATCCCACCTAAAACCATGAGATTTGGGTCTTTGTATTTTTAACTAAGAAGTTTCACAAAATCCCTCGGAAATCTTTTGAAATCATTAAAAAACAAAATCCTACATGTATTTCCAATAACAGTGGATTTGAAAGTAGTTTTTCAAATCATTAGTTCAATAACACTGGATTTTAATTAACTTTTTAAAATCCATGATTCAATAACATGGGATTTCGTAGATTAAAACAAATCACTTCAAATGCTACTTTGAATACACCCGCCTTAGAGTGTTTGCATAAGAATATAATAGTAATGAATAATAGTTATAATTTGTTTGGGAATAAGGATTAAGTAGTTTTGGAGTGTTTGGATAGGAGTGTAGTATGAGTTTGGTAATATAATAAGTCATTTCTAAAAGGGTTCTTACATGTATAAGTACTTTTTGAAAGTTTTTTTTCAAAAAACATACTTTGTAAGCATGCTATACTTTTTGTGTACTTTTAAAGAGAGAGAATATTTTTTTGGACAATTATGCCCTGCTGAACAAGACAAGTATAGATAAATGCTAGATGGAAGATGGTCACATATGGGTGGTCATATATCTATGGTAGTATATTTTGTTTGGTTTTTGTTTGAAGACTTGGTCTTTTCTTCAATGACCTTGACCCTTTGTAATCAGTTGATGTTAAAAAACTGCAGACCTTATTATGATGTGGAATAGATCAACCTAATATGGATTGTTCCATAAAACTTTGTGAAGAACTTATCCACAATTATTTATCCACCATCATTTATCCACAAGATTCTTGTCAAGAACATATAACAAGATTTCGTGAAGCTTATCTGCTACGGTGGTTGGCCATCGCCGCCAATCATCACTGTTCTTATTTCACCTTATGGCGGCGTCATATTCTATAAAGGATGATTTCGTTATCGGTGGAATTAAAATCTAAACATCAACAGTGTGTGGAGCATTGTAATACATGACCACGAAACACTAACTATTTACTTCTGCTAAATTACAACGAAATACATGACCACAAAGCAATAACCACGAAGCAATGACCACGAAGAACTAACCATAGTATTATCAATTGTTCAACACCAAATGCTGCTTTGAAATTGTTTGAGATCTGAATCACTAAAGTGAAACCCAATTATCCAATTCCATACCATTCAATCTATAAACAAGAGAATTGGTTAATGGGAGAAAACATTACAACAAACCCAAAATTACAACAAACCCAACAAACATTAAAATAGAGATTTGACAAAATTAAAAGATTGAAATTAATGTTTACTTTCGAATCGGTGGTTTCGTTGTGATGTGAATTTGAAAAACATTGTGTAGAAGAAAGATTTCTTCTTCTGCTGCAACATCTCTATTTCAATGGAGAGAAAAACAAAAAAGAGATGATATAAAAGAGTGTTTTATCAAAAGAAATAAAAAAGAAACAGAGACATGTTAACGAAATATTGATGTTTATTTGTAGTTTAGCTTTAGTTGGAGGGTAAAACTGATAATAACCATACAGAAAGTATGGCAACATGTCAAAGTATCTTTTGACAAAATAAGTTTGTCAAAAAGTACCTATAGAAGTAATTTTCTCTTTCTAAAATGTGAGAATAAAAGAGAGCTTGACACATTAATCATCATCTCAAAATGTTTCTCCTTTAATATATTAGAGGATATAAGTTAAATTAATACCAACATTGTGGAGTGCTAAAATTTCTAAAGTTTTGTGTGATTTTATGTGGAAAATGATATTCAAATGACTATTTTATCCTTGATGTAAAACTAAAATAAATAAATAATGACATCAGGAAATCGGACCAACGATAATTGAGGTCCAAAACAACTTACCGACTAAGGTAACCAAATTCATTTATGTACCACCATAAATATATAATATTAGGTGACTTGCTCGCACCTTGTGCGGGAATGTATTTTATATAACAAAATTTATACATAAAGTAATAAAGACATTATAAATGATGAATTATGTCATCCAAAATTTTCATAATATAGAGAAAATGAAGAAAATGGTTTACATTGTTAATATCAATGAAATGTTGAACAATAAAACTACTTGAATAACATAAACTCTTTTTATTAAATTCTAATAAAACGAAAGACAAAACTTGAAAAGCTACTAAATGTTTTGAAATACTTTCTTATAGACAACATTCATAGTTTTCTTTTGTCAAATATGTTTAATCTCATGTAACGTAATTTCCTGTGACGTAAAGTTATTAACAACTATATCACGATTGGTTTAATGTATAGATAATTCTTAATAGTAATGATAACATATTTCGAGACTTATCTGTCAAATTAATAGTATACAATGCTTTAAATAACTAACCTCTTCATCAACCAAAACCATTTCAATGGAATTTCCTGCAGATTTCTTGAATGATTTCCACAAGACAATGATATGAGCTTTGATTCTTTGTTTTTCGAAAGGGCAAAAGATTGTTAAAAAGAACAAATGGAGAATTTTGTTTTAATGTATAGACATTTTGGTAGTAGATGAGAAGGTAATCAACGTTGTTTGGATCTATAAATTATTAGTTAGATGAATTATTTATATAAAAAGTTGAAATGGGTAAACAAACGTAATCATTTATGATATTATATGGAAATATATTTTGGAATATGTTATTTAGTTATTGAAAAATAAAAATAAAATTGTAACAAAATAATATGGATATCTTTATGGTTATTGAAAGATTGTAAAGGATGAATATTAATATTAGAATAAATTAGTGGGAGAATAAACGTTTGTATAATATCAAGGTAAACTGGTATTAATGTAATGCATGCATGCACTTGTGAGAAATTACAAATGTTGGTTGTGAGGAGTTTGGCTTTCTCAACAATTCGTCAATCAATTTCCGGTTCATGTAAATTTTCCTAAAAATTTTGGGTTAGTTTAGGATTTCTTCTATGCGTATGTTTTGGTTTTGTATTTACTATAATAATTTGTGATTACGAATTTATTTAAGATTTAACAAAAATAAATGGTCCTATATTTGAGGAATTTGGTTAGTAATTCATTATTATAATTAATTTATTATATATATTATTTAATTATCCAATGAATGAAAAGAATTAAGCCATGTTATATTTTTATCAATCCATGAATTATATGTCATCATTTTTTAGCTTAGTCAATCACTTTTTACTTCTCTTTTAATAGGAAGGAGATGATATTTTAAAATTTTAACTATTATTTAAATAAAAAAAATATTAAATAAAACTTTTAAGAATCCCTAAAACTAATGACGAATCATTTTCGTTTACTTTTGAATTTTGAAATTAAGATACAGTCGTAACGTGCGCCTGATTAGCGTGTCTAATGGAAATTTTGAAGAAAGTATTAATAGATAACTAGATATGGCTTAAATATTATAAGAAGGTGATTTTCCAAACAATGCTTATGTGTCATTTCACATTCATCCTTATAAAAAAAATGTGACATGACACTTTTTAATATGATATGGCAAAAGTCTCTAAAAATTAGATTTAACACACTAACTAATATTAATTATGAGCTAACACTTAACTAACAAGCCCAATTCGTGTATCTATTATACATACCTTTCTCTACTGATTTTACTCTATAAAAAGGATACATTAGATTGTTAGTATAGAAAAACAACCTCCACGAAGATTAGTTCATTGTTTTTTCTTAAATGGTTTTTCTACCGATTTAGATATTAATTCTATATATACAATGACTATTACAATGAGTTTATATGAAAAGATTCTTCTTATTCTATTGATAATTTTATGGTTTATATATATATATATATATTGTCATCAAAATAATAAACTAATTTACCACGGCCCAAAAAAAAATTTTGAACTAGTTAATCGAGAATCCTTCGCAAATCTATCAGCTTTTGAATTAAGCGTACGCGAAATATAAATTATTTATGAATTAAGTTGGTGGTGAAGGGTTTTTATATTTTTTATTCTATGAATTATTTATGTAGCCAAGGGAACAATCTATGAAGCCAATCATTTTAAAGATCAAGTCAAGAACCGACTCTATCAAATATGACGTGAAAGTTCTTGAGGCCAATCAATTATGTCTATAATAAAAATTTAAGTTAATACATATTTTTTGTATTTCTAAAATTTTAATTTAAAAATATAATAAAGTAATTTACCACGTATGAAGCAGAAAAATCACATAGTATTATAGTATATATGATGTTTTAGTTGGCCTTTTGGTTATTGTAAAGTGAAACTTTTATAACATATATATTTTAGACGAAGAAAGAAAAGAAATAGCCAAGATCGTTAAAAAAAGCCTTGAACTGTCTGAAGCTGCTCGGGAAAGAGACAAGCGGAATAGATGCATTAAACTGTACCGCGCTGCTCTGAAAGGAGACTGGGACGCAGCCAAAACTATAATTGATGAAGAAAAAGAAAAAAACAAAAAAAGAAAAGAAAAAGGAGAGTTACAGGAGGAAGATATTGTCCGTATACCAATTAACAGTAATTTTGAAACTGCTCTTCACATCGCTGTTGCAACAAAGCACAAAGGCTTTGTGAGAAAGCTACTGGGAGAAATGAACTCCAATGACTTGGCCCTGAAAAACAAGGAGAACAACACAGCCTTATATTTTGCTGCTGCATCTGGAGTAGTTGAGATTGCTGATATGTTGGTAAAAAAAAAAGAATATCTTCCCGATATCGTTGGTGGTGGAGAAATGACTCCAATCCACATGGCCGCTTTATTCGGTCATGAAGAAATGGTTATATACCTTTACGACAAAACAAAACTAAAAAATCTTACAGGTATCAATTTGAGAAATCTCTTCCTTGCCATCGTATCAGCTGATATATACGGTAAATATAGAATCTCTATCTCTTCCCTTTAATAGCCTTTTGTTGATTTTGATTCCCCGTTTGTAATCACAGATGTAGCTCTGAGGATGTTGCAAGAGATGGCTCAAAAAAATCTAGCCATTTCTGAGAATAGTGATAAAGAGACCGCCTTGCATTTGATGGCTCGCAAGCCGTCAACAATTTCCCATAAAAGCCAGCTAAACTTGTTTCAGAAATTAGCAAATTCTAGTAAGTATAAGAAAAGAAAAAACAATCTGAGACTATATAGGCACTTAATCTCTGAATTAGTTGGTTTTAGAGTCGAGAGGATCCAAAGATTAAGTATTATATATTGAAATCGCAATTGACCCAATCTTTCCAATTTAGTTTTTCAGGGTTTCTTCCGTGATGCAAAAAAGCTAACCTCAGCTCATCGGCTGGTAGACGAGCTATGGAATTCGGTTCTGCAATTGCCAGAGAAAAAAGTTTTAGATTTCCTTAACTCACATTCAAGGCTATTCTTTGATGCTGCAGAATCGGGAAACGTGGAGTTCTTAGTTATTCTTATTAATTCGTACCCAAATCTAATATGGATAGCTGATGAGAAAAGTCGAAGTTTGTTCCATGTTGCTGCTTTAAATCGTCATGAAAGCATCTTCAAAATAATTAATGACCTCGGAGGCATCAAGGATTTGATAGCATCTTATAAAGATAATGGAACCAAAAATAACTTGTTGCATCTCGTGGCACGTTTACCACCTCCACATCGGCTACAAGTTGTATCAGGAGCTGCACTTCAGATGCAAAGAGAGCTCCGCTGGTTCGAGGTACGCTAAACACAATTCAGCAATGAGTATAATATAATTTACCATCCATTTCTATCTGTGTAAATATCCCTACAAACCTTCCTAGGCTGTGGAAGAGATGGTTCCTCGTTCATACATCAAGGCTAAAAACAATGATGGCGAGATAGCGCATGATTTGTTTATGAAAGAACATGAAAATTTACGCAAAGACGGAGAGAAATGGATGAAAGACACTGCGACATCATGTATGCTAGTGGCAACGCTGATAGCAACTGTGGTCTTTGCATCAGCCTTTACCCTACCAGGTGGCAACGATGAAAGTACAGCACGGGGCTTCCCTCAGTTTAGAAATAAGGATTTGTTCGATATATTTATCTTATCAGATTCAGTTTCCCTCTTATCATCCGTGACAGCTATTCTAATTTTTTTGTCCATCCTTACTTCTCGGTATGCAGAAGGTGACTTCCGAAAAAACTTACCATTAAAGCTAATGTTGGGACTCTTAGCACTGTTTGTCTCAATCATCTCTATGGTTCTGGCCTTCACTTCGGCAATGGTTTTGATACGAGATCAAGAACCTTTGTGGAGCTTAATCCTAATCATTTGCCTTGCTTCTCTCGCTACTATCTCGCTTTTTTTGTTTCAAACTCGGCTTTGGTTTGAAACTCTTCGAAGCCTATTGATTAAGTTTCTCTTCCACGGATGTGGAAGTAGTCTCTTCCTCTAAACTTATAGAGTCCGAAATTCTCTGAATTGTACTTTACAGCTTTGTCTCTTGTGATTTCGATTTTAGCGATGCTGTTTGATCATATTCCTGAACAGTATTCTTCTTAGATTAAAGATTCGAACGATTTAAAAATTATTAGATAGAAACTTTTTTATTGTCTTGATTGATGATTTAAGTTATTTATAAATCTCCTTTATATAAAAGGGGAAGATTTCTAGGCTTCTAAGGCTATTCACTGAATTTTCTCAGCTAATAAATTTGACATGTGAGATAATTAATTATTTTCTTTCTCAAACAAATAATCAGAATTGACCACCAACCTAATTTTTAGACACAAAAATGATACACATCGTTAACGAACTTTGGCGCACGTCGAATTGATTCAAGCTCATCCTAAAAGCCCAAATAGAAAAGCCCAAGCGTTCATCAACCATATACCAAACCTTCAATTATCTTCTCTCCTTTCTACTTCAGGTCTCTGTAATGTCGCCTCTTACAATTCCTACCGTTACGGACTCAGCGACCACAACCCACGATTCAACTTCCTTTCAACACAACTTCTAAATTAATTCAGTTCAGAAACTACAAATCTATTCACTTTCTCTCACTTTTAACGCTTGAATTCAAGACTATAATAGCATCGGATTCAACCACAAGAAACACCTCAGACCTTTTTTGTTCGCCCCATCTCCTGAAACAGATATGGCCTCTACAAACTCCAAAACTCTCGCCGAATTCCAAAGCTATGGGGATCTATGGTATCATCATGTAGTAATAAAAGTTTAATTAGTTTTGCTTTGTTTTCTGCACTTTGTGATACAATATACTTTTTGTAATGATTCGTGTTAGGATCTTAATAGATTTTTTTTTCTTTGCCTCAACGTGTTACAGGACATATTCCTCGAATAAGGCGTACACCGAGAGCTTAAAGCAGTAGTTCTTTTGATTCACTTGTGAGTTTATCATCTAATAACATCGTTGATTGGCATGATCTCTTCCATCAGTTTAATGCTTTCCTAAATTTGCCTCAGGTTTTTCCGGTGAGATGAAAGGGTTTGAAGAAACAAAATGCCTCTTCTTAGCAGGCAAAAATGACTAGGATTTATCCGAAAATGCAGTCGCTTATGTTAAGATATAGAGCTGAGGTGAGTAGTGTATGTAGTAGCATGCTTAGCTTGTTCAAGTGAGTAGTATTAAAAGATGTTTTCTTGCACAGTGTTGAAAAGAGTCTTACGACTCCAAAATCTCAATCTCAGGATTCAAGAGATAAGGTAATCTGCTCAGAAAAAAGAAGGAGATGGGAATAACAATTCATTTTGAGAATATGAGGATAATAATATGTTTATGCTTAAATTAATTTGAGTATTGTTGCATTTGGTATAATGATAAAAAGGTTGTCCAGATCTTTATCGACGAAGGAGTGAAGAGCTATGAGAGTGCTTATCTCAGGTTTTATTCAACTCTGATTGTCTTCTAAACAATAAGAGTGTTTCTCTCAAGTATATATAACAGATTGATGTATAGTCCACATGCATTTGGTGTTTAACCAATTACCAAATACCTTTCCGGTAAAATATGGAACAATGTGGAAGATGATATATTAGGTACGACTCAATATAGTGGCATATATTGTTTAAATCCATTCTTGGAGAAGCCTCTAATTTTTCGTTTTGTATTTGTGGGCAACAAAAAAAGTTTAGGATGGTGTATCTCGAGTTTACAAATATTATCTAAACCAAGTAACATCTTCATCACAACATGCCACTATGAGGTAGGCGGAGTTTTAAAGTTTCAATCTACTATATGAACTAATCCCATTAATCCTCTAACTTTTGCTTAAAAAATTGTGATGTCTCTGGCTCTAGGTCTTCAAGTACGTCAGTTTCATTGTCTATACTCGCGAAATATGCCAAAATGATAGTTATAATGGTAAGTTCTAAATTTATTTTCTTTATGTGCGAGTTATTAAGTACTGTATTTTTGCGCTTCTTATAGGTTTGGGGAACTCTCATCCAAGAAAAAAGGAACATGGGATCTCTATGGGTATGTAATTTCCTAATCACTATGTATATTAACATAAGTTGGAATGAAGTTTTGTTCATGTGTTTGAGGTGTAGGCGGGAGGTGCTATTAGTTCGTACAACAAGAGAAGAGAAAACAATTAGCTAATGTTAATAAGGGATTATTAATAGCAGTTAGTTATGGCTGTGGAAGATGTCCGCATCGTTAAGTCATAACGAATTTTGATTGGTTATTTGTAAGGAAAACGTTTTTCAAGAAAGTAGGGAAACTTGGAAAAGGGGTAAATTAATGCAGGCAGGGAATGCTCACACCTGGTTAGAGTAATAGACGAATAAGATGGAAAAAGAGGAAGCACTCAACACTGTCACCCTTATGCTTTCGTCTTAAATCAGAAGGGTGACCATTTTTTAAGATAAACAGAACCAGAGATGGCAAGGGGAACAACATCATGAGGCCAAGGTGTTAGGTTCGATTCAAAACAAAAGAGAGGTAGATAGTGGTGTTGCAGCATAGGACTGCTTGGACATGGAAATAAGTGGCTCATGTGTTATTGTATCTCATAAGGTATTTTGTAAATAATATTTAATGATTTTATTTCTTGTTATAAAATACATCGATTTTTATACTATTTAGGTTTTGTAGCCCAAAGTTTCCTACTAAATTATGTATTGCATATTGCTTTGAGTTCAGTTTTCACGTAAGTGTTCAAACGCAATCAAGTGCATAAGAGTTTTGAAAGCTGTGTTTTAGTTGAGAAGACTATATTTTTATCCTGCCACGAAAGGAGTGCAGTCCATAATTTAACATCTAAACCTTTTCGTCCAGTTTACTACAACCAAGTATCCAACAAATGAGCAAATCTTTTAATTAACACGATTGTGCACAAAACAAGCGAAATGGTATACTCAAAATGTTCAACTTTGCAAACTCTTTATTTTTGGCACTTCATAAATTATTGAAATTGGAAATGATTTCCCGTTTTACACGAGTTTCACTATAATAATTCATGTGATTGACTGATTGTGAGAGCATATGTTCAAACCTAATAAATTACTATACATAATGAAAAGGGAAAATCTACTCATTAAAAAAAGAAAAAATAGATGAAGCGGAGAAAACACTTGAACCCTCCAAAGTAATCATTTAACAAAAGTTATTGACCGATTTGAAAGTTTGAGTATTGATTGCAAACTTATAGGCATGAGTAAGTAAGTTGATGTATATGATTTTGATAGAAAATGACAGAAATTTAGAGATCGGTGATTGCGGTATAACTACGAAATTTTAAGTCTATATAAGTGAAGATCGGGAAAAATACATAGAATTATTTTGGAACATTTACAAAATCTTAAGTTTTACTTTCTAATAGTGTTATATATTTTTTCTTTCATATATGATGCATTAAATATCTAAAATTTCAAATGCAAATACAAACCAACTACAGTAAAAACTTTATAAAGTAATAATGTTGGGACTCCAAGAATTTATTACTTTATAAAGTTATTACTTTATGAATAATGCTTAAAATAAATCAAAAAAAAATAATTAATAAATTTTAAAACACAATTTAACCACTGATAAAATAATTTACAGAATATAAGTGATTAAAAATAATAAAAAAATTAACTAATTTTGTGCCAAAATTTAAAAATATTATATACTTTGAAACATTTTGTTTCTCTTAAAACATAACTTACTATGAAATAAAAAAAATATTAATTATTATTTTATGATATTAATGGGATTATATATTTGTATAGGATTTTTAAAAATTTTATTATCTTATTATTTTATCGATTTGTGTTAAATTTTTCATTGGCCCGATTTGGAACCGACAAAATTTATTACTTTATCGAATATTATTTTATAGAGTTTTTAGTGTAACTAAAACAATATTATGAAAACAACTTAAAATAAAAAAGGAAATCTAGGTTAAACTCGCAGAAGAAATCGCTTAGGGAAAATCTTCCCCTTTTATACAACATGCATGCACATCAAGAAATTTTTCCCTTCGTTTCATTCGAGAACAAGAAAAATCAATTGTTCTATAGTAAGTATAACTATAGTTTAAAATCCGTCCGATTTTTTCACCATTAAAATAACACCTAAGCTTTAAATTTTAATATAGCAAACAAATTACAACATAGAAAAGAGATTTCATTAGGAGTAAAATCCATTCAACAAATGTGCATATACAAATTATTCAAATATTAATATAAAAAATAACACCGATCCTAAAAAGAAAAACTCAACATACAAAAAAAATCCACATAAAATTTAAATAATTCATTACAAAATTCGCCCGTAGGGCGGAGAAGGGCCTAGTCTCATTTATATAAAAGGGGAAGAAATAGAAGCTTCTAAGGCATGCCACATGGGTCAAATGCTGAATTTTCTCAGCCTATTAAAGTGCCATGTCATTTTCATGCCATGCATAATAGCGACATTTCTTTAATTTTATCCATGTTGTTAAAATATTTGTGTTCAATTCTGAAATATAAACAAGCCCATCAAAAACCCAATTAAAAAATCAGAAACTTACCCAAATTCACCTTCGCCTCTCATAATTTCTCCACTCCCTGTAACGGAAAAACCACGAATTATCTCACAATTCCTCAACTTAATTCCCTTCATAAATTTTCAATCCCTTCACTTTCTTCACCGTCAATCCCCACTACGTCATAGTAATGGCTCCACCATTGCCACAACCACTCTTTCATCTATATAAGAATTTGGTTCAGGACAACATACTACTCACAGCTCCATACTCTGCCTCATTTCCTAACAGAACTGTGGCCTCCACAAACTCGAACCACCGACGACGTTGTGTTCACTGCTCCTCTCGGTTTTAAACCACCGGAGCCACAGCGCTTCGCCCTTAAATCCGGTAAACTCTTCGATGTATTAGGTGCTTCTATTGGATTGATTTTCCGATTCGGCACTGGGGTTTTTTTTCCTGGGTAATTTTGTTTCCTTACTCATTTCCCTCAAATTTCATTTTGTTTTTCTGGAGATTTCTGATTTGTTAAGCTTGAATTGAGTGTATACACGGTTGATTCAAATTGGTTTGATTCTTCGTTGTGTTCGAGTAGGTACTCTGCATCTTTTTTGTTCAAGGAGGAGATTTGAGCTGACCAGTATGCGTTGCAGGTTGGAGGTAATCATGAATAATTTCTAAGCTTTTCACTTTTCTTTTTCTCTTGGTTTAGATGTTAGAGGGGAATTGTCATGTATTTGTGTTTGAGATTAGGAAAAATTATCTTAAAGTTATGGGTTTTTTAGATAGGTTAACAGAGTTCAAGGAGAAAGTTGGAAGTGGGAGCATTGATGAGCATGAATGTTTGAAATGGCTTCGTTCTAAGAGATGTGATTTACGTGTCCTTTGGAACCATGACGAGCTTCAACAACGAGAAAATTATAGATATTGCAGTTGGTTTAGAAAATGTCATGACTTGATTTACTCTGGATGATTAACCAAAATGGCAGCCAAGGTAATCATAGACCTCTCTCTAGCTATTACTTGCAGTATAATCCTATGTTTTGATTAGGTAAACTTCAAACTCTCCCTCTTAGTTTTGCTGTTTTTTTCTATGTTTCACCAAATCCTATGTTTTACTGTAGTGGGCAAGTTTCTTGACATACTGATTTCTAGATGTGTCGGAGCAATAATCTCGAGCCGCAATCTCATCACACGGTATGTTCATTTAATCACAGTTCTGGTATTCTATTTGAAAATGACTTACGTGCAGTGATTGTAGATATCATTAACTCTAAAAGAAGTTATTTGTTGATCATGATCGTTTTAAGACATGTCTAACAAAAAATCCGAACACTACTTTAAAATAAAGGATAAAAGTGACTACGGACGAAGACTATTGCAATACATCAACATGTGATGCTTACTCAATATATATTGAAAAAGAGAAACCATTCATTGCTTCCGGTAAAACAACTGAAATTATACAAACTGCTCTGCTTATACCCAGATGGATCACTGATTATCTCATTGTGGCCTTCCTACTTATCGGTTCGACAACTAAGGTAGAAAGAGGTTTGAGGAGCTCTGGTTTGAATCTTTTTTTTTTGATAACTAATGATTAAGCTCTGGTTTGAATCTTGTGTTTCTTTAACTAATGATTAGAGTTATTATTGAGGAAAAATGGTGGTGTACATTGTCTACAGCTAGCACGATAAAATATCTAAAGGCATTTGTCAAGAGAAAGAGATAGTTTCACTTGCATTCATAAGATGCCAATGATTAAGCTCTCCGGAAGAGGAACATCAGTGCTTCATGTAATCTTATAATGTTTTTCATATAGTTCATGCTTTTTTTTTTGTCAAACATTCTTACTTCATTCATTCAGTAATCCAAGTACAAAATGAGGGAATTAAACATCCTCCGAAAATACAACAACATAATTGAAATGCAATAAAACATAAAGTAGATAAATCATCGCAAAAGATGGACAGCGAATCCGAAACATACTTCAGATTTGTCAAACGCGACTTCGCAGCAAAGCCGGAGAGTCTCTGGTTGGTCACTTTACATTGTGACTTTGAAGTTCCGGGCATAAAGCTCGGAGATTCGACCATACTCAACGAGATGGAAGAAGGTGGAATTAAACTATCCCACCGAAAGTAATTGACAGAATTTGAGAATCCAGAAAACTTGTGAGAAACCAATTAGCTCATAAGCATAATAGACATTTTCAAATCTGATTTTTTGCATAAAAGAGACTGTGCCGAGAATAATGAGAGTAACTCTCCAATTGGGTCTCAGTAAAACAAGCCTTATAAGGCCCATTAGCATATGCATAGCTCCATGGCCCATTAACACACGCACCTTTGCACGATGGCTTGGTGAGGGAAGGTATGGCCGTCGGTGACCGAAAACAATTTCCGTCAATACACGCAGCTTTTCCGGCGAGGCTGCGATCTGGAAACCAGCATGTGAAGGGTAATGATTCGGAGAGGTGGAGGGGTGAATCCGTTGTGTTATTGGTCGATCTCGGAAGTGAGGAAGAGTCGTTGCTTGACGGCGGTGAGTAGCTACGTCATGGAGACATAGTCCTCGGCCGACCCAGGACAGACTCTCCACGGTTAGAGAGGACGGAACACGAGCGTAAGGTGAAACCCTCCTAGATCCGGTGCCGTTCAGATCTAGGCGGTTGTGAAGCTTGTACTTGTTGAGTGAACATGGTGGTGAAGGGGCTATGTCTGGCGGGTCCGGCGGCTCGGGAGGAGGAAGGAGCCTCGCCGAACTACACACTGTCCTCTTGCCTGAACGAGGGGGTGAGGCGAAAGTCATACACGAGTTCACGGTGGGGAGGGAGAGAGGGGAGAGAAGGTGATAGGGAGAGACAAAGTGGAGGGGAGAGAGAGTGGGTGGATCTCTACGGTGAGGAAGTACACCGCAGAGAGGGAGGCTCGTCGTCTTCATAGTGCTGCTCGATGAAGAACGCACACAGGACTTCATCCCGATCGGAGAAGCTCACGATGGCGGCTCCTCGAAAACAGAGCTAGATATAGTTCATGCTTACTTACTTTATTTAACAAGCTTAAGTGCTTAACATCATAATATCTGTTTATCTTTTAGTGTTTGTTAGGACTTGCATAAGTATTTGCTTTCACAATTTCAAAAACTCCTGAATTTTCTTAGTTTGATTTAGTTAGTATAATATGGGTATAGTTTTTGGTTTTCTCTATTTTTGTTTTGGAAATAGTTATTCATCTTTACAAATTAGTCTATCGATGTAATTAGTTAACCAAGTTCTTGGACGGTCAAAGTTATTGAGCCACGAGTGTTCAATATAAACTTCTAAGTATACAAACAATGGGTAGCTTTACACAGGTTTTAAAAGCAGATTGTTTGCTCCATTCTGCACATTTTCCATTTTTAAAATTTTATTTTCTAAACAATTTTTTTGCCAAATTGAATTACCATATTTTAATTAACATTTAGTTCATGAAAGAAATCATAACGAAGCCAAAAAAATCAATTCAACAAGTTTACAATAAAGATTGAAAATCAAGAAAACCAACTAAATTTGACTATCGATCTTATAAGAAAACAACTAAATTTTGATGTTGGGCTACAATTAGTTAAATACAACACTTTCATTCTCAAAAATTCATTACACACCTATTATATACCAATTTCTGCGTTATTCATTTCATTCTATAAAAGAGCCCAATTGCAGCCCAACATCAAAATTTCCGGTTTGAAAAATTAGCCTGATAATTTTCCGGATAGAAAAACCAAAACATTAACAACTGCATTACTTTCGGTTTGGGAAAAATTGTTTGGTAAACAAAGCCCAATTGAATATCCAAAGCCCAACCCAAAAAACTTTACACCTCCTCTTCTCTTCTCTGCGACAAATCTTCGAGGAAAATATGATCGATTGAACGACCCTAATTGAAGATAACAATTACTCCACTAGCTGTTTCTGTTCCGATTCAATTCCCGTAACGCCTAAAGCCGTGACTCTCCAAAGCCTTTATGGCTCCATCATAACCATGGCCAACGGCTCCTCTATATATATATATAAAACCACGATCCTCAATGACACACAACACAAATCTTCTTCATCTGCTTCTTCACTTTAAACACCTATAGCCCAGATCAACGTATCGTTCTGATAATCGGTGAGTTTCTTCCGATCTTTGTCTCTGATTGATTTGTTCATTTTCTCTTTCGATTTGTTTTCTGATTATCTCTTCTTTCAGATTTCTCAATTTCTTTTTTTTTTTGTTTGTTTGTTTGTAGAAGAAGGCTTTCGTTGAGTATCGATAATGACAGAGCTAGATTTAGTGATCACTAAAACTCAAGAGGATAGAAAGAAGATGGAAGCATATCTTACTTCTCTGAATTTATTATCTGACTTCTATTGCTTTTTCTTTTTGAAACAATGTTATATGTTTACGTTTATTATGTTATACTAATTTTGCTTCAACGCTTGATAATATTTTAGTGCAGACATCCTTGAGGTTGGCACGCCTTGACGGACCAAAGATAAGAGTTCTATGCACAATCTCCGCAAATGCAGTCCTCTTCGTGGACCTTTCAACCCGAGGTCAGAAGAATCAACAACTACTTAAGCATCATCATGGATAAATCAACATGTTTTCAATGAATCTTTTTTTCATTGCGGTAGCCAAGATTGACGGAGGAGGAGGTGGCAGAGAAGAGCTTATGTGTCTAGCTGAACACCAAAGAGCCTAATGACTCATATTCGGTAAGAATGGTGTCTAGCTTGAGTTAGGGCCTACCGTTCCACAGTTTGAGCATCTTCTGTCCATTGTAATGAATGTGGAAGAGAGAGAGATATGATGATGATTTGAGGAGAGATTTTGGAGTTTATGTAAAATGGTGTAGAGCACATAAGGAGAAGAGAAGATGATTGGATAGACCAAGTTTATTTATTTATTGGAGGGTTTTTTTTAAATGTTGTCCAAGTTGGTGTTTCCCTACATCTGAGAATCAAATCAAGTTTAAATTTGCATTATCCATTTCAATTTATTCAATTTTCCATCTCTTTATCAAATTCATACCAACTTTTTCCAACTACAATAATTTATCGTCTCCAAAGTCTTTTTATAGTACTTGTGAATACACTTTATAAAATAAATTACCACTAGCCCTCTTACGAATCTTCAAATTAATGACCACTCTTACAAACTTAAGGATTCAGGTAAATTTAATATGACTTAACCAACAAAATATGTAGAAATCCAGTAAAAGTATATGAATAATACATTCAACCCACAGAAAATCAAAACTATAAGTTCATTGCAGGTTAATAGCATTAACCAAAATCATTGCCTCAGCCATCTCTATGACAAGTGATATAACACTCAAACTATAAGTTCCAAACTTCCAATACGAAAGAAAATCAAAGATAGAGCAAAGGACATGAATTTACAAAATATCAAAACCACATTCAAAATATTTTTAGTTGAACCAGTCTGAATCGCTGGCTATATAAACTCAATTAGAAAATCCCAAAACAAACAACATAATTCACAATGAAAAACTAAGCAACCAAATTTCAAAAAACAAAAAATCAGTTTCAAGTCACTTAAAACAAACAAGCAAACCACATACACCATATACTTGATTGTTGTATGTTTTTACTCTGCAATTGCGCTTCTTGTGCCCAATGAACCGCTTATGTTATCTAAATTTATTTACGTTTCATATATAAAATAATCAAGGTCTGCAATTCTAATGAGAGTGTATAATTAAAAAATAAAATCACAGTTCACGAACATTCCATTACATTTCTAACCAAAGACTCATGTGTATTTTTCATTGTTCTGAACGACGATAAAGACGAGAAAGAAGAAGTTAAAACGTTTGAAAATTTCATACAAACGGGAAGGACATAGTAGACTACTTACGCTATTTGCAGATAGAGAGTTCTTGAGACATTGTGTTGGTTCATTGAAAAAAGGTGACAAAGGTTACATCTCCATCAAATTTTACAACATCTACGTGATCTCCGAAATATCAATCTTATTCGGGCCAGAGAAAATGGAAACATGACTTTTGAGTTCTGAGTTGAGTTTGAGCTCATTCTATATGCATATGGTGGCATGAACAAGAACAAATCATACAAGTATATAATTTAATCTCTGTTTTTTTTTTCCATTGTGATTTTTTTAAACCAATTGAAGAAACTTATGATTTACATGTCTGTGATTCTGTTTGCAAAATAAGGTTGGGAAGTGAACAATGTTGCTTGAGAGGCAAGAAACAACAACAAGGTCTTGATGAAGAAGAAAACACTCAAGAACGCTAATTCACATCTCATTTCCGGAAATCGAATCAATACAGGGGACGAATCAAAATCCAAAACGCACGGATTAAAACCCAACATACAGCAATAAGTGGTTGGTTTGGAGTAGAATATAATAGGGTTTGGTGTAAAGACGATAGCAAATCTCATGCATGTTATCTACAGTGGTGTGAATCTCTAAGTTTTTTGTTTTGTTTTGTGTAGGTAAACATGAATCTCTAAATACGTGTTATGATGATGATTTTTCAAACATGTTATGATGATGATATAAATGAGAATTCTATAAATTTTTAAAGTGTCTACGAACCAGAATTTATAAAACACAAAAGTTAGAACAATGGACTCTAAAGACACGGAATCTCGTGCTTACTTAACTAGAGGATAATTTTAGAAATTTCAAGTTTTCTTTTTACACCAAGAAAATTAACATTTTGGTATTATTGAAATCTCCTTTATTCATGATTATTTGGAGTTTTATATTTTGAAAATTATTGGTAATCAATGAGTTAAAGGATAACTCAAAATATATGATGCCGAAAACATAAATAAATTCTAAATTTCAAACAGCTCAAACACTTAAGTGAAAGAGATTAATTCTACTTTACATTTGATAAAAATATACAAATAAAAATTCACAAAATCACAAAACCTTACTATGATATAATTTTATTCATATCAAAATAGTAGATAAATTTACAAACAACATATCCGGGCGTAGATTCTACTATTTTCGGAAATAAGGGTTGGATAGTTGTAGGAAATGCTTATCAACGACGACCACTTGACCATCATCATCATTCTCGATTAATGGAGAGTTCTATAAAGAGCAAAGATGAGACGTTGTCATGCATGATATGACTAATTTTGATCTCTCTACCACAAGACTGTGTAGATTCTAGCCTAAGATTACAAAAGCTAGATAGGAGCCAACATCACTTTGCTAAAATGAGTCATTTTACAAGTTTTAAAATACAATCTTCAGTTTACAATTCGAGATCATTTTTAAAATTTTAACTCCTCTCTCTACCTCACTCTCTCTAAGTTTTTTAACTGCTCTTTTGTTGTTTCCCATAAAGTGATAGATGAGTGAAGTGATAAAATTTTAATCGTACAAGAAAAGAGGTGTAGAGAATAGAAGAAAATGACTAATTGGATAGTAAAGAAAAACTTGAAATAGTTATGACTTAGAAGATTCATGAGACTCATTTTACTTATGAATCTGATTTTTGTTCTTGCATTTATTTGACTACATATTTGATATTTGGATATGAATTGATGCTTGTGAAGTTTGCAAAAGACAAAAAAAATATAATCATATAAACTATAAATCTATATACTTTTTTTTGGTTTAGATTAATTTGATTTGGTAAAATTTTTTTAAAATTTTAACAGATTTTTATTCAAGAAATCCCGGATAAATATTATTTTATTATGTTTTATAAAATGATTTTCATATAATATACAAATTAATATACAACTGGTACACAAAGCTAAAATGATAGAAACAAAAAGTCCGTCAAACATATTCTCTAAAATAAATCCTAAAAAAGTTGATTAATAGAAAAACAATTATGGTGGATTTATTTTATTAAAGTGTTGTAGAAAAGAAGATATTACTTAGAAAACTAAATAATACTAACAAAACAAAGTAAAACAATAAACCAAGTTCAAAACGATTACTAAAAACATCAATACAACTAAAAAATTATTATCAAATAAAGCCAAACTAAAATTCATAAAAAAAATATACAAATATAAATGACTGAAATACATATAAAATTTAAACAATTCATCATAAAATCCGGGCGTAGCCCGGAGAAACCCCTAGTACTATATAAAAGTTGAAGCTATAAGCTCCTGAATGCGTCCACATAGGCGATAAATCAACGTATAGTGTTACGCCACGTCAACGTTAATGAATAATGTTAATTTGTTTTTGTAGATAATGAGAAACTTTCTATTTTTTAAAAACTAAAAATATTATATTTAAATTGTTAATTGAAAACTTTCATTTTAAATGACAAAACAAATCTAACATCTATAACAAGTTGGATATGGAAAAGATAGGCTAAAAGGAAATTTACCATAACTATTAGAATTAGGAAAGGGTAGTTTTCTATTTTCTATTAATATTGGAAATAGCAATGTTTTGTGCTATATATACCTTGGTTGAGTTTTGTCAAACGCATGAGTTTTAGAGTTTAGTTATAACCCTATATATGATGATATCGGGTTAGTAGTCCTCTATTTTCTCACCATGTTTTCTATAGATCTTTTTGTTTTAAAGTATTTGATTCGTTCTTCGGTGATTTTATTAGATTTTATTGTGGCTCTTTCATCATCGGTTTATTGTTACACCTTCTTACTTTTTTATTATTTTAATTTTTGCAGGTTCATATCATAATTTTTCCAATTTGTGGTGATATCATGTATGTTATTTAGTTTTTCCTCTATAATTAGTGCAGTTTTGTGGGGTTTTATATATTGTTAATCAACTCCCTCGCTTTATTGTTGTTTTATGTACAATTTTTTTTGCCCCATTGAAATCTAATACTCTTATTGTTTTTGTTATTCTTTGTTTCTCAAGCAGATCTTTTGGCTTGGTTTTGTGCATTCTAGATTGGTTCATAAAACTGTTGCTTTTATTTCTTTGTTGGTTTGAATGGTCGCTTACTAAACAATTGAAAGAAAATATTCCAATTAGGAAAATTTGTGAGACACTGCGTGTGGCTCCGTTGGCTCTTTCTCCTCTCCATCTTTTTGGTATTTTTGTCATCTCTCTCGCGATTCACATTCCAATTCGTTGATATCCTCTCTCTAGGCAGTAGTTCCTTCAATTGTTCGTGTGTTTCTTAGTTTCTTATTTCCCTTTTTTATTCTCAATTATAATAACTAGATCAATTGCTTTATTTCTTTTCAATTTGATCAATGCAGCAAACAAAAAAAACAAAGGAAGCTATCATATTTTTCATATCAATTAATTCAGACGTGTTGTTCATATTTTTTGTTTAATTACTTTTAGCTGCTTTTAATGTTTTCGATTTGTTGAATAACAAAACTTCTGCGATCAAACTATTAGTGCCAACTTGTTAGTTTTAAATTTAAGTAAATTTTGTTTTGTATAATTATTTCTAACCCAAAAATGTAGTAGAACACAAAAAAATATCAAGGCCCAAATATTAATCTGCTTTTTAATATTTTCACTAACTAATCTATTTAAGAAGAACCTATGTATTTTCGAAAAAACTAAAGTAAAATGATAGGGAATTTTTTTTTTTTTTAATAAATATTTATGAATTAAGTTAATTTTGTTTTGATTAATAATAGGATACTAATCATTTTTAAATTCAAGTAGTTTTGTTTTATATAGTTTATGTTTAACCCAAAAATAAAGTAGAACACACAAGAAAATAAAGGCCCAAATATTAATCTGCTTTTAATATTTTCACTTACTTTTCTAATTAAGAAGAATCTATGTATTTAAGAAAAGTTAAAGTAAAATGATAATTACTTTTTTTTTTTAAATTATACACTTCATAGTACGAAAGAAATCAAATTTAAATGTAAACATGGCAAAAAACAATGAAAGACAATATAAGCCGCTTCACAAGAATCTTTTATTTTTGTTACATAAATATTTTTTTGTTAAATGCAAGAGGAAATGAAGAAAGATGTAAATAAGGGGACAAATGTTTATTGTATAAATGTATGTATATGTGTGTTAACTTATGTTCGTGATTTTATGCAAACATATTTTGTTTTTTGATAAGTTCAGAAATTAAATAAGAAAATGGAGGGAGGGAAATTCTAAGGTTTAAAGTTAAGGTGTTAAAAAATATCCATTAAAACATTACAAATATAATATTTTCAAAAAGTTGAACCTAACTAAAATGTAAGATTGGCTTAAAAACATATTTCTATTGGTCCATAATAGTATTTAAAACTATGTTAGTTTCTTTCTTTTATTAATAGGAATTTTTCCATTTCCGTAAATTTATTTCTTATTTTTATTTTAACAAATTTTCCAATTTATTTAAAGGTATGCATTTTGAAATATGTAAAGTGAAATTAAATACTGTAGTTATTAAGTTGGACTTCCTCTGTGTTTTAAAGAAATATGTTTTAAGCTTTATTTTTGTTTCTAAAGGATTGATGTTTTCCCTTCGAATTAATGCATTTTTCTTTACAAAATAAATAATAAATTTAATTGGTACAAATATGATTTAACTGTCTTCGAAAGTGAAAATTTGTGTTAAAAGTTGTTGGATTTACTTTTTCTTAATATATGTACAAAATTCAAAACATAAGACTTTAAGGAATAGAGGGAGTATATGTTTTCAATTGTATATTGTTTTGTTATTTTTTTTTTAAAGAAAAACGTAAATAAGGCAAACCATACATACTGTATATGAAACAAGGAAGCATATACAAATCTAATAACACACATATTGCTTTTCAAAAACGTTCTTTTGTTTAATTTGTTATAAATGTTTTGTCGGATCATTGAAGCGATGGTGATAATAAGATAAAGTTTAGATCAAAAAGTGTGTTTGATGATAATGAGCATATACAAAGTGTAGGAGTTGAAGTTTCAGATTGAAACCTTGGAAAAGCGTAATCTTCTAGGCAGAAGAGGAACAAAAGCGTAAGATATTTGCTGGTGAAGTAACAAAAGTTATAAGTATCAACCGGGAAAGAAGTAAGTAAAACAAAAAAACATAGAAATCAAACCTAGGCTAACTATAAGTGACATTTTCATGTGATAACCCATAGGCTTCTGAGAAGAAGAGGAAAATAGGGAAAATGAGTGTGACGAGCACAAAAAAGATATTGTAAGAATATGGAACTCGATATGTTGAAAGAGTGATATACAAAGTATATTAAAAGGTTGGAGAGTGTGCCAATACTTTTGGTTCTACCTTTCCCTCCTATAGAAAGGAAAAAAACGAATCGTCCTTCATATTTGATAGTATAATAATCAGTTCTAAGATGAAAAAAACTCAAGATATTCGATATAATTTACTACATGTAGTGTTGTGTTAATAAATTTTAGATTCTCAGTGGTTTGACCAAAGACTAATTAATGTGTCCACATTAGCACGCTTAGAGTTCAAAAAATTGATGTTTCTATGCAGATTAATTAAGGTAAGCTTACGAGAACACTCTATCATGGTGCAAGTAGATTCATTCATCGTAATTTCACGCATTAAATATAGAAAATGTCTATCATGAACATGAAATATGAGGTGTTATTTATCGTGAATCCTATAATCGAATTAAATTTTCCGTGGTAGAATCGCCTTTGTAGCCATTTCAATAATTTATAATAAATACTAAATCTAAAGTTAAAAAACATTATTGATTATTGTTTATAGTATTATGAGACAAAAATTTAAGAAACTAAAAAAAAATGCAAGTTATATAGTATATATGTTTATTACTGATACCTAAAAACAAAACAATATATATTTAACGTTAAATAATAGACCATATGACATACAAAAAACCGCGCATACACACTTTCTTGAAAACGACATTTAACATGTATTTATAATGAGATCAAACAATGGAATATGTTTTTAAAAAATGGAAACACTGGAGTTTAACTATTCAATTATCGTTATATTCTTTGACAATTATGTTTCTTTGTCTGACTGAACATCAAAACATAACATATAAAGCGAGAAATTATCTCAATTGAGTTTTTTTCTATAAAAGATAATGAGAGGCGAATGTTTATAACCTCTACACTTTGATTGAAAAAAAGAAGGTAGTGCAACAACATGAGCGCTCAAAAGTTATGCCATAACCATATCTAAACATGAACACACACGTAAAAATTATCGATAACATACATATATTGGAATTTATAGTAAATAATATATTTAATTCTCTGCGATTGCTTCACTTTCATACCATTACACTTTTGCATTATATATGTCAATGTCTAGCTAATTAAAAATATTAGCAAATCTAAATATACATTACATCAATCGATAAAACAAACCCACGCGTAGCGTGGGTATAAAATCTAGTCTATACTATATAAAAGTTGAAGCTATAAGCTCCTAAAGGCGTCCACATAAGCGATAAATCAACCATTAGTGTTACGCCACATCAATGTTTAGAATTAAGTTAATTTTGTTTTTTGTTGATAATGGGAACTTACCATTATAAAAAAAAGTTAAAATACTATATTCTAATTGTTATTTGAAAACTTCCAAATTATATCCTTATGCAAATAGAAAATTTTAGGTCATAGTAAAAAAAAAATTCTAAATTAAATTTAAAATTATACAATTGGTATCTCTTAATCAAAAACAACAATGGAAAATTTCTTTTTATAAACAAAAAAAAACTAAAACTAAAACTAAAAGAGATTAGGAAATTTACCTCATTCAGAAGTTGTCATCTATGCTATAAATAAGAGCTCAAACGTAAAACTTTGGAACACATCAAAGTTGAAGTTATAGGCTCCTAAAAGCGTCTACGTAAGCATTAAATCAACTAATATCCAATAGAAATTGTCCATGTAAGCATTTCATATTAAGTTAATTTCCTTTTTATTATTGATATAAAACTAATCATTATTTTCTTTTTTTCATAACCTATTTAGAATTAAGTTAATTTTCACTTTGTTGGTAATTGAAAGCTAATACATAATTTTCTTATTTCACAAGTTCATAACTTTAAGTAATTTTAAAATTTGTGATACTTTTTCGTTCTTATTTTCTTTTGTAATTTGTATATACTATAGATTAGAAAGTTGTTAATTCGTATATACAGCTATGTTTTCTTTTAGGTTTGAAACTGTGTTAACTTATTATTCCTAATACTATGTTCGTATGTTTCATATCGGTTTTAGAGTTTTCATCGTTTTACTAATGGTATTATGTTTGTTCTAATGTTTATGCCTTTATGATGTGATTTCTGTTGATATTTGGTCTTCGTCTCTTTACATATTGATTGTGTTAAATTCTGATATTTTATAATAGTTTTCATGTTCTTATATCATATTTTAATTTTCTCGGTATGTTGATTCTTAATGTAATTGTATATAATATTATTAACGACTTCTAACGAATTTCGTTATTATGCTCTTTATTTTCTTTTGCAGATTCGTCATATTATCAGGTATGTGATCAATTTTGTTGAATATCTATTGTTATAGTTTGTTAATTATATGTATATATTAGCGTAACGGACCTAATGGTTTTAAATTTCTGTTTGGGTCCCTTTTTATATTTTCATCTCCATGGTTCTTCTTTATCATGTGATCGTGTCAAGTTTGTCTATTTGTTAAAACAAAGACGTTTTATTAGGTTTTCCTAATATTCTTCTTCATATTATTTTTATGTCTTCATGTTTGAACGAAATTTGTTATCTAATCCTACTCTTCTTCTTTATTTTGCGGTTAAGAATGTCTTTTTTCAAATCTTTTTAGTGTTTTCCTCTATAACAAGGTTAATCTCTAAATCTGTAGTTTCTTTAGTGTTTGTTTTATTTTTCACATAGTCTTTGTATCTAATGTCAATTACTACACCGTTAAAGATGTGTTATTAACTTTGTTAAAGATGTAAAAGGAACAACGAATAAAAGAAGCTTTGAGAAGGCAGAGTTGGACCTTTTGAGAGAGAAGAGACTCAGAGAAAATTAAATAGGCTCTTCAATAGTAAAGAGAGAGAGAAAAAAAACACAAAGAAAATCAAAAACACACAAAGAAATTTTGGTTATCACCATATTTATCAAAAAATAACATCAAAGGGTCACACCTTATCATGAGTTCATGATCCTATAGAAAAAAACATGAGTTCTAAAGCCCTTGATATTTATCGAACAAAAAAACATGAGTTCTAAAGCCCTTGATATTTATCGAACAAAAAAACATGAGTTCATGATCCTATAGAAAATAATGTTATCACCATATTACAATTAAAGATGTAAAAACAGTTGTAAAAATTTTGTTTGTTGGAGAGTAAATTATAAATTTAAGTTTTGTCTGTTAGTTTTAAAGCTATTCAATGGGTTACACCTTATCACATTGTTGATATATTGTGAAGGGACAATAATCTTAATTTATAAAAAAAAATTGCATTCGTATATGCCTACGTCTAACTAACTAATTAAAAATATTAGCAAACCTAAATATACATTACAGCAATCGATAAAACAAACTCACGCGTAGCGTGGGTATAAAATCTAGTCTATACTATATAAAAGTTGAAGCTATAAGCTCCTAAAAGGCTCTCTTTTTTTGTTACTAATAGAAAAACAAGAATTAATTTTCCTATTTCATTATCTATTTAAAATTAAGTTATTTTCTTTTTGATTTGTAATCTACATATGATTTAAATCAATCTATAGTGTTATATCACATCTAATATTTGAATAGGATTTCTTAGTTTATAAGTATTTATGTTCGTTTTTTTAACATCATTTTTCTAATAGATGATTTTTTCTATTTTCTTCCTTTCCATTTAAAAATTATATACATTTTTATAAAAATTAAAATACAATATATAGATAACTAAAATTTAAAGTTAATGGAAAATATTAAAATTTACTTAATTGATTAGAAAAATACTAGCATATATTACATTTAACTTTATCTAAAATACAAGAATATATTTTTTGTTAAAACAAATAGAAGAAAAAAGTAAACATGGCAAAACATACATATATGAAATAAGGAAGTATATACAATTTAGGTAATACATGCACACTAAATCGAGATCCAAATGAAAAATTATATAATTGAGTGAATCAAGGATAAAATTTAAGTGCAAATTTTTCATTTTCTTTAAAAATATGTACATTTTTTTAACGCATGGATTGATTTATTGTTTTATTGCAAATTATGAGAACTATTACAAAGACGATTCTACCACGGACAATTCACCAACCCTTGTAGATCCACGACATACTACACTTCCCGCTCCATACTCGTGATGGACACCTTCTACCTTTGATGCGTGAAATCATGGCGAACGGCTCTGATTGCGTTACGCTGGAGATGTGACGCCCGTAAACCATTTTTTTGAGGAAAATGGAGGGGCTGTCGATCGACACACGTGATGTCTGTCAATCGACAGGGCTCTTAAGGGCTGTCGATCGACACACCTAGTGGTTGTCGATCGACAGGTGCCCGAATTGGTTGGTTTTCTGGTTCGATTTAAGTCGTTCAATTGGACCGGGCCTGTGACGCCCGTAAACCATTTTTAAGAAAATGGAGGGGCTGTCGATCGACACACGTGATGTCTGTCGATCGACAGGGCTCTTAAGGGCTGTCGATCGACAGGTGCTCGAATTAGCTGGTTTTCTGGTTCGATTTAAGTCGTTCAATTGGACCGGGCCGGTTTGGGTAAACCCTAGGGCTTCGTATATAAAGGTTTTTGGCCGCATTTGAGCGAACAAAAGTCCCAAAATCAGAAACAAAGAGTTTTGAGAGGAGTTTCTCTTGTTCCTGATAGTTTGTGGATTAGGGTTTCGTTCTTGATCGATTTGAAGAGGAATTTCGTGGTGTTTGTAGCTGAATCTGTTCCAGCCTCATTATCCAGCAAATTCTATCCGAAAATCTAAGGTGAGTGCGTGACCATGGCTTCTGGGCCGGTGGATTCGTTAGGGTTGTATGGTGGTAGGTTAAAATTGGTTGATTGTGATGATTGATGTTGTTTCTGTGTGTTTTGTGGTGTATGGATTGTTGGATTGTGTTTGTTGTGCAGGTTTCGTGTTATCGCAGAGGAGGAATCGATCCGAGAGGATAATTGATCGATCTCCTATGAATCTGCGACGACTTGTCGATCGACAGCACCTATGTGTGTCGATCGACAGGGGTCACACGAGAGCTGTCGATCGACACCTAGAGGTTGTGTCGATCGACAGGTGATCGAGGAGCTGTCGATCGACAGGCACCGTGGGTGTGTCGATCGACAGGGTCCAGTTGAGCTGTCGATCGACAGGCACCGTGGGTGTGTCGATCGACAGGTATGAACAGGGGTGTCGATCGACACCTAGTGGTAGTGTCGATCGACAGGCCGCCTGTTGGGCTGTGGTTGAGCCGTGTTGTTGTGTTTGTTTTGTGTGTTGTTTGATGCGTGTTTGCCTGAGCGGATCCATCGCGTCTGTGTGCGCAGTCGTAGATGGGAGGACCGTCTCACTGGGTATTTGTGATAATACTCACGCATCTCTTTTTTCCATGTGATGCAGGTAAAGGCAAATTGTGATCGTGGAATCATGGCAACGAAGAGGGAGATGATCTAGGGTCTCGTGTTGGGTGTTGCTGTATGATTTTGTTATTGTTTCCTTTCTGTTTTAGAACTCCGCTAGGTTGCTGGTTTTGATTGGAATTTGTTATTGAACCGGATTAGTTATTTTTAATGGAATTGGTTGATTGGTTTAAGTTGTTGGTTATCCGCTGTTGATTGTCTGTGTTGCTTGGTCGTTGAGGATAGCATTTATGGGAATGCTAGTCCGAGACCAAGGGTTTATTGTTAAAAATAAACGGGTCGGGTCGTTTCAGTTTGGTATCAGAGCTCTTACGGTTTTAGGACGGGCTAGAACTGCTAGGATTGAATTTGGTAAAATTACAATTCTGTGAGTTTGGGGGTTCTAGGTCATCTTCCTTCGAGCCTTCAAAGAGATTCCACGGTAAGTGTGTTTTATTGTTATTCTTTAGTGTTTAGCTTCTGTACTGTAGTAGTGCATGGTGTTAGCTAGAGGCACTAGAGAATGTGGCCGTGGGGCCGCGGTGACTGTGGAGGTCAGGATTGTGGTCGGGGACCAGTGAGTGAGTCGGCTGGGATGCGGCTCAGGGTTCCACGTTGAGACTGTGACAGATCCGTAGACGTATCAAGAGGGTCTGAGTATTAGTGCGAGTGCCAGTGGGAGTTCCTGTGTGAGAGCCGGTGTGAGGGCTGTTGGGCCAGGGCTGGTACTTGAGCTAGTGCTGGATTCGCTCGCTGTTCGGGTGCGCCCGCAGGAGGAGTCTAGGTGACGAGTTGATCGGCTGACAGATCTGTTGCAGTAGGTGTTGTGGCGGGCACTAGTGAGGGAGTTGGCCGGGAGGGCGGCTCAGAGTGTTGCGCGAGTGGCTGAGAGTGATCCGTAGACGCTTCATGACGGCTTGAGCGCCATTTAGGCTGCCAGCGTGCAGCCAAGTGTGAGCGCCAGTGTGAGGGCTGGTGGGGGCAGAGTGGTCCTAGGTTGGCTGCCGGGGGCCGGTGTGGGTCCTCGTGAGGTTGGTAGTGCGGGTGCGCCCGCGGGTGGGCTCAGTGTCGAGTGGATCGTCTGGCGGATTGGCTTCAGCAGTTTTTGGAGCAGTTACCGAGTGCAGTACGAGTTAGGCTCCGGTGATGCCACGAGTGGCAGAGGTGCGGCTGAGGGCTGCGGATGTTGGCTGGGTTCCGTCTTATCTGCGGATAAGGGAACAGGTGCAAGAGAATTGGTGTAGGATTCTTTTCGAGTGGCGTGTTGCAGCGAAGAGGGTTCAGGCAGTGTTGGCCTGGGCGGACTTTTAGGCATAGTGTGGTGCCAAGTTCTTTCCTCGAGAGGCTGCGGGTCGTTTAGAGACGAGGTTTTTGGAACTAGATCTGTGAGAGAGATCAGTTCGTGGGTATGTTTTGGAGTTAATCAGCTCATGGGTTGGGTTGGTTCATGCTGGTAGGAGCATGGAGGGCGAAGAGGCCCGAGATAAGAGGTTCTTGAGAGGACTTTGATTAGATTGAGGACATGGTGCGGAGTGTCCGTGTATGCTGTGAGAGCATAGTTGGTTGAGACTGCATGAGGCATTGTTGAGACTCGAGAGAGCAGGCTGTGGTGGTTAGCCCAGTTGTTCAGTCTATTAAGTCTTAACAGGTGATACCTGGCAGGGTGGCAAGCCTGTGCAGGGGCAGAAAAGGAAGTGGGAGGATACTTCCAGTTTGAGGTAGATGGCCGGGATGCTTCGGGTGCGGAAGCATGGGTCATAGTTGGCGAGATTGTTAGGTTTTTTAGCACATGGGAGTTGTGTGGAGACCTTTGAAGTGGGCAGTGGTGAATTCCACGGGTTGTTCGATTCTGGAGCATGATTGTTTCATCTCTTCGGAGTGGCGCTAGTGAGCGGGTTGGACCGGTAATGGTTGCGGAAGGGAAGTTTCTAGTTACTCATGGCCGGGCGAGAGGCGTGGAGTTTCTAGTGACTGGTAAGTGGATGACAGCGGACTTGGTGTACAGTCTAGTTGAACTGTATGATTGCATCCGGTGTATGGATTGGCTTGATCAGTACAAAGTTCATCTGGAGTGTCACCGGAGTCGTGTTGTGTTGGAGCGTAGTAGGAGAAGGTTGGTTTGTCAGGGAGTGAAACCGACTTCTGAGAGTCTCGTGAACTCTTGGGTGCAGGCTGAGGCTATGACTGAGAGGTTGCGAGGCTTACTCGGAGACTGTTTTGCTGGCAGAGTCTGTAGGTGAGGTTGCAGTGAGGGATATTCGGGTTGTCCAGGAGTGTGAGGATATCTTTCGGTCGTTGCAAGGATTGCCGTCATCGCGGTCGGATCCTTTCACGATTGAGTTGGAACCCGGGACGACGCTGTTATCTAAGGCACCTTACCGGATGACTCCAGCAGTGTTGTAAGAGCCGATGAGGCGGCTAGAGGATTTGTTGAGTACTTCACCGTGTGGAGAACCGGTGTGTGGTGTTGAGGAATTGTGGTAATTTCCGGTTGTGCTTCGATTATCGAGGGCTTAACCGAGTCACTATGAAGAACAAGTTTCGTCTTCCGAGAATTGATAAGTTGTTAGATCAATTGTGAGGGGCTACTTGGTTCTTCAAGGATGACTTGGCATCCGGTTAACACCAGATTCTATTGATGAGGTGGTTGTCAGAAAAACGGCTTTCTTGACGAGTCATGAGTAGGGTGGAGTTAGTAAAGGTGTTTGTTGGGTTGACGAGTGCACCAGCTGCATTTATGAGGTTGATGAGCGAAACCTTTCAGTGGTATCTGAATGAGTTCGCGATTAACTTTATCGATGTCATCTTGGTGTATTCGAAGAGTCTGGAGGAACTTGAGGTTTATTTGAGGAGAGTTTTGGGGAAGTTGCAAGAGTAGGAGCTGGTTGCTAGGTTGAGCAAGTGCAGTTTCTGTCAAGTGAGAAAGGGTTTTCAGGGTCTTACTGTTTCTGCAGGGGAGTTTCTGTGGATCCAGTTAAGATGCAATCGAGCTGAGATTTTGCCTAGACCGAGGAATGAGACTAAGTGTAGTAGTTCTCGGTGGGCAGGTTATTTCAGGAGTTGCATCAAAAGGCCTTGGGAGTACGGCTCATTCCATGACCAAGTGGTTAGTGGAGTAGGTTCCTTTTCGGTGGTCTTTGGTTTAGGAGGCGGAAGTGATAGGAGAAGTTGTAGAAGATTGATTTTTACCTTTAGTTTACTATCGCGGTGAACTTAGCTAGGGGCGGATGCTCTTAGTCGGAGAAGGTATGACTCATCTCAGGAGCGGGATGTGGAAGCGCTTGTGAGCGAGTGGAGTACTTTGAGGTTATGTGTTACTTCAGAGGAACCGTTGGAGTTAGCGGCGGTCAGGCGGATCTGTTGAGCAGGATCCGAGTAGCTCAGGAGAAGGATCCGGTGTTGTTAGATCTCTCTAAGGCTGCTGGTTCCGAATATCAGGTTTCTGCTAACGGGACTATCTTGGTGCATGGACGAGTCTGTGTTCCCAAGGATGAGGACTTGAGGCAGGAAATTCTGAGAGAAGCTCATGCGAGTAAGTTTTCAATTCATCCGGGAGAGACTAAGATGTATCGGGATTTGAAACGGTATTATCATTGGGTTGGGATGAAGAGAGATGTGGCAGATTGGGTTGCAGCTTGCAATGTGTGTCAGTTGGTGAAGGCTGAGCATCAAGTTCCTAGTGGCTTATTGCAGAGTTTACCCATCCCAGAGTGGAAGTGGGACATGATCACTATGGATTTCGTGGTAGTGTTGCCGGTTTCTCGGACCTATGACGCGATTAGGGTGATTGTGGATCGTCTGACTAAGTCAGCACATTTTCTGGCCATTAAGAAGACAGACTGAGCGGAGGTCCTGGCTAAGAAGTATGTGAAGGAGATTGTGAGGTTGCATGGAGTGCCAGCGAATATTGTGTCGGATCGAGATCCGAGGTTTGCGTCAGTGTTCTGGAGAGCTTTTCAGGCTGAGATGGGCACTAAGGTGCACATGAGTACAGTTAATCATCCGCAGACGGATGGGCAGTCCGAAAGGACAATTCAGACACTGGAAGATCTGTTAAGGATGTGCGTGCTAGATTGGGGTGGTCATTGGGTGGATCACTTGAGTTTGGTGGAGTCCGCATATAACAACAGTTTTCAGGTGAGTATCGGAATGGCTCCTTTTGAGGCGTTGTATGGGAGGCCATGTCGTACTCCGCTATGTTGTACCCAAGTGGGGGAGAGGAGCATCTTTGGGGCTGATTTTGTTCAGGAGACGACGGAGAAGATCCGTGTTGTGAAGCTGAACATGAAAGAAGCTCAGGATCGGTAGAAGAGTTATGCCGATAGGAGAAGGAAAGAGTTGGAGTTTGCAGTCGGAGATCGAGTGTATCTCAAGATGGCGATGATGCGGGGTCTGAACAGGTCTATATCCGAGGATAAGCTGAGTACGAGGTACATGGGTCCGTTCCGGGTTGTGGAACGTGTGGGACCAGTTGCTTATCGGTTGGAGCTGCCTCCGATTATGGAGAAATTCCATGATGTGTTTCACGTTTCGAAACTCAGGAGATGTTTGCATGCTTCTGAGGAGGTAGCAGTGACGATTCCTGCGGATCTTCAGCCAAATCTGACTGTTGGGATGAGGCCGGTTAGGATTCTTGAGAGAAGTATCAAGGTTCTGCGCCGGAAGAGAGTGCCGTTGTTGAGAGTCTTGTGGGACTGTGAAGGTATTCAGGAGGAGACTTGGGAACCAGAGGCAAAGATGAAAACGAAGTTCAAGAAGTGGTTCGAGAAGCAAGCAGAAGAGTGAATTCGTTTTTCTTTGTGGTTTCCAGTTTCAGTTTTTGCGTTGTGATCACCGTGTGTGGTGAGGTTTTTGGTTGTGGATTTTTATATTTTCATTAAGTTGTAATGATTATGACATTTTTCCAGTGAATAAGAAAATGTTTTTCTTATGTGTTTGACTTTGAGAGTCATGTGTTTGTGGTTAGAGAACCCCGAAATGGAAGTTTTATTGTGGATAGAACTTGCCAGTTTCGGTGGGGACTCTAACGGTTTGTGTATGTGTATGTGAGAGAGTCTCGGAATAGAAGTTTTACGGTATTTAGAACTGTCTAGTTCCGGAGAGACTCTGCAGGGACATCCGAGGTGGGGATGGTCCGGGTGATCTGTGATGATCACGATTGTGATGGTATTCCGGGAGGGGAATATCATGTGAGACCTTAGGAGGTAGTTCCGGTCAGAGGTGCATTATAGACGTTAGGAATTGATTGCATAGCTCAGAGTTAGACCTTGGTCTTTCTTGGAGATTAGTCTCCGGCAGATCTTGAGAGATGCGTCTCTCCGGGGGACAGTGGGTTCCCCGCATACCGATCGTTCGTCAGGACTGTGCGGACTAAGATCGTGAGGGTATGGGGATAGTTTGGGAGGTTGCGACCTCAGGCAGATCTCTGCATACCGAGAGCTTGATAGACTGTGTGTCTTGATGGATTGAGGTGTGTGGAGATGATTGAGTATCGAACACCGTCAGGACTGCGCGGACTGAGGTGGGTTGATACTAGACACCTAGAGATAAGGGGTGACGATCCCAAAGCTAGATGGTGGTTATGAGCTATGGGCAATCAATGTCTGAGACGGGTCTATGTGGATAGGACGGATGTGAACCTCGGGAAGGTCTGGGAGATGTAGTATCCGGTGTTGCTGGCGGGTTAGGCCAGGGTAGATTGGTGGGTAGTGTTAGAGGATTCGAGGACGAATCCAGTTTTAGTGGGGGAGAATTGTGACGCCCGTAAACCATTTTTAAGAAAATGGAGGGGCTGTCGATCGACACACGTGATGTCTGTCGATCGACAGGGCTCTTAAGGGCTGTCGATCGACATACCTAGTGGTTGTCGATCGACAGGTGCTCGAATTGGCTGGTTTTCTGGTTCGATTTAAGTCGTTCAATTGGACTGGGCCGGTTTGGGTAAACCCTAGGGCTTCGTATATAAAGGTTTTTGGCCGCATTTGAGCGAACAAAAGTCCCAAAATCAGAAACAAAGAGTTTTGAGAGGAGTTTCTCTTGTTCCTGATAGTTTGTGGATTAGGGTTTCGTTCTTGATCGATTTGAAGAGGAATTTCGTGGTGTTTGTAGCTGAATCTGTTCCAGCCTCATTATCCAGCAAATTCTATCCGAAAATCTAAGGTGAGTGCGTGACCATGGCTTCTGGGCCGGTGGATTCGTTAGGGTTGTATGGTGGTAGGTTAAAATTGGTTGATTGTGATGATTGATGTTGTTTCTGTGTGTTTTGTGGTGTATGGATTGTTGGATTGTGTTTGTTGTGCATGTTTCGTGTTATCGCAGAGGAGGAATCGATCCGAGAGGATAATTGATCGATCTCCTATGAATCTGCGACGACTTGTCGATCGACAGCACCTATGTGTGTCGATCGACAGGGGTCACACGAGAGCTGTCGATCGACACCTAGAGGTTGTGTCGATCGACAGGTGATCGAGGAGCTGTCGATCGACACCTAGAGGTTGTGTCGATCGACAGGGTCCTGTGGAGCTGTCGATCGACAGGCACCGTGGGTGTGTCGATCGACAGGGTCCAGTTGAGCTGTCGATCGACAGGCACCGTGGGTGTGTCGATCGACAGGTATGAATAGGGGTGTCGATCGACACCTAGTGGTAGTGTCGATCGACAGGCCGCCTGTTGGGCTGTGGTTGAGCCGTGTTGTTGTGTTTATTTTGTGTGTTGTTTGATGCGTGTTTGCCTGAGCGGATCCATCGCGTCTGTGTGCGTAGTCGTAGATGGGAGGACCGTCTCACTGGGTATTTGTGATAATACTCACGCATCTCTTTTTCCATGTGATGCAGGTAAAGGCAAATTGTGATCGTGGAATCATGGCAACGAAGAGGGAGATGATCTAGGGTCTCGTGTTGGGTGTTGCTGTGTGATTTTGTTATTGTTTCCTTTCTGTTTTAGAACTCCGCTAGGTTGCTGGTTTTGATTGGAATTTGTTATTGAACCGGATTAGTTATTTTTAATGGAATTGGTTGATTGGTTTAAGTTGTTGGTTATCCGCTGTTGATTGTCTGTGTTGCTTGGTCGTTGAGGATAACATTTATGGGAATGCTAGTCCGAGACCAAGGGTTTATTGTTAAAAATAAACGGGTCGGGTCATTTCAGGGCCGGTTTGGGTAAACCTTAGGGCTTCTTATTTAAGGGTTTTTAGCCGCATTTGAGCGAACCAAAGTCCCAAAAACGCAGCAGACAGAGTTTGAGAGGAGTTCTCTGTTTCCTGTGAGTTTTTGAGAATTAGGGTTTCGTTTCTTGAGAGATTTGGAGTAGTTTCTTGTGGAGATTGTCGTGGATTCGTGTCTAGCCTCAATATCCAACAAATTCTATCCAAAAATCTAAGGTGAGTGCGTGACCATGGCTTCTGGGCCGGTGGATTCGTTAGGATTGATTGGTGGTAGGTTAAATTGATTGATTGGATTGTGTTGTGGATTGATTGTGTCTGTGAATTGTGTTTGGATTGTGTGGATTGTGATTTTCGTGCAGGTTTCGTGTTAACGCAGAGGAGTGATCGATCCGAGAGGATAATGATCGATTTCCCATGAATCTGCGACGACCTGTCGATCGACAGCACTTGGGTGTGTCGATCGACAGGGGTCACACGAGAGCTGTCGATCGACACCTAGAGGTTGTGTCGATCGATAGGTGATCGAGGAGCTGTCGATCGACACCTAGTGGTTGTGTCGATCGACAGGGTCCTGTGGAGTTGTCGATCGACACCTAGTGGTTGTGTCGATCGACAGAGTCCTGTGGGGCTGTCGATCGACAGGCACCGTGGGTGTGTTGATCGACAGGTGTGAACAGGGCTGTCGATCGACACCTAGTGGTAGTGTCGATCGACAGGCTGCCTGTTTGGGCTGTGGTTGAGCCGTTGTTGTGTTTTGTGTGATTGTTTGATGCGTGTTTGCCTGAGCGGATCCATCGCGTCTGTGTGCGCAGTCGTAGATGGGAGGACCGTCTCACTAGGTATTTGTGATAATACTCACGCATCTCTTTTTTCCATGTGATGCAGGTAAAGGCAAATTGTGATCGTGGAATCATGGGAACGAAGAGGGAGATGATCTAGGGTCTCGGTTTTGTGCTGTGTGGTTTTATTGCTTTCCATTTCTGTTTTAGAACTCCGCTAGGTTGCTGGTTTTATTGTATTGGAATTGTTATTGGAATTTGAGTTGAACTGGTTTAGTTTTTATGGAATGAATTATTTGGTTATTATTGATGTTATCCGCTGGTTGTCTGGTTGTTGTTGCTTGGTTGTTGAGGATAGCATTTATGGGAATGCTAGTCCGAGACCAAGGGTTTATTGTTTAAAAAAAAAAAAACGGGTCGGGTCGTTTCAGTTTGGTATCAGAGCCCTTACGGTTTTAGGACGGGCTAGAACTGCTAGGATTGTAATTTGGTTAAACTGACAATTCAGTGAGTTTGGGGGTTCTAGATCATCTTCCTTCGAGCCTTCAAAGAGATTCCACGGTAAGTGTTGATTGTTGTGTTTGAGTCTTTCTAGTGCTTAGTTGGTCCGCTTTTGAGTGCAGTGTGATGGCTAGAGCAGCTAGAGGGCGTGGTCGTGGGGGCCGAGGAGGCCGAGGCCGGAGTCGCGGACTCGTTGAGGAGCCAGTCGTGAGTGAGGCTCAGAGTTCCGCGCATGGGCCTGCGGCAGGTCAGCAGTCGGTTCATGATGGGCAGACTGCCAGTGTGACTGCCAGTGTGGGGGCCAGTGTGGGTCCTGTAGGGGCTGGTTTGGGTCCTGTTGAGGCTGGTGGTGCTGGTGGTGCTGGTCCAGCTGTGGGTGCGGTTGCGGCCGCGGGTGTAACCCAAGCTAGAGATGACCGTCTGGCTGACCTGTTGACGCAGTTGTTGGAGCGGTTACCGGGTGCGGTGCCAGTGTAGGCTCCAGTGGTGCCACGAGTGGCAGAGGTGCAGCTGAGGGCTGTGGTTGCTGAGGAGGTTCCGTCATATATCCGTATGATGGAGCAGATGCAGAGGATCGGTACGGGTTCTTTTGCGGGCAGTGTGAAGCCTGAGGAGGCTGATGAGTGGCGGATGAGGGTGGAGCGGAACTTTCGTTCGATTAGGTGTCCCGAGGGATACAAGGTTGACTTGGCGGTCCATTATTTGGACGGGGATGCACATCTCTGGTGGAGGAGTGTAGCGGCTAGATGGGCCGGGACTGCGATGGCGTGGTCAGATTTTGTGACGGAGTTCAACTCCAAGTTCTTTCCTCAGGAGGCGTTGGATCGTTTAGAGGCGAGGTTCTTGGACTTGACTCAGGGCACGAGATCGGTGCGGGAGTATGACGTGGAGTTTAACAGACTCCTGGGTTATGCTGGTAGGAGCTTTGAGGATGAGCAGGCTCAGGTTCGGAGGTTCTTGCGAGGACTTCGACCAGATTTGCGGACTCGGTGCAGAGGCATCAGGTTCGCGAGCAGAGTAGAGTTGGTAGAGGTGGCTGCACAGATCGAGGAGGATCTGAGGGAACAGGCTGCGATCGTGGTTCCAGATGTTCAGCCTCGGAGGCCTCAGCAGCAGCAGGTGCAGCAAGCAGGTCCTGGCAAAGGCGGCAAGCCTGCGCAAGGACAGAAGAGGAAGTGGGAAGGCGCTTCGGGATCGGGCCAAAGTGGCCGAGGCTGTTACATTTGTGGGAGTCTAGACCACAAGAGGGCGAGTTGCCCGAAGCAGAGTGAGGTTCGAGGA
This sequence comes from Arabis alpina, assembly GCA_900128785.1. Taxonomy (NCBI): domain Eukaryota; kingdom Viridiplantae; phylum Streptophyta; class Magnoliopsida; order Brassicales; family Brassicaceae; genus Arabis; species Arabis alpina. The sequence continues at coordinate 8,641,400 of LT669792.1, forward strand.
GTTCGGACGTGCTATCAGTGTGGGGATTCGGGGCACATCAGACCGAACTGTCCGAAGTTGCAGCCGTTGGCAGTGGCAGTGGTCCAGCCAGTAGCTCAGTATGGGCCGGTGCAGCCTTTGGATCAGATCGCGGCGATGGAGCGTCCGCCGGCTATTGCAGCGCCGGGAGAACCGAGCTCTAGACCGATCACAGGTAACTTTCTAATTCAGACTTTGTAAATTCGGTAGTGTAGAATGCTTAGTGCTTGTGTTAGATTGTTTGCCTGTGATAGAAAGTTAGGTTGCTTAGCACTTGGGAATTGTGTAGGGACCTTGTTTGTAGGTGGGTGTGAATCCCACGTGTTGTTCGATTCTGGAGCATCAAATTGCTTCATTACTCCGGACCATGCCGAGAGAAGTGGTATCCGGAGTGACGCGGGTGAGCAGACTGGACCGGTTATGGTTGCTGGAGGAGAATTTCTAGCTACGCACGGCCGGGCGAAGGAGGTGGATATCCTGGTAGCGGGAGAGTTGATGCCAGCTGACTTAGTGATTAGTCCGGTGGAACTGTACGATGTTATCCTTGGTATGGATTGGTTGAATCGGTACAGAGTCCATCTGGATTGTCACCGGGGTCGAGTGGTATTTGAACGCGAAGGTGGTAGGTTGGTTTACCAAGGAGTGAGACCGACTTCAGGTAGTCTTGTGATCTCTCTTCAGTCATTGCAGGGATTACCGCCGTCTCGGTCGGATCCTTTCACAATTGAGTTAGAACCCGGAATGACGCCGTTGTCTAAGGCGCCTTATCGAATGGCTCCAGCAGAGTTAGCGGAACTGAAGAAGCAGTTGGAGGATTTGTTAGAGAAGGGGTTTATTCGACCCAGTACTTCACCGTGGGGAGCACCGGTGTTGTTCGTGAAGAAGAAAGATGGTAGTTTCCGGTTGTGCATCGATTATCGAGGGCTAAACCGAGTCACTGTGAAGAACAAGTATCCTCTTCCGCGAATTAATGAGTTGTTAGATCAGTTGAGAGGGGCTACTTGGTTTTCTAAAATTGACTTGGCATCCGGTTACCACCAGATTCCGATAGACGAAGCAGATGTTCGGAAGACGGCTTTCAGGACTCGGTATGGGCATTTTGAGTTTGTAGTAATGCCATTCGGGTTAACGAATGCACCTGCGGAATTTATGAGGTTGATGAACGGAGTTTTCCGGGAGTATATGGATGAGTTCGTAATCATCTTCATTGATGATATTCTGGTTTATTCGAAGAGTCTGGAGGAACATGAGGTTCATTTGAGGAGAGTTCTGGAGAAGTTGCGGGAACAAAAGCTGTTTGCGAAGTTGAGTAAGTGCAGTTTCTGGCAGAGAGAGATGGGATTTTTGGGTCACATCGTTTCTGCAGAAGGAGTTTCTGTGGATCCGGCGAAGATTCAGTCTATTCGAGATTGGCCTAGACCGAGGAATGCAACTGAGATCAGGAGTTTTCTTGGGTTGGCAGGCTATTATCGGAGATTCGTCAAAGGTTTTGCGAGTATGGCTCAGTCTATGACAAAGCTGACAGGGAAGGATGTTCCTTTCGTGTGGTCTGCTGATTGTGAGCTGAGTTTCGCGAAGCTGAAAACGATGTTGACTAGTACACCAGTATTGGCGTTGCCTGAACCGGGTGAGCCTTATGTGGTGTACACAGATGCTTCGGGAGTTGGCTTGGGTTGTGTGCTGATGCAGCAGGGTAAGGTGATTGCTTATACTTCAAGGCAGTTGAGGAAGCATGAGGGCAATTATCCTGTTCATGATTTAGAGTTGGCGGCAGTGGTCTTCGCGTTGAAAATCTGGAGGTCTTACTTGTATGGTGGCAGAGTTCAGGTGTTCACTGATCATCATAATCTGAAGTACATTTTTACTCAGCAGAATTTAAATGTACGACAGAGGCGATGGTCGGAGTTGTTGGCTGATTACGACTTGGACATTGTTTACCATCCGGATAAGGCTAACACTGTAGTAGATGCTCTTAGTCGGAGGAGGTATGATTCATCTCAGGAGCGGGATGTGGAGAATCTGGTGAGTGTGCTTAGTACTTTGAGGTTATGTATTACTTCAGAGGAACCGTTGGGGTTAGCGGCGGCAGATCAGGCGGATCTATTGAGCAGGATCCGAGTAGCTCAGGAGCAGGATCCGGTGTTGTTAGATCTCTCCAAGGCTACTGGTTCCGAATATCAGGTTTCTGCTAACGGGACTATCTTAGTGCATGGACGAGTCTGTGTTCCTAAGGATGAGGACTTGAGGCAGGAAATTCCGAGAGAAGCTCATGCGAGTAAGTTTTCGATTCATCCGGGAGCGACTAAGATGTATCGGGATCTGAAACGGTATTATCATTGGGTCGGGATGAAGAGAGATGTGGCAGATTGGGTTGCAGCTTGCAATGTGTGTCAGTTGGTGAAGGTTGAGCACCAAGTTCCTAGTGGCTTATTGCAGAGTCTACCTATTCCAGAGTGGAAGTGGGACATGATCACTATGGATTTCGTGGTAGGGTTGCCGGTTTCTCGGACCTATGACGCGATTTGGGTGATTGTGGATCGTCTGACTAAGTCAGCACATTTTCTGGCCATTAAGAAGACAGACGGAGCGGAGGTCTTGGCTAAGAAGTATGTGAAGGAAATTGTGAGGTCGCATGGAGTGCCAGCGAGTATTGTGTCGGATCAAGATCCGAGGTTTGCGTCAGTGTTCCGGAGAGTATTGTGTCGGATTGTGATTTTCGTGCAGGTTTCGTGTTAACGCAGAGAAGGGATCGATCCGAGAGGATAATGATCGATTTCCCATGAATCTGCGACGACCTGTCGATCGACAGCACTTGGGTGTGTCGATCGACAGGGGTCACACGAGAGCTGTCGATCGACACCTAGAGGTTGTGTCGATCGACAGGTGATCGAGGAGCTGTCGATCGACAGGTGATCGAGGAGCTGTCGATCGACACCTAGTTGTTGTGTCGATCGACAGAGTCCTGTGGAGCTGTCGATCGACAGGCACCGTGGGTGTGTCGATCGACAGGTGTGAACAGGGCTGTCGATTGACACCTAGTGGTAGTGTCGATCGACAGTCTGCCTGTTTGGGCTGTGGTTGAGCCGTTGTTGTGTTTTGTGTGATTGTTTGATGCGTGTTTGCCTGAGCGGATCCATCGCGTCTGTGTGCGCAGTCGTAGATGGGAGGACCGTCTCACTAGGTATTTGTGATAATACTCACGCATCTCTTTTTTCCATGTGATGCAGGTAAAGGCAAATTGTGATCGTGGAATCATGGCAACGAAGAGGGAGATGATCTAGGGTCTCGGTTTCGTGTTGTGTGGTTTTATTGCTTTCCATTTCTGTTTTAGAACTCCGCTAGGTTGCTGGTTTTATTGTATTGGAATTGTTATTGGAATTTGAGTTGAACTGGTTTAGTTTTTATGGAATGAATTATTTGGTTATTATTGATGTTATCCGCTGGTTGTCTGGTTGTTGTTGCTTGGTTGTTGAGGATAGCATTTATGGGAATGCTAGTCCGAGACCAAGGGTTTATTGTTTAAAAAAAAAAAAAAAACGGGTCGGGTCGTTTCAGGAGACCTCCTGTAAGCTTGCCTCCATTAATCTGCAGATTTATTAATAAAGTGTAATATCTTGGAATCGAACCCAGACCTCCTGGTGTAGAAGCCTAATTAACCCTTGGTCAACCATTGGGCCAAGGGGGCTTCCACAAAATATATATATTTTAGAAGATGAAAACAGTTCATAAATTTTCTATTTTTCCAATAGTACATTTTTTGTTAAAACACATAGAAAAATTAAAAATGGCAAAAACATACATATATATATATATATATGTGTGTGTGAAAAAAGTATATACAAATACACATATTTCATTCCAAAGACGTGCTTTGTTGAATTTGTTATAAATGTTTTGTCGGACCATTGATCAAATGATGGTGAAAATAAGATAAAATTTAGATTAAGAAGGTGTGTTTGATGATAATTGAGCATATACAAAGTGTACGAGTTGAAGTTCAAGATTAAACCCTTGGAAGAGCTTAATGTTCTAAACTAAAGAGGAGCAAAGTCATAATCTATTTGCGGGTGAAGCAATAAAAGTTACAAGTATCAACCGAAAAAGAAGTAATCAAATAACTACAGATGACATTTTCATGTGAGAAACCACAACCTTTTGAGAATAGAAAGAGAGTGTGAAGAACACGAGCAAGATAATGTAAGAATCAAGAACTCAAGATGCTGAAAGAAAGATATACAAAGTAAATTAAAAGGTGGGAGAGTGTGACAATACTTGCGGTTCTACCTTCTCATTCCCTCCTATAGAAAGGAAAAGAACGTGAATCGTCCTTCCAATTTTATTGTACAATAATCAGTTATAATATGAAAAAAAACTTAACATGGTCGATATAATAAGAAGTGTAAAAATCAATTATTACATGTAGTGTTGTTTTCATAAATTTTAGATTTCCAGTGGTTTTACCAAAGGCTAATTACTGTTTATACACTATCAGACTTATAGTTTGGTTAATTAATGTTTTTACACTATGAAGTTTAGAGTTCGGTTCCAGATAATGCGATTTATTAATAATTATGTAGATTAACTGAGATAAACTTACGAGAAAACTCTATGACGGTGCAAGTAGAACCGTTCACCGTGATTTCATGCATTAAATATAGACAATGTCTGTCATGGACATCGAACAAGGAACTGCCATTTGTCGTGGATCTTATAGTTGAATTGAATTTCCCATGTTAGAATCGCATTTCTTACACTTCTCATAATTTATAATAAATAATAAATCTAAAGTTAAAAAAGATTATTATTTATACTGTTATGAGAAAAAAAAAGTTTAGAAAATAAAAATGAAAATTAAATTTACAAGAATATGTATGTCTATGTCTTATACCTAAAAAACACAACAATGTATATTTAACATTAAATTATATACCATATATATGACACACACAAAAACCCCGCGTATACGCTTTTTTCTTTGTTCAGTTTCTAGAAAACGACATTCAACATGCATTTATAGTGAGATCAAACAATGGTATATGTTTCAAAAATATTTTGAACTAGAGTTTAACTATTCAATTGTCGTTATACTCTTTGACAATTATGTTTCTTTGTATGCTTGGATATCAAAACAGAACATATAAAGCTACAAATATCTCAATTGAGTTTTTTTCTAGTAAATATATTGAGAGGAGAATGTTTATAGTCTTGATGAAAAAAAAACTCAAAAGTTTAAAGAGGCCCGCCAAATATCTTATTTGGAATTTCGAACAAGAGTTAACTAGAGCCACTCATTGTTAATATCTTATCAACTATTTGTCACATTACTGCTATATTGTGAAGTGGATAGTCTTTTTAATTTATGGAAATCAATCGGTGAAGACATGCTTAACAAAAAAAACAGAACATTCGATTTTTAAAGGCTACATCTAAAAGAATATGAGCTTCAACACTACATTTAGATCGAAAAAGAGAAGGCAGTACAACAACATGAACGCTCAAAAGATATGTCCATAACCATATATAAACATAAACATAGGTATAATTCTCTATATGTAAAAAAAAAAATCAATACGATACATATTAGTATTTATGGTTTATAAATTATTTAATTCTTTACAATTGATTCACTTTCTTAGTATTATACTTTAACATTTGTATATATCAATGTCAAACTAATTAAAAATTAGCAAGTTAAAATATATATATTACTCATCGGTAAAATAAACTCACGCGTAGCGCGGTATAAAATGTAGTATCCCCCTTCCTATTAAAAGCAAAGTCACATTAGTAGTTTTCATTAAATGTTATAATTTCATTGGCTAAAAACTATGACATGGATTGAAAGAATGATGACATGTCTTAACAACAATTGTGACATGGCTTAATACTCTTAATTCACTGGATAACTAAAATAACTTTTGCTTAATTATAAATTCAAAGTTTAACCATCATCTAAAATGAAACTCGACAATACTCTTATTTATATCCCTCTAGCAAGAGATACATCTTTAGGATAAACAAGCAGACATTACATAAAACAAAAGCACGTTTTTTAGGATAAACAAGTAAGTACTTGTGCAAAACCCATTGTTAATATCTGTCGGATTTTGAACCACTCATTGTTAATATCTGTCGGATTTACTTGGCCGGATGGTGAACATGATGTCTTGAACCATCCAGATTTTTATGTAAACCTAGACAACAGTTATAACCCAGTTTCATTTTCTCGTAGAACTTAGTTCTCTATTGGGTTCATTGTGGCCTTGAACATGCCTGGTATCATGAGTGAATTCGGAGAACATAGCCTTTCGTTCATTCTCCTAGAAACGGCATTTTTCTCACTCACTAGGTGATATGTCATATACTTTGTTTTATGAAGTATCATGTAATACTCCACGGATATATCAAAGTTATGGTGAATATCATTAAAAGCAAAGCTTATCCTTCTTATACAGGAAGCATTGTATATCATCTTAGGAACTGGGTAATTTCCAGTGCTTGTAAGTAGAGTTAGTTTGAATTAGTTTTTCCTTTGAACCTATTTTCTGGGATCTCCAGTCATTTAGGTAGGGTTTCCATCAAAACTTTCTCTTAATTAATAAGCTTAAGACCCATTCCTTTCGATGATTTAACTACTTGTTCTCTTGGTAAACCTTTCGTAAACGGATCAGCTAGATTTTCTGCCGATTTTATGTAGTCTACTGAGATTACACCAGTCGAGATCAAGTGTCGAATGGTTTTATATCGTCTCCGGATATGACGAGATTTACCATTGTATAGAGTGTTTAGTACCCGGGCAATAGCTGATTGACTATCACAGTGTACACGTAATGTCGGGACAGGTTTCTCCCACATGGGGATATCTTCCAAGAAATTTTGAAGCCACTCTGCTTCTTCTGCAGCTTTATCTAACGCAATGAATTTAGATTCCATGGTTGATCTAGCTAACAGAGTTTGTTTGGAAGATTTCCAAGACACTGCTGCACCGCCTAGAGTAAAGACATATCCACTTGTGTATTTAGAGTTTTTAGAATCAGATATCCAGTTAGCATCACTGTATCCTTCCAAAAGTGTTGGTTCTTTACCGTAGTGCAAGCCATGATTTTTAGTAAATCGCAAGTAGTTTAAAACTCTTGTTATGGCTTTCTAGTGTTATGTGCCTGGATTACTCGTGTAGCGGCTTAGTACATTGACTGCATGCACTAGATCAGGTCTAGTACAATTTGTTAAGTACATCAGGCTACCGAGAACACGAGCATACTCCACTTGTTGAACTGCTTCACCTGTATTCTTTGACAAAGTGAGTTGCAAGTCTACTGGAGTTTTAGCCGTTCCTATAGAGTGGTTCTTGAACCTCTCAAGGATTTTTTCGGCATAATGGTCTTGAGACAGAGCTATTCCATCAGAAGTCCTTATGATTTTTATCCCTAGAATGACATTTGTGAGACCCATGTCTTTCATGTCAAACTGTTCACTAAGCATGTTCTTAGTTTGTTGGATAATAACGTTATTGCTCCCCATAATGAGCATGTCATCTACGTATAAACAAAGCAAAATGTACGCGCTATGAGTAATTTTGATGTATATGCATTTGTCACATTCATTGATGTGAAATCCATTTGACATCATTACATCGTCAAATTTTTCATGCCATTGTTTTGGAGCTTGTTTAAGTCCATATAAAGATTTCACAAGTCGACAGACTTTGTGTTCTTGTCCAGGAACTATGAAACCCTCGGGTTGTTTCATATAAATCTCTTCTTCTAACTCTCCGTGTAGAAAAGCAGTTTTTACATCCATTTGATGGATTTCGAGGCCCCGTAATGCTGCAATTCCTATTAGCATTCGGATTGAAGTTATTCAGGTTACTGGAGAATAGGTATCAAAGAAATCCTGACCTTCTTTTTGTCGGAATCCTTGTACCACAAGGCGAGCCTTGTACTTATCAATTAAACCATCGGTTTTCAGTTTTGTTGTGAAAATCCATCTACACCCAAGAGGTTTAAAACCTTGTGGTAAATCGGTAATCTCATATGTATGATGTTGCATAATCGATTCCATTTCACTATTCACAGCTTCCTTCCAATAAGGAGCGTCAGGTATAGACATGGCTTCAGCGTATGTTCTTGGTTCATTCTCGATGAGAAAAACCATTAAGAAATCATCACCGAAAGATTTATCTGTACGTGCTCTTTTGCTACGTCTAGGTTCATCTTACACTTCTTCAATATCATTAAATGATGTCCTAGAAGTGCTTGCCTCATTTCCTGAGGTAGTTCCGTCTCTTTCTTCACGAGTTCGCTTTGAACCTTGTTTAGATTTACTAGGGAACACGTGTTCGAAGAAAGATGCATTTCGAGATTCCATGATTTTGTTAACATGGATAGTCGGTATATCTGATTTATGAACCAGAAACCGATAAGCACTACTATTGTGTGCATAACCAATGAATATGCAATCCACGGTTTTAGGTCCGATGGTGGCCGTTTTAGGAGGTGGTACTGCGACTTTTGCTAAGCACCCCCACACTTTGAGGTATTTGTACGAAGGTACGTTACCTTTCCAAAGTTCATATGGCGTTTTGCCTGTGACTTTGTGTGGAATTTTGTTAAGGATATAGTTTGTGGTGAGCAAAGCTTCCCCCCACAGATTCTGGGCTACCCCAGATTCTTGTAACATTGCATTCATCATTTCCTTTAGAGTACGGTTCTTTCGTTCCGCAACTCCATTGGATTCTGGTGAGTAGGGAGCAGTGGTTTGATATATAATGCCTTTTTCAGCACAAAATGCATTAAAAGGTCCATCATATTCACCTCCTCTATCACTTCGAACTATTTTAATAGTTTTTCCAAGTTGGTTTTCAACTTCGGTCTTGTATTCTTTGAATTTTTCCAAGACTTCGTCTTTACTATGTAATAGGTATACATAGCAGTATCTTGTACAATCGTCTATGAAAGTTACAAAATACTTTTTACCGCCTCTTGTTTGTACGAACTTTAAGTCGCACAAATCTGTGTGTATTAAAGCAAGAGGTTCGGTTGTTCTTTCAACATGAGGTGATGGTGTTTTTGTAAGTTTTGCTTGTACACAAATTTCACATTTGTCTTTATTTATTTTGCATTTCGGAATTAGGTTCAAATTAATTAATCTTTGAATAGATTTATAATTCACATGTCATAATCGTTCATGCCAAATTGTATCAGACTCAGTCAAATAAGCCAATTGTTTCTTTTTCATTGAGACTTTGGAAGTGGTTACATTATTGTTACGGATGACTGTATCAACACACATTTTGACAAGTCCATCCTTTTCATAACCTCTACCAACAAAAATACAATGTTTCTTGATAACCAGCTTGTCGGACTCGAAGTTGATAGCAAAGTCATGCTTGTTCAAAACGGTCCCAGAGATCAAGTTCTTCCTCATGTCTGGCACGTGTTTCACATTGTTCAGAGTAAACTCCTTGCCGGAAGTCATCTTCAACACGATTTTTCCCGTGCCTTCAATCTTGGATTTTGACACGTTCCCCATCATGAGCTGAGTATCATCCTTGCTCTTCTGGTAGGTGCTAAACATCGTTTTATCAATGCATATGTGGGTCGTGGCTCCGGTGTCATACCACCATTCCCTAGGGTTTCCCTCAACCATGTTAGCCTCCGTGACCACCGCGCACATGTCGGCTTCGGTCAGGTGTGCTTCAGCTTTAGCCTTACTTCGACATTCCGATGCCATGTGGCCCTTCTTGCTACAGTAGGAGCATTTCCCTGCGAATTTCTTCGGGAATGCCGGCTTTTTGAAAACCTTGGAGGACTGAGGAGGGATCTTATTTGGCATAGGTTTGTTGGGAACAACCTTGCCTTTTCCTTTCCTTTTGTACTCGGCTACATTGGCATCATGAGTTACATCCATCATGGACTTTCGTTTGAACGACTCATTTTGTAGCCTGGATATCAAGTTTGCCAAAGACAAAGCCTTTTGCTTATGATCCAGATAGTTTTTGAAGTCCACCCAACTAGGAGGGAGCTTCTCGATGAAAAAATTCACTGTGAAAGTCTCACAGATCTTCATTCCTTCATCGGCTATCGTTTGGACAATCATTTGGAGCTCATGGACTTGCTCCATGATGGGCCTATGGTCCACCATTTTGTAGTTCAGGAATTTCGCCGTAGCAAATTTTCCATAGCCCACGTTGAAAGACTTGTACTTTCTATCCAGAGCATCCCAAAGTGCCTTGGAGGTGGAAAACTCAGTGTATACACTGTAGAGCTCATCCACCAAGCGACTTTGGATGTAACCTTGGCACAAGTAGTCTCCATGGTCCCAAGCATGAACACTAGCCAGAGGGTTGGGATCAATATTGTCTGAAGACAAAATAGGTTTGCTCTCCGTGAGATACTTTTCCAATTTTAGTGTGGTTAGAAAGAAATGCATCTTTTTCTGCCACGACTTAAAATTGGTCCCATCGAACTTATCCGGAGTGATAGTACCGAGGGAAGGCACAACGGAGTTCACATCGGAGGTTTGCAATGGAAGACCATCCCCAATTTGGGGCGTCAATGCACTGGACCCATTCCCCGAGAGAACGTTGTCATCATCGTTTGTCAGGATTTTTTTGTATCAAAGAGATAAAGAGAATCAGTATCGGTAGATTAAGAGCATCATTATTGGTGATACTATTTTGAGTATCACTAACATTATTTAGTATTAATTCGGTTAGTTGAGACTCAATCTGATACTTCTGTTTTTTTAGTGTTTATTGGTGATACTTAAAGTTCATAAGAAAAAAACACTAATTTATATTAAAAAAATTAAATTAAAAATTAAAATCAAAGAATAATCAAATTACTAGAGATAAATATAAAAGATAAGAGGATCGAAGACGATATCAATGATCGAAGAGAAGAGACGAATGGCGATCGGATATGATAACATGCCTTATATTGTAAAAGTAGACTTAAAAGGTCCCCATTGATATTATGCTTTCAGATTGATCACAAACTATAAACAAACGCATTTTGCATGAAGATCAAGCAAAGCATGCAGTACGAAGATACAAATTAAAGTCAATTCGAGAAATAAACAACTAAAAACAACAGAAAGCGCATTCATTGAAGGAGATCTCCGAGGACTGCACTTGTGCAACAATTTCTCATTCTCTGTCTTGCTGGTTTGAGATTTGCATAAACTGATCACTTGTGGAACAACTTCTCTTTTCGAGCTCCACGGCGAAAAGAAAGACGAGAATAAATACCAAAGCGAAAACCCGTCCGAAATGCTTTCCTCAAACGTCTACTCTTCGGAGAATTTTCTACCTGCAAGATACATATGAAAACCAGCCACCCAAGGTCTAGAAGCATATTAAAAACAGAAACAACAACTTTAAGTTTTTCTTCAATCCGCCAAAGTCCAGTAACATCAGATTTCTATTTTTCTCTTGAAAAACTAGAATTAGCACTAAGAAAACTTGCCTTGTAAATGCACTGATTAAGATAAATCTCCTGAAAAAAGATAACAGACAGGTTGTTGTTACTCAAACTGTCCATAACAAAAAAAAAATGTAATTGAGAGGATGCAAACTTACTCTCTGTGCATGTTCTTCACCCGAGAGATGCTTGGTGAAAATTTCAAGGCTTTGGCCATCAAAGTAGCATGATCTGCATTGAAACATGGCAGATTCACCACCCGTTTGACTGCACTCGCGAAGAAACGATCTTGGTGTCGCTGAACCTGTGGCAGAAAACTACTAATCAGCTCATAAAAAGCGCTCTTTGTTTTGGTTACAACTTTGCATTACTTCTGAGAGAAGTTGGAAGACAAGAGCCGGGGTTCACATATCTCTGTCTCTGAAGACATTATTCAATTTAGCAGAAGTGATTTGCTAGCGTACTCGTAGTCCTGTTAGAGAATCTCATGTTAGTCCATGTGTGATGATATTTTGACTATCTGAAAAAAAGGTAATGAGAAGCTTACTATGATAGTAATGACATTGGTGTCTTCATCAATCATGATGTTACCATATTGCAAATCATTGTGGCAAAACCCAATGTCATGTTGCTTAAAACACTCATTATGCAGCTCATGTTCAAGCAAGTTTATCTCAGCTTCAACGTTGTCTAGACGAAACTCTTCCGAATCTTCAGGTGTACATAGACTCTTAGCTTGTCCAAGCCACTTCCTATCAAATGTTTCCCAGACTCTGTTATTGATTTGACCACCTAAACAATTCCTCATATTACTGAGAAATATTACTGATAAAGTCTGATCAAAAGTCACAAAAATGCAATTGAAATACATAAACAAAACCAAGCCATGATGTTAAATTAAGTGAATGTCCCTCAAGAATGTCCATGCTCAAGCATAACACATCTAAACGGGGCATACCTCTATGGAAGATTTGAAATGTAGACTGATCCATTCGCAGGAACTCCTTTCGTTGTATATTCACCCTACTATTCATTAAAAACACCACTCACAAATCTGTAAACCCAATTTAAGAAGGAGATTGATAATAAACTTGAAAACGAAGAAATAGAAAAACTAAATACATTCAAAATTCGAAGAAATAACATTGAGACATTCAAATCTGAAAGCTTGAGAAAGCGTTTAATTCACTATATTAATATTTTGTGGAATGTAACCAAAAGGTTTGTTTCCAAGAAATATTCTAGAAACATTTCGCGAAACTCGCCTTAAAGGCCTTCACGGAAATCGTTTTAGAATTTTATAGAGATAGAAAAGAATTCAGATTTGAAACCTTCCGCGAAAGCGTTATAAAACGTTTGCAGAAACTATTTCGAAATAAATAAATAAAATCGTTTTGAATTCACAAAACACTTATTAAAGAGATCGTAAATTCAATATCTTTTATTAAATTAAAACGTTGAGACCAACAGTTTAGACAAATTATTATAAAATAATAATCAAAACTGATCAACGTAATAAAGAATTAAAAGCAACAGAGAAGAAAAGAATTTCCTTGCTGAAATTAACCGAAAATGGAACCAGAGAATCGAAATGAACCGATTGAGCCAAATTGAATTAAACCAGCTAGCTTTATGAGGAAAAATTCGTTCACGTAACAAACAACAATGAAGCCACGTTATGAATTTTTTTTCTCCTTTATATTAATAATAATAATAATAATAATAATAATAATAATAATAATAATAATAATAATAAACGCAAATTCAATCCAATTCAAGCGATAAGCAGGAAGCGGATTTTATGAATTAAGATTGTAAGAACCAAAAAAACCGGATTGAAAATATGCGAATTAAGGAGAAGAAATAAACGATATATAAATACGATTTTATAAAAAATACACAGAGTCGAGATATGATCTCTCTCCTTAATTCATAAAATCTCCCGTAGTGTGACGGATTTGTGAGATTATGAATCCCAAGATAAAATTGTGTTAGACTATAATCGCGACACTCGATTATAAAATCTACGAACTAAGAATCTACGTTATACTCTCGAGACTTACTTGTAGACAAAGACGTAAGAGATTGCTGGTTTTTTATGTTTTGTGAATATATGAGTGTATGAAAGTGTATGCCTTGAGAAGTGAGGAAGTGTGCATTTATATAGGCTTTTTCCCAAGCATGAATTATGGGATTAATTTAATACTAGAATTTGACTCAATCAAATCAAAATCAAAGCACTAAACGTCTGCTCAGCTTTTTCTCATTCACAAAGGAAACATATTTTCAATTTTTAATTTGCCACTAATGCCAAATCATGAATTGATTATGTACGTTTGGGTGTTACACTTGACCAAAATTGAAAATAAACGTTAGGGGAATAATTAGTGGCAATCAAAGTCAATCATGCTATAATGACTAATGATACCCACGTTCAAATCTTTTTAAAATTAAGGAGATACTTTTGTTTTGGTTTTGTGATAAACACAATTAACCACAAAATTAAATTGAATTTGGCCCATTTGTATCTATGATTATTTTACCAAATCCACATTTTATCCTCAACCTCAATTCAAATTATTTGGCAAGATTTAAGTATCTCAATTACATCATAGTGTAATGTAAGGTTTTAAACCTTGTATTTGAGATTTCTCTATGAGCCCAATGGCTCATTTCATATTCACATTTTACCAATTAATCATATTAATTATTTGGCCCATGCATGAAGCCTTAATTAATGTGTGATTAAAATTGGTCCAACATCTCTCACAATAATCACCAATCTATTATATTCCCACATAATATCTAATAAGATTATTTTGGTTAAGCCAGTTTTACAAAAGAATACCATTGCAATCATAAGATTTAATAAACAACAAGCTGAATATAATTATATTTTTTTAGCTTAAGTTCTCAGTAGTTACTGACAGTAGAAGCAGATAAACTAAAGTTATTGACAGTAGAAATGATAGAACATTATTGTACCATAATCCATAAACAACTATTTTGATTGATCCAAGAGCATATAAATAAAAGTCTGATTTGATAGAACATTATTGTACCATAACAAAGATCAACGACAATAGAAATGATGACACCGAACAAACCCAATAAGACTACTAGTACTACTACTTGAAAGACTAGACGACACAAACCATCATACTAAATGTTATTTGAGAGACTTACCAACCAACCAACCAGTTTCTGATAATTCATTGTTCCTTACACAAGCGAAAGACTATCAACATGATTCAAGAAGATTTGAGCACAGTCATATGAACCTCCAACGCCTGCTTCGATCTTAAACTTTCTGAGATTGTGCGTGACTCTATTGTAATACACCACAAAGAATGATCCATCATCAAGCAACCATTCTTGTGTGAAAACAAGTTCTCCTGTTCCAATGGTACCTTCGAAAGAAAACTCCATATCCCCGATAGTTTCTCTCCAACGAGGAATCCTTACGAGTTCACCGCACCAATCTCTTGTAGTTTCATTCCAAACCCACACCCACACTTGAACTTCTCCATTGGTAAACAACTCCAACGCCATGTCAAAATTCACCAAGGCAATATGCTCGTTATAGCTCACCAATTTAGTAGAAAGCAGATTTTGTACTCCTTTAGGTCCACCAATAACAGTTAACTCTTCAGACCTCACGTTGAAGCTCATTACTATAGATTTGCCATCATCACATGACCTAGCTCCATAGTACACAACTCCTCCTTTACACAGTGAATTAGTAACTTGATGATGAAGAAGGTTGCATTCGATCTGTCTCCATGATTTTTCACCCGATCCCACCGTGAAAACTTGATGCACTGGCTGCCTACCTCCATGTAATCTACCAGCCAGTGGCAAAGTGGTACATAACACCTTGAATACTTTGGTAGTTTCATCGTACCCAAAAGAACTTTCATTAATGGATACATGTTCTCCGAATTCTGGTAAAGTAACAAAATTCCTTGTACCTGGATTGCAAATCACGACCTTAGTTTCTGACTGAAGACAGATCAAACCTCTTATGGGTGCAGAAATCTTAAGTGATGGTTCGTTAGAAATATGCATTTGTTGTTGACCAGACAACAACAATGGTTCCTCTTCTTGATAAACAGAGTGAAACAAGAAATCTTGTGTTGTTGAGTTGCATTCTTTTCCAAAGAATACGAACAACACTCGAGGCCTTGTATTCGATCGGAGAAAGTGAAGATGTTTGAAGTCCTTCTTGCGGATTGTAGATGCCCATTTCTTTGAGACGCACTTGAAGCGCATCAAAGATTTCAGAGGCAACCTTGACAGAATCTCCCTTTGTAACTCTTTAGGAAGTTCTACGCTCATTTTTGGTACTCACTCTCTAAGAATATTAGGTGTTTGAGACCAAAACACAAATATGGAATTTATAGGAGCTATTAGCACATAGGTTTTGGTATCAAGCATGAATGAACTTACAAGTTTTATTAGTGGTTTCTTCTACTAGAAGATCTACTTCCTTTTGTTTGGCATTTCTAATTTTTATAAACATTGCAAAAAAAAAGTGTCACGCGTTAAATCTTTATAAGTGTTTTTCAGTTAATTAGGAATTTAGGGAAGATATGTGGTATAAAACGTGATTTAACAAGTTTTCTTTCTTTTTTTGTTTTAACGTGTCACGTGTTAAAAAAGTTATCAGTTCTTTCATCGACTAAGAAAATATGTTGGTGTAAAACGTGATTTAGCAGCTTTTCTTTCTTTGTTTAAACGTGTTACATGTTAAAAAATTATCAGTTTTTTCATTGACTATGAAAACTTTTTGGTATAAAACGTGATTTAGCATATTTTCTTTCTTTGTTTTAATGTGTCACGAGTTAAAACTTCATTAGTTTCTAAGTTTATTTAGAAAGATATTTGGTGCAAAATGTGATTTAACGTCGGTTTTTTTTTTTTTTTTTATATGTCACACGTCTTTTGTTTTGATATGTCACGAGTTAAAACTTTATTATCTTTCTGCTTAGTAACGTTCGATATAAATAATTTTTTAATTGTTTATCTTAACATTAAAACCAATCTTTTTTTTAATTGTTTAACTTTTTTTATACTTTTATTTAGTTGTATACAATTGTAAAAATAGAGGTTCAGTTTCACACATAGAAGCAATCTATAGTCTCAAATCTGCATTCCCTCAAGAATCTAAACCCTAGAAGAAGAGATCAGACAAAGAGGGATTACAAATGATGATTTTTTTGTTTGTTTACATTCTCTGCGAAGAAATCTAATTTCCTGCAACGTTTTTTTCCTTTTTTTCCATTTGAATTATTTTATATGAAATGCCGCAAAGCTAGGCCCAATATTTATATCAACATCATTAGCCCATAGGATTTTACTTGCAACCTGTTTTGTACCATTGAATAAGCTGTATTGTAAGAGTAAATGTATATGATAAATCGTGAGTAATATCTTATTAAACAAAGTTGATGTCTAACTGATATGTTGCAGAGAAGGAGAGCTTCGACCACTTGTCCCAGACCACTTTGATGTGAAGATAACAACTCAGGAGGAGTAAACAATCTCAATCCTTTCCTATTAACTTTCATACAAAAGTTAGAATATAATCAAATGAGCTTCCATTGTTTTTGTCCAATCATTTTGTATGATAATGCATGCCTTTAGGAACATAATGAAGTAATGCCCAAACAGGTCTTCTTAAATCAACTTTACAACAAAACAGTACGCAAAAGGGTTAAGGGTACAACATACACAAACGTAATCTTTATCTGAATGCAAAACCTGTTTGTTATTCTTCTTCAAAGATGATTTATAAGTGCGTGAGTTTGCAAGCTAAAGAAAGAGTCCGAGTCCGCTTGTGTAGTTCCTCATCAATCCATGTAGGGCTGCGAGTCCATGCACAAATGCACCAACTTTCTCTGGTACTGTTGAAAGTATTCGCAGACGGCTGTCACATCTTCCTTCCCGGGTTCTAGACCAGGCAGATCGGGCAGTACTGTGCCTTCACCAGAAGCAAATTCAGACTCTTCCTCTTGGCTTGATAGCTCGTTTAAAATTTCTGAATGAATCTCCGTACAAAAACATGGCTACTGTGTCAGGCTGTTGCACCTCTCTGAGAGCTGCAAGCGCCTCTTGCAGGAAACCAGCAGCCACATATAAAATAAAGGCCCTGCATCAAACATATAACGTAATTAACTTCTTATAATGTGATTACTTAGAGGAAATTATGTCACCAAACAGTAGTTACGAGTATGATACAGTACCGCTAGACATTGTGCTCCGTGTGGAGAAGATGACTAGCCCACCTCTGCAATACCCTGAGTAGAGAGAGATAAATTGAACAAGTCACAACGATTAGTAACAAATTCTAGGAAATAAAATATGATTCAAAAGTGAAACGGCAAAAGAAAAGACCTGGCATAATCCGATCCTTCTAAATGTGTGGCTGCCAAAGTAGCAGCATCGGTCCATGGACTTCAAATACCCCAAGGGCACCATTTACTAGTGCAAATGCAAAACTCTCTATAGTTTCTTCATTCGATCCATCCGACCCCACAGACGCTACAGATATTGTAATTACTAACATTAGAAGAAAAAAACTTTGAAGACTGGGTTATATTCACCATATTTTAATGTCATAAACATCTCACTAGAGTCTGCTGATGCCATTGCTGAAGTAGTTTCTCCTTCAGATGCTTGTTTGGAAGGACTGCCTCTTATCGAGCATAATAGTGATGTGCTTCGCTATGGCTCCGATGGTTCCGTTGACCAAGCCACTGCGTTATATGGCCACCTACAAACGCTTTATGTTTGTGTATAGTTTTAATTGAATTTATGCATTCCTAACTAAGTAGACCCGATCTATGAAGAAAGGAGCGACTTAAAATGTGCAGTACATCATATTACATAAAAGAGGCAAATTCCTAATAGCAAAGCACACGGTGGGTTTTAAGACTAACCACAAAAGACAATTTCTAGTAAAACAACAACAATTAGAGATAATGAAGCAAAGTCCCATCTATGCTTCAGTTTTGAATATGGCACTTGACATTTGCGCAGCTGCACAAGGAGATGACGAGGAAGCATCACTCACAAGAAGCCATTCCCTCGCACAAATCAGAGCTTCCACTGTCTCAGGCCTCAGTGAGGTCTTGTACTCATCCATCTCCCTCGGTTCCATGTCAAAGACATAGTCAAAAGCTGCAGCCGAGACCGGGATCGAGAGGATGTCTCTAGCCATCTTCGACAATGTTGGGTACTTGAGCTTGTTCTGTTTCCACCAGTCAAGAACATCAAACTCCTGAACCCGGGGAAGCAGCGTTTCATCAAGGTACTGGTCCAGCTCTGATTTCAGATTCTGTCCTGTTGTCTCCATTATGTACGTGTCAAAATCTGACAGCCCATCCACTTTCCCCCCTTCGGATGTCGGTTTCAGCGGCGATGGGAGTGCCATGTATTCGCTGAAGAGCTCATGAATCCCATCATCCACGGTCTTGATGTTCTTCCCTGCGTCTTCTCCGAATATCTTGGAGAAACTGAACTCGACGAGCTTCATCTTGAACCGAGGATCCATCACCACTGCCATTGCCAAAACCAAGCTACAGTCTCTCCAGTACTTGTCAATCTTCTCTTTCATGGTCTTAGCAATACATGCAACATAAGGATCCTCTCCAGCTATGGCACGAGACAGATCTGACTGTGTCTTCCACACTTCATGGAAAAACGTAACAGCAGACGGGTTTTCAGAAAACTGAAGAGTGGAGGCGGCATCAAAAAGAGGCTTCAGGAATGTGCATAGAGTCTCCACCTGCCTCCAATCCTCTGCTGAAGGAGATTGCTTGTAGTCGGGATCAGCAGTGTCTAAGCAAGAGAACACTTCCTTTAATTCTGAAGCAGCCACAAGCATCTTATATGTTGTGTTCCATTGCGTCTGATCATCAAGAGAAAGAACCTTATCGCTCGGAACTTGAAGTTGTTCCTTGAGCTCAACAAACCTCTCCTCGTGGGAATCTGAGGTTTTCACGTGCTTCACACTGTCCCGGATGTTCTTGATCACATCTTTTCCTTTATCCAGCACGTCTTTAGCGAGGCTACTAAACGTTCGGGCAACACAATTCCCTATTACCAACTGACCATCCAGAATTCCAGGGTTCTTGACGCAGAGTAGAGGTCTGATATTATCAACCGCAGTTTTACTCGCCAGATGGTTGAAGGTGATAGAAAACAACTTTCCCTCGAGACCCCATTCAGAAACACAATTTGCAACAGCAAGACTCAAAGCTTCATCAGATTCTGGATAGGATTCCATCAAAACATTGAGAAGCTTCTTCTGTATCTTCCAATCGCTATCAATGAAGTGGGCGGTTATAAAGACATACCCAAGAGTTACCTTGGACGTCCAGAAGTCCAGGGTCAGACAGAAGCGTCCGGGAATTCCTTCTAAAGACTTGATGACATTCTGCTTTTCAGCAAGGTAAGTGGCCACACAGTCTCCTTGAACATTGTTGAAGCTGACAGTGTCAAAGTGAGGCTGAAGACTCTGTACAAAGGAGATGAACCCAGGATGCTCAACCATGTGAAGCGGATAGTCATGGATAATGATCATCTTAGCGATCTCATGGCGACACTTATCCTGATCAAACGCAACATAGGGACTAGTGTTCTGCTGAGTTCGGTAACGCCTTCTCGGGGTATCAGTCTTGGGAGTGTAGGGAGTCATATGTGTGTTGCTGTCATTGTCCTGAGGGTGGACAATAGCAGGACAAGTCCCCTTGTCAATGTGACGCTTAAGGTGGCTAGTACCAGCAACTTTGGTTCCATTGCTGTAAGCAAAGCTCTGATTACATCCTTTGCAGAAAGCTCTTCTGCAACCAGGCTCTACGGTATCGATAGTGAAGTATTCCCACACCTTTGACTTCTTCTTACGGCGTTTGATTGGTTGTGTTTCTGGTGATCTCATCTCAGTGTCATTGTATACCTCTAGAGCTGTTTCCATGCTAACAAATCATTTCAAACAAACAAAGCAAAAACGCAAGTTAAAAACAAGAACCAATAATACATTTTAAACTCAGCCCAATAATACAATTTAAAAATAAATGCCTCGGGTGTTTAACAAATAATAAAATAAAATAGTTGGCGTTGGGCCTATCGGACCCAAGGTAAAATAAAACGATGTGATAATTAAAGGGGTAAAAATGGAATTTGACAACTACGTAGATTAGATCCAACTTAAAGAAAAAACAGATCTGGAGTTTATAAAGGTCCTTAAAGTCGATCAAACATGGGCTGCAAAAACAAAAACTAGAGCCCAGATTAGAACACGACGTGATTCACCACATAATTCGATTGGACTTTTTTTTGGGTTAAAATCACAGACACAAGATAGATTTCTTAATCATTTATAGTTTTCAAAATTCGATTTGCCTCCATGAGTCAACCCAAATATTTTGAACTTGCCTCTTCCTTAAAAACCAATAACAACTTTCTACCCAGTAAAACAAGCGTACGAGTAGAATTAATTCAGGATTTGCACATCAGACTAATAATTTACGAGACAAGGAACAATTCGCTTGCTCGAGCCAAAGCTCTAAATATCCCCAAAACAGATCCACGAAAAAGGCGAAATCGAAATTGAAATTGAAATTGAAATCAAGAGTTAGGGTTTCCAGAACAATACCTGCGATTCGATGAAGAAATCTGGAAGTCGGAGGCAGAAGGAAAGTCTCCGGTACGGTGGAGACGGAGAATTCGATCGGATCTCCGGTGAGGAGAGAGAGAGATGGAGAGAGAAAGAGAGAGAGAGATTTGGGCTTGAGAACCCGAGAGGCTAATTGGACCTTTGGTAAAAAAGAAGGAAGAGATAAGTTTGTTATATTATCTTTAGGATGCGTCTAGTCTAAAATAAGGGTTGTTAGGTCGAGATTTATTTCGGAGAACTTTTGGGCTAGTTATTGGGCTTTTATAAAACGGCCCACCTTTGCAAATCCTTTTACTCCATGCAGCGCACCAAAATATTTACTTTTTCGTCTAATATATGTTTTTATTAGAAAATAGATAATTATTTGACCCAAAAAAAAAAAAAAGATAATTATCCACACACAATTTATTCATTACTTTTGTTTAACGTTGAAATATTAACTATTTTTAATTTAATAGTTAAAATATTTATAGATATTGAGGCATCAATTGGATATATAATTATTATAAAATTTGTAATTATTATTTTGATAAACGGGATCATGAACTTTCGCTATGTGGATGAATATTGATAAAACAAATTTGGCCAAAATATGAATATAGACATACGTCTGATACCATGAAATGAAGAAATACAACTTTTCTAATGTTTGGGCTCTTAGTCCAAAACCAAAGTAAATAAAGAAGATCATAATATGAAAACAACGTCAATTTCCAAAATCAAAGGACTCCAATATGTTAGAATGATACTTCTAGTATGATATGTTCATGAAGCCACGACCGTCCACCCAAGGCAAGATAAGATTATAACCTTTCATCACATGTAATCAGTGCCGGCCGTGAATAATTATGGATCTGAAGCAAAAAAAAAAATTTGGCCCATGAATTACCTATAAAAAAAAATCTTACCCTTATGCATGACTCAAACCTGTGATATGCGGTGTGTAAAGAGAGAACATTACCAACAGAGCTACGATCACTTTTACGAAAAAAATTGGCCCCTAAATCTGTTAAACTCTCCACAGGCCCCGAACATATGTTTCATTTGCTTTCTTCCAGGACCGGCACTTCATGTAACACTACTTGAAATTTGTGAAGCCACAAAGTTTACCGATATCATTATGTTTCATAGCACGTGTTAAATCAAGATTGGAGAGTAAAAATGTTTCAAACAAGTTTAGAAACGATAACTTTAACAGTCCAAACATCAAGAGGATGTTATATAAGTGACTTAAATTAGACCACAAAGAGATATTTTGTTAATATACCATAAATTGAAGAAATACTCAAGATATGTTTGATGTTATATAAGAGACTTGAATTAGACGACCACTAATAAAATATATGACTAGTTAATCATATCATAATTATGTTCTGGAGTACTCTTTGAGCATGTTGATTGTTATATAGCAATGTTCTCCATGACTCAATCTTTTTCTACATCAAAAGCTATCTTATAAGTTATAACTCAAAGCTTGAGGTAGATAAGCCACTTCAAAATAAAACAAGCATAAAATAAACGAGATCTAGCAAGGCAAGCAAAATGATCAGCTTGGAACATGCGCTGTATACATAATCAAGAAGGTATAAAACAATCTTACGAGATAGAAAAACTCCTCAATTTCTAAAAGGAGAAATTTGATCACTCAAACATTCTAAAAACATATTACTGATAATCAGTACCAAAAATCAATCGAGGTATGTAGAAGAAACTAAAGTACTTCATATCACAAACCGATCCGGTTCGGTTAACCGAAGTCGCAGTGTTACATAGTAGAAAAAGCAGCGACCAAGTTCCGTTGCTAAACACGAAGCACAATGTCAAACATCGTGGTGCTAGACAACGGCGGCGGACTGATAAAAGCCGGACAAGGCGGCGAACGTGATCCAGTCGCCGTAATCCCAAATTGTCTCTACCGTCCTCTCTCCTCCAAAAAATTCCTCCACCCATCTCCACTCGACACTAACACCGACATCGACCTCACTTCCGCCGCCGTCCGCCGTCCCATCGACCGTGGCTACTTAATAAACCCCGAGCTCCAACGCGACATCTGGTCACACCTCTTCACATCAATCCTCCACATCAACCCTACCTCCTCCTCTCTCCTCCTCACAGAAGCACCAATGGCAATTCCTTCCGTCCAACGAACCACCGACGAGTTAGTCTTCGAAGACTTAGGCTTCTCTTCTCTCTACGTAGCTAATCCTCAATCACTTGTTCATCTCTACGAAGCTAGTCGTCAACCAGATTCAATCCTCTCACAAACTCAGTGTTCACTCGTCGTTGATTGTGGCTTCTCTTTTACTCACGCAGTTCCTGTTGTTCATAATTTCACAATTAATCACGCTATTAAGAGGATTGATTTAGGTGGGAAAGCATTTACTAATTACTTGAAGGAACTTGTTTCGTATCGATCTATTAATGTTATGGATGAAACTTTTTTAATGGATGATGCTAAGGAGAAGCTTTGCTTTGTCTCACTTGATCTTCTTCGTGATTTGAGAGTTGCTCGTAATCAAAATGTTATCAAGGCTACGTATGTTCTTCCTGATGGGCTTACGCATACTAAAGGTTATGTTAAAGACTCTGAAGCTGCTAATAGGTATCTTAGTTTGGGAGAGCAACAAGGAAGTACCAATGTGGGTTTTGTTGGGCAGAGGAAGAAGGCTGACATGAACAAAAACGTAAATAGTGTAGAGATTTTTACAATTGTGTTGTAGGAGATTGAGAGGTTTCTCAAGTGTGTGAGATTCTTTTGCAGGAGATTGACTTGACGAATGAGCGTTTTCTTGTACCGGAGACGTTATTTCAGCCTGCGGATTTAGGTTTGTATCAACGAGAATGTTGTATTATAGACGGTTGAGTTGACGGGAATTGTGATGGTGTTTTCGTTCTTTTGGACAGGGATGAATCAGGCGGGGCTTGCAGAGTGCATTGTCCGAGCTGTAAGCGCATGCCATTCTTACTTGCAACCTGTTTTGTACCAAAGGTGGGATTTAGATTTATCTTTTTTGGCTTGACTTGCCATTGAATAAAGCTGTCTTGTTTCTAATGTTTGATTGCTTTGTGGCAGTATCATCTTAACTGGTGGAAGCACATTGTTTCCGCAACTCAAGGAGAGACTGTAAGAGTAAATTTATATGATGAATCGTGAGTAATAATAACATTAAACAAAGTTGATGTCTGACTGACATATTGCAGAAAAGGAGAGCTTCGGCCACTTGTCCCTGACCACTTTGATGTGAAGATAACAACTCAGGAGGAGTAAACATACTCAATCCTTTCCTACTAACTCTCTTATTTTTCTTCTTTATTTTGGTTCTAAACTCTTTTATTTTTGCAGTCCCATACTAGGTGTATGGAGAGGGGGTTCACTTTTGGCTTCGAGCCCGGATTTTGAGTCCATGTGTGTCACCAAGGCTGAGTACGAAGAACTTGGATCAGTTCGATGTCGGAGAAGATTCTTTCATTGAGGGCAAAGACAACAAAAAGTTAGAATATAATCACCCATTGTATTTGTCCAATCATTTTGTATGGTAATGCTTGTCTATTAGGAACATAATGAAGTAATGCCCCAACAGCCAGAGGAATTTATCTGGTCTTCTTAAATCAACTTTACAACAAAACACTACGCAAAAGGGTTTAGAGTACAACATACACAAACGTAATCTTTATCTGAATGCAAAATCTGTTTGTTATTCTTCTTCAAAGATGATTTTAAGTGCGTGAGTTTGAAAGCTAACGAAAGAGTCCGAGTCCGCTTGTGTAGTTCCTCATCAATCCATGTAGGGCTGCGAGTCCATGCACAAATGCACCAACTTTCTCTGGTACTGTTGAAAGTATTCGCAGACGGCTGTCACATCATCCTTCCCGGGTTCTAGACCAGGCAGATCAGGCAGTACTGTGCCTTCACCAGAAGCAAATTCAGAGTCTTCCTCTTGGCTTGATAGCTCGTTTAAAATTTCTGAACGAATCTCCGTACACGCGAGCAAAAACATGGCTACTGTGTCAGGCTGTTGCACCTCTCTGAGAGCTGCAAGCGCCTCTTGCAGGGAACCAGCAGCCACATATAAAATAAGGGCCCTGCATCAAATATATAACGTAATTAACTTCTTATAATGTACTTAGAGGAAATTATGTCACCAAACAGTAGTTATGAGTATGATACAGTACCGCCAGACATTGTGCTCCGTGTGGAGAAGATGACTAGCCCATCTCTGCAATACCCTGAGTAGAGAGAGATAAGTTGAACAAGTCACAACGATTAGTAACAAATTCTAGGAAATAAAAATAAGATTCAAAAGTGAAACGGCAAAAGAAAAAACCTGGCATAATCCGATCCTTCTAAATGTGTGGCTGCCAATGTAGCAGCATCGGTCCATCGTCCAGAATCTTGTAGCTGCATATTAAAAAGGTCCAAAATGTTTAGTGTCTAAAAGGTTGTCTGACAGAGTAAAGATCCCAGATAAAATGAAAGGAACGATTTTTATTCAGAAATTCCAACAACAGAACATCCCACAGGAGAGAATCTCTTGCACCTGTGAACAAGCTTCTTGGTGTCTTCCAACCGCGCATAGAAGGTGAGTACCGGAGAGGGAATTGTCGGTCCTTACCATATTGGCTGCAACAACCTACATGTGCAACGAATATGATTGACATAATTTTTTAACAGGATATAAGACTATCAAATATGGTAAGGCAGATACCTTTAGTGCAAGGTCGAGAAGAGATTTAGACACTGCTGAAGAGAGTGCAACAGCTCGAAGAGCATTTGGATAGAAGTATGGAGAATCTGGAGCAGAAGAAAGCAGCAAACTAACAGCAGCTTCCAAATTTCCAACTGAAATTAGCCTAGTCATGAAGTACTGAGTGAGTTCACTTATCACCACCAGAATTTCAGGTAAACAATAAAAACGAGCTGAAGGTGAAAAACTAACTCATGTACTTGTTTCTGAATGCATTCTTCCCCTTCCAATTTTTCATGCCAAGGAAGACGTTCATTGGCGCGTGTCCATAATTCGTCTCGTTCAAAAGCCATTAATCTAAGTGAACCATCACACTGTTCATGAAAATGTGTAATATAAGCTCATATGCAAATGAAGATATAATGATCTAAACCAACTGCGAACAAAAAAGCCCCATTAAGAGAGCAGAAAACTACGCAGTAAAGGAACTCCCATCTCCAAAATAAAAATCTCCACTAAGTATCCAGGTAGAAGTAATGGCAAGAATGCATGACATTTCGAAAGAAAAGACACATTATTTTGAAACTGACCATAGAATCTATCTTCTTGGCTTCAGGTGCCGATATACAAGTAGATGATATTTTACTCAGCATAGCTGTTTCATCAATTCCTGAGGCCAAAGCAGAAGAAGGGATTTGCTGTGGAGACCTTTTCATCAGCTTATTCATCAGATGGCGAATGGCTTGAGGCAGTTGCAACCAGAAAAGTGCTTCTGAGGTTTCACCAAAAACTGCAGATGCAAAAGCAAGTCTTGCAGCACAACCTTTCTTGACAACATCAGCATACAGTTTTGCTCTTTCATCATCCAGCAGGCAACCTAGGATGAAAGAAATTTAGAGCAGGTAAGAAACTAACGAGAGGGGTTGTGTTGATACTATACGACAAAAAACAACCTTCTTTCCGATATGGTTCTAGTATCTTCAGCAGCATCTCTGGCACAACAGGGTCTCCCAAAGGTGGTAACTGAATCATGTAACTACGAAGATCCTTAGAGGATGAAGCCATTCCACGGATCAAATGAGGCCTTTTCTCTAATGTGGTGCTACACGTATTAAACCAAGATGGTTTCACTCCCAACTGTAAAATCATTCGCAGTGCCTGCATGTATAACAATTGGATACATTGTCAAGAGTAACCAATATTGCAAATCGGAATCTCAATTAAGAGAACCTGTGTTTGGAGAGATTATTTGGGCTTATGGAGAATGCAAAACAAAAGAATCTTCTGTAAAACATGGTTTTAGAAGTAAACCAAGATTAAATCCCACCAAGACTTCAGAATTAAGACGTGTAAAGAAAGTTACCAACGCATGTGGTACAGGAAGTAGAATAGGGGAGTACATAGGCATAGGACGAAATCTCTCCTTTACAGATTTAGACTGGGGCACAAAGCCCACCTTTTCATTTCTGCAAAATCCAGAAGAAAAAAGTGGGAAATATAAGATAGCAAAAGTAAGTGACTGTAGCCAACTCAAACTTGGATCAATAATACTGGCAGATTAAAAAATAAATACTATGTTATATGCCTAACCTAGACATGCCTAGTATAACCTGGGGGAAAGGGTGGCCTAGTTTTCATCCCCTCTACACCATGCCACCTACATAGTCTTGTGCCAGGGTTTAAGTTCCTTTCTCACAGGGTTAACGGTGCACAGTCGTTTTGTGGACAGAATAAAAACCAAGACATGCCTATTCTATTCGGTTTTAGTTATACGGGGAAAAACAACAGATAATGGCCTAATGTGAACCAGATCAACATGCTGATAAGAAACTAATCATAATCTGAAAGCATTTCTGGGACTCTGGATAGAAATATTTTGAACTAGAGCTGGAGTACACATACACAATAACCTCGACGAGCCGGAAGGTGCTATCAGCTCCAGCAATGCATAGAACAAGTGGATCATTTTTATCCGTTCTCAGAGGCAACCAATCAAGTTCTAGTACAAGGGTGCCAGGAATCTGGGGCTGCAGAAGCGACTGGGCTAAGGGATCAGGTGAATCCTGCAGCAAATGTCAGCATAAACTGTCACGAAAAAATTACTGTATGTTGACAGAGACAAATTTAAACAAGTATCAAGAAAAAGTCGTCATTGCAAAATATTAGTACACCCCTTTGAAAACACATGACACCTGCACAACTTATAGGAAATAGTGAATCCTCTAAAGACTCACAAGATCAAATACAGAGAATGTATTGTCATTAAACAGCACAGCTACACGCCCTCGGCTACGATCCCCAGCAACAACAGGTGAAAATTTTATTCTACGTATTCCATCTCTGTGACTATTAAATGCAGATGACTGTCCAGTTGTTACATCCCACCATCTTATGTTTCCTGATCTATCTCCCATGACCTGAAAAAAGAGAGCAAAATATGATATCACATGGAAAAATAAGAGAGAAAACTGGAAGGTGAAAAGAAACGAACCACGTGAGGCAAGCGATATGCCATTGCTGTAACCAATCCATCTGAAGGAACAAATGAAGTAGATGGCCATTTTGGTCTAGAAATAGAGGAGGGATCATATATGTCATTAAATATAGGAAGGGAATGACACAATAATCAAGGTTCAAGAAGGTGATTGCGGCTGGTAGAAAAAACTATCAAGCAGTGCGTTGTCTGAACTATTCTGAAACTGTGCAACGAAGATCCAACCATTTCTCACAATTTTCTAGAAAGATTTTAATGACTGATGGCATTAAAAACAAATCAGAGAACAAGATTATCAGGAGAAAAAGAACTCTACAGCAGGTAAGCAATAATGTGCAATCACTATTTCAAACTATTTTCTCAGTACGAGAGAGATATTCAGCAGCCCTTAAATATAATCATTGTGACAAGGAATTCAAAACGCAGCTATAAGGGATTGGTACGAAAAGAAGAACTTATGAACAACAACTGAATTAAAGGAACAATCAGTTTTACCTGAAATCTCGAATCCTACGTCCTTGGACTTCAAATACCCCAAGGGCACCATTTACTAGTGCAAATGCAAAACTCTCTACAGTTTCTTCATTCGATCCATCCGACCCCACAGACGCTACAGATATTGTAATTACCAACATTAGAAGAAAAAAACATTGAAGACTGGGTTATATTCACCATATTTTAATGTCATAAACATCTCACTAGAGTCTGCTGATGCCATTGCTGAAGTAGTTACTCCTTCAGATGCTTGTTTGGAAGGACTGCCTTGACCTGGGCGTGGAACTGCTGGAAGCGTCCATTCTACTGCTGTAAAAGGAAGAGCTAATGATCTAAGCTACAAAATAAGAAGGAATAACAAACATAAAATGATTGATTAGAATACATAACCTCCAAAAGATAATAAACAAGGAATCTAAACGCCTAAAATGCAACAGTACATTTATAAAAAAGAACACATACAGTTCCTATACTGACCCATTCTCCACACAATCATTACTTTATTTCTTGAAAGTTTACAAGAATATACATCAACAAGGCTATACAGACTTTTAGCACATGAAAATGGGAAGAGGCTAGAAAAGAGGCCACACAGAGTTTGTTGCTTTTAAAAGACTCTACTCTAATTTTCAAAAGCTTTTCATCCTTTCAAGCATAATCAATCTCATTTGGTATTATGATGTTCAAGACACAACATGAGCCAGTCTATAATGTGGTGCCAAATTATCCCTCACTCAAGTTTTACATGCAAAAAGCATAACCTGGTCAAAGAAATTAAATGGACATACGAAGAAATAATCATAGGGATGAGAAATGATCAAATGTAGCATGGGACATCTTAAGGGGAAAAAGTCATGCACGAACAGTAACATAACGAAAAGTGCAATTTCTAAAAGTAGTCATCTACTCAGCGATAATAAGTCCAGTAGTAAAAGCAATATAGTTTGGGGGTTGAGCGTACTCACCATGACTGGATGCTTGGTCATTGCCCAAACTTCTACAGGCGCATCACGGAATAGAATTAGAAGATACCTGCAACAAGACAGAAAAAATATTTTATCAGCATCAGATCAGGTATCTAGAAGCTCTGGACCCAAGAAATAACTTCAACTTTACAATAGTTTTTCATCCTAGAAATAGAGAAGCAGTATCATTTATGATCAGATTTGACGTGTGCCATCTCAAAATGGATCAGATTTTCGATTCCTCAATGAGTCTTTCCTAAGCTTAAATTATCAATGACAAGCTGATAGCTAAAAGTGCATGAAGCCATTCGTTACGTTGTCAATATGCATCATATACTCGAGCAAAAGGAATTACATTAAAATCCAACCTTCCGGAAGAAGAAGTTCTAAGAGCTCTTATGGGAGTACGTTCTGGCTTCTGTAAATCCCGAAATGGTTTATTCAACCCACTCCTAAGGCAGGTAACAACAAGCTTATTAGTGTAGCCTCTGCTTTTGTCATTCACCTGAAACCACAAACCCATGCATGCTGTTGGAAGTCAAATTCCCAATTCCATTAAATTATTCAATCAGCTACTGGAAATAAAACTGAACCTAACACTCTTCTTGATACTGGAAGAGACTAATCCCGAAAACAGAAGAAAGCAATGAGACGTAATATGTTGAACTTTTAGATATATTTGCGCACCTGACTGTAAGAAAATGAAACTAGTCTTGAATTTCCAAGCCACCTAAGGCCCCTAACAACCCCATTATGAACCGATGTGCTTGCAGCAACAGCATTTGTCGAAACATCAACAATATCAATTGTCCCGCTCTGAGTTCCCAAAGCAACCAAAGGAACAGCTGCCGCAGGAATGTTACCCCCTCCTTCATTTCAAATCAACCCGTAAATTAATCAATATAGTTTTCTTAGAAACACTTTTAGCATCACACATACAAGGAATAATAAAACTAACTCGCCAGGGTTGCTGTAAGTGAAGGAGATGGTACAGCAAGTGTAGAGACTGTGGAAGAGAGAAGCTGAAGCTGTCCAGCAAGGCTAATCTGCATTGAACGATATAAACAAGTAAAGGCCCTGTTAAGTAGGAATAATAATGATAACAACTAAATACGTATAGTGGAAAACACAACCATAAAGATGAGGAGCCTGCTAATACTAAACTTCTATCCTCTGGGAGAACAATCATTAAGTGACTAAAGAACTAGTTAACCAAAATCCTTCTAGCCACCAACCTTAAATGATAGGTCTGATTTGCTGTTAGTGTCGCTTCTGCTTTGATTTGTAGGCGCGACCACTAGTTTATCATCCAAACTTGGAGAAACTCTTTTCTGAATTGCTCCAGGGAGTGCTGCGTCAGTGCCTTCAGTGCCCATATCCAAGTCTGACGTATTTTTCAGAGCATCATCAAGTCCTTCAACACTTAAGACCCACTTCCATATTTTACCGTCGTCAGATAGCGATATAAAAGTTGTCTTAGAAACAATAAGGCTTTCGTCATAAAAGTCAAATGGGTTATCCAAATCCACGGAGGAAGTTCCATCTGGGTGAAGTTTTGTAATTGTTTGCATAGTGGAGTCCGTTTGACTGAGGAGAAGAGCGAGAGCTGACGGAGCAGGACTGGACATTCCAATAGATGGCATAAACTCTTCCATGGTACACATGACATGCACCTGTTCACCTCTGCAATGATATGTAACCCGCAGTAGTTTAGATGAACAACTAGAACAGGAGTATCCAAGTCTAATCAACATAATCATATACGACTTTTGAACTTTGAATCTCAGAATATCTAACTACTAGTAGTTAAGATGAACAACCAGAACAGAAGTTTCCATGTCTAATCAACATGTAACAAGATACAAAGTTATTGCTTTTGAACTTTGAATCTGAGACACTATATAAAGGTAGCTAGACAGTTGAACAACTCAAATAATGTATTGACCCTTTCCCAAGATGTAGAACATGACCAGGAATCCAGAAACGAACTTTAAATTTGGAATCCAGTATCAACCCTATGAATTTATGACTGCTGTGATTTCAACCGGTAGACTTTCTCAACGACTAGCATGAGTCATCAAACCTGAGCTAATATAACTTAGAAAGTTTCCTACTTCAGTACGTTCTCCTAATCGAGGCAGATAACTCAAGCCTGTTAACATTGCACCCTTAACCTTAAATCTAATACCAAGAATATTCTAATAATAAAGTACAACTAGAGAAGGGTGATTTGCTTCAAGCATTCCCTAGTTGACAAGAAAAAGGAAACTCAATCTGATTCAACAAACAGCTAATCCATGAATGAAGGTGACCAGCAACATAAAACCCTGAAACATCAATGGCTAAAATGAAACCACCAAAGGGACAACAATATCTTACTCTTTCCGACGCCAAATGCTGAGCCTACCATCGACATGAGCACAATAAAGCAACTCCTTATTCGGATCCGGCAAGACATCGAGAAACTTGGCGCACCCGCGAGGTAATGGCGTGGCAAAGAGGGCCGTCTCATACTGCAGATCATACACCAACAACTCCCTGGGAAACGTCACAAACAGTATATTCTTCCAGTGTGGCGAGAAGGCAAATCTAGCAAAGTACAACGGAAATGAGGCCGAAGCAGGCGAAGAAGAAGAAGAGGAATTGCCATTGCCATTACTAGCCGCCTCTCTTTCAAGCCTCAAGAGCTCACTAAAATCCGTCTGTATCTGCATCTCCTGAATCACAACGTCATTCTCAGTGTCTCCAAGGACTTTAACCGACAAGAGAAATCCCTTGAGGCCAAGCACACAGAAATGGCGAGAATCATAAGGATCACGGCGGATACAGGAGAGAATCTCCGTCCCTGCATCGTACTTCCAGAAAACCTCACCGGAAGAGGTGTAGAGTGAGAGAAACGAAGATCCCGAAATCGTTGCGAGGACATACGAATCATGACGAGCTTGAATCCAGCAGAGATCCTGTATGCCAAGTTTGGGATCGGAGGAAGGATTAAGCCAGATTACGACGGAACGAAGATGGAAGTCAACGAGAGCGACACGGCCGTGACGATCGGCAACGGCGAGGAGAAGGTGAGAGGCGGAGGGCTCCGTGGAGAGTAGATCGCGAGGGAGAGGGAGAGGGATCCAGCGGACGGAAGTAACGAAGGGGGAAAGAGCACCGGGAGGAGGAGGGAGAGGGATAGTGGAAACGAGCTGGAGAGAGCGAGAGTCGACGACGGAGACGGAGGAGCCAGAAGCGAAAGCTAATAGACCGGAGGAACTGAGATCGGCGGATCCGAAGTTGTTACGGCTAGGAGGACCAGGGAGGGTGGAATTCCAGGTATCTATTGGTGACGGCTTCGATGCCGCCATTGTTGCAGCTTTTTGCAATCAATTTCTTTCAATTTCTGCTTTCATTTGATTTTTCCGAAGAAGAAGAACCGAGCCATTGTATTCAAGAAACACGTACCGGCGACTACTTTCACAGTCTCTTTCGTTATAGTAGGACTAGAGTTTTAACTAGGCCTGAGATACATAACCGAACCAGGCTAACCAAACCGAACCGCACCCGAGACTTTTTGTTTTTGATTCTGATTCGGTTAATTCAACCAAACCGGGGAAATATTGAAATTGATTTAGTTCGGTTCAGTTTGGCCGAACCGATCTTTTTTTTTGTTTTTTCACATTTTAAAAGCGATTTTTCGAAAAAAAATAAACGAGTTGTACAAAAATTTAGATCAAAACTATAATATATTTTTAAAATTCCTAACTGAACCAAAATATCTTATTAATCGAAACTATTCGATTTGACCGAATTCCAGCAAGTTTTCAAATATTTTGGTTAGTAAAGATTTCGAGCCCACCCAACAAAAATTTGGTTATTTTTAGCATAATTTCCAATAACCGAACAAACAAAATTTGAAATAACTAATCAGTTTACCCTAAATCATAGCCCTAGTTTTAACCGATCATTTTGGTTTGGTTTGGTTTGGTTTACATCGCTTGTTTCATCATCATAGACCATAACTTTGAGCCTAGAGTTGCATTGAAAACAAAAGGAGAAGCAATTACTATCAATGTCAAAAATATCACAAAGGACCGTAAACATATTGGTATGATGGCATCGCAAGTGTTACAAAATATGGTAAGAGGAATATTACGTTTTTATAGATTTGTTTTAAAAATAAAATGCAAAGTGAAAATCAAAACAACCATAAATGAAACTTTTTTGGGTTTATGGGTTTATGAAATTAAAATAACATAAACAAAACTTTTATGGGTCTTCTCAACTGAAATCAGAGAAAACATAGTCAAACACAATGTTATGGTTTTGATTGGAAATGTTACAAAATAGTGCAAAACATAATTAAAAGAGATAAAAGATTGGATAACACAACCTTGGGGAGATAAAAGATTGGATAACACAACATTGGGGATAGAAGCTTTTACCTTTAATACCAAATGATATAAAATTAGAATCACTCTAAAACTTATTAATCATAAGATGTCAAGGGTTGACAATGTTCGGTGCATCGAAATTCGCCACGCAAATATGAAGAATGCCTTATGTTGGACACCAAACATAACTTTGGGATATTTGCCATATATGAATAATCCATCTTTTGATCGGTTTAGAGGGGTGTATTGGATGTGAAATTTTAAAAGATTTGGTAGAGTTTCTGATTTGAGGGAATTTATATAAATTTTGAAGATATGTGATTTTGGGTTTTAAATAATTAAAAATATAAATTCACGCTTGTGTGTTTTGGTGCGTATTAAGGTGATTTGTTTTTAAATATTGAGAGGATTTGTGGTGATTTCATATTGTTTTTTTCTTTCAAATAAAGCATAGACAAAAACAAAAAACAAGAGAAAGAGAACATCATAAGCAAGAAATATAATAGCACAAGTTTGTGCCCATGTTTTAAGTGAACGATAACCAGTAGAAAATCATGAATATTAACCATCTCCATCGTTGTAGAGGAACAAGAAGTGTTTTATCATCACCATCACCATCACCATCACCATCGTTTGTGATGGTAATAAAGAAGTAACTAATGAAGAACACTAACACTAACCGTGACGGAGGTGGAGAGCCCTCAGTCAATAAGAGAAAGAGAGTAAGGAGCGAGTGCAAACAAATCATATCATTTATAATTATTTTGCCTACATGTAACATCGTTTTCAACTATCACCACCATCACCATCGTTGTGGAGGAAGAAGAAGAAGAAAGAAGAAAACAAACGACAAAAGGGAAATATGATGAAAGATAGTTTTTTAAGATGTTTTGTTCAAATCACACAAATGCCTAATCTACTATATGAAAGGGCTAGACCCTCTCCATCTATGCGCCACGTAGCCACTTTTTCATCTTCTCACGACGACAGTTTCAGATTCCATCCCTTCAACTTCTTATTCCCCTCAACTTGCCACGTGTCAAACCCACAATTTAACCTTCTTTCCAAGCGTTTTCCATCGGTTTCGTCGATTCCTCTTCACCTTCTCTGCTTATGTAGAGATTCATAAGAGATTCACTGTATGAGGCAGGGTTCCTCTCTTCGCATTCTTCTCACCTACCTCTACCTTTCACTATAGACCCTAGATTATAAGCAAAATATCCGCTTTTATGCAGCGTGTTCCGCAAAATCTAGGGTTCACCAAGCTGAATCTATGGATGTATATACCTCCTCGAGTCAGAGAAAAAATAACGTTCACATGTCTCCGGTTTCTGGCTCAAGTGAAGATGACGAGAAGCAGGATGAAGACACTTGCGAATCAAGATGTTGATTCGATACTTTCAGTGAACCAAAAAAATGAGTCCATGATTAGCACTAGAATGGATGATCGTTTCAAGACATGTTTTTCAATTTTGACCAGGTATGCTTATTTTCTCTCTTTAGTGTCCAATGTTTTACCACAAATCATATTGTCTCCGAGTGGAAAGCAATATACCGTTTGAACATGATGAGGTTAAAACACATGGTCCCAAACAGAGCATCTCGTTTGTATATATCTCATCATACTATTTTTGGAGTGTATTATCAGTTCTGATTCTTAACACAGTTGAGATTGATTACATACAAAGCTACTCTATAGTTTAACGACCTTTTCCTCGAAAGGATTTCTAGATTTCTAGATTTCTTTTGATTTTTAGATCTCTTTTGAGCTCTGACCTTATGTCTATGTCATGACACAGTATGATGTTGTTTATATTGTCTACCTTCTATTGTGGATATAAAGGAAGACGCACAAGGGACAAATCTAGGATGTGATTCTTACAAGAAAAAGCTAAAGGAGAACCAAGAGAAGATGAAACTCAACAAGCAGTTCTGCCTGACTTGGTTGACAACATTGTGGAGGTATTCAACAAGTGTTTTTGCTTTAGCTTCTATTCTATATTGATGATCTTTTCTTTGCACTGTCTCCTTGGATATTTTTTGCTTCACACTCACTCCTGCATAAATTGATTGATATATGATTTTATCTTACAAATGTTTTGTCATTTATACCATATCCTGCAAGAATTTGAAGTATAACTGTTACAATATCATATTACTATTAGATTGGAGATAAATCTGGAAGAAGATGTTGAGGAAAACACTGCAACTAAAACCTTAACTTGCAAACGGAAGGAAAATGTCTTGGGTTGAAAACGTCTACACGACTGGTGAGACCAAATATTTTGTTATTAAAATATTTAAGATAATAGTACAGTCTACACACAAGGGAAGAACATTTTCACTATCAATTTTATCCATTTTGAATAACAGGACAAGGCTAAGGACAAGAACAATTCATTTTGTTGGGAACTTTGGTATTTTTCTCCTTAGTCAAGGTAATAAGCTTAGTTTTGTTCCTACCATTCGGTGAGTTCATAATATAGCAAATCCAATGGCACTTCAGTTTTAATAACTACTTCAGCGTCATTTTGGCTGTAGAAGCATCTTAAGTGTGGGATAAATGAGACTGTGAGCTTAATTAAAGTGACGTAGAAAACTATAACAAGAATTTGAGCAATGGGTTTTCGTAAGGGTGTAGACCAGCAAATAGGAATTACAAGGATGGGGATAAGATTAGATCAAGCAGGGCAATAAAACTAGCATGCATGATTTTTCTCAGAGTGAAGTTTTGTTTTGTTTTGATTTCGTTAAATGTTATGGACATGTTCCTTTTTTCCCAAGTGTTTACTTTTCAAAGGGGAACCAAAAAAGAATCAAAGAGATATGTAGATATGTTCTTTAAAGGAAGCTTACGACATGTAAATGTGAAAGAGAGGAAACCAAGAGCATATGGAAAAGACTTTTTTATGTAAATTCAAAATTCTTAAGCTTCCTTTAAAGTGTAGAAGGATCTAGAAGATCCAAGATATTATTAGTAAATATATTCTATTTATTATAGAGATTTGTGATTATCTTATATTAGGAAACTAGGTTAAATGTGTATATCAATCACTCCTATATAAACATATATGTAATCTAAGTCTTATGATCATGAGAGTAAATATAATTCTTCCAATCCTAAACTCTCATCAACTCTAAGAGGGGGTTATTGGTTTATGGATTTTAATGGATTTGGAAATCCAAACAAAATCTAGTGTTATTGGTTCTATGATTTTAAAATCCATATTAAAATCCGGTGTTATTGGTTCTATGATTTATAAATCCTAATTAAAATCACGTGTTATTCAATCTTACGGATTTACTTATGGATTTGATTTCACTTAGGATTTTAATGGATTTGAAAGGATTTCATGTCAAAAATACAAAGGATCAAATCCGAGGGGAAACCTTCGGATTTACAAAGATTTATAAATCTTATAAGATTTACAAATCAAATAACACAGATTTATAAATCCACAAATCAACTAAAATAATCAAACCAATAAATAAAACACCATCAAACAAAATAATAGAAAAATTGTGTCACGTATGTACTTTTCGTCTCTTCTTCATCATCTTATGTATGTTTTTCTTGCTTCTTTCTTTTTATAGGCTTGTTCATTTTTCTTGCTATTCACGTGATCAATTTCTCTATGATTCTTCACAATAATGATTTTAGTGAATATTATTGCGAAATCATATACTAATCATCGTAAATAATATATATAAAGATACAAATGTGTATGTGTTAGTGTTCGTTTTTGATGGGTTAAGTTTTATTTGTTAAAAGTATACTCAAACATGGATTCAACAAATACAGGAGAACAAGAAATCCTTGAAGAACGAGAAAGACATATATCACATGAAAATAATGAAGTAGATGTTGATATTACTTTATTGGTTAGTCAATGAAATCCATTTAGTTGATTTGTAAATCCATTTTACTGGATTTTGAAATCCACGTTATCTATTATTATGGATTTTAAAATCCATGGATTCATCTCAGATTTCTAAAATCCAAATGGATTTTAAAATCCATTAAAATACACAAACCAATAACCCCCTCTAATATGGTATCGAGCAGGTTTACTCCGAAGTTTTGATCTAGCGATCAAACTTCTTATTATTTTCGATTTTTTGTTTTAAAGCCAAATGCTTCCATCATTTAAGTTCATCATGAACCTCTGAATCTAATTCAAGGCTTAGTGCCTCTGAATCTCAACCACAAAATTTCTCTTTATTCAATTCTATCATAGACCTCTGAATCTAAGCCACGTGCTTCCTACTGTTGATCTAATGATCAAACTCGTTTGACCTCTTTTTACATTAATGATTTTTTTTTAAGCCAAAGTGCTTATTTCTTCCCATATGCTTTGATTTAGATTTTATTTTCCAATCACTTTCCCAACTTCTCAAAATCTTTAAAAAAAAAAAAAAAAAAAAAAA
Source organism: Arabis alpina (assembly GCA_900128785.1). Taxonomy (NCBI): domain Eukaryota; kingdom Viridiplantae; phylum Streptophyta; class Magnoliopsida; order Brassicales; family Brassicaceae; genus Arabis; species Arabis alpina. Next base: position 8,679,966 of record LT669792.1, read on the forward strand.
CAACGTTCTTCTTTCTCTAATTAATGGAGCTTCATTGTTTCTTAATCTTTCACAAGCCAACGTGCTTTGTTCTTTAAAAAAAATATATATATATCTTTATGGCTTCTTTCTTTCCAGGAAAAGATGTTTTCATCACCATGAGGAGAAGATCACCATCATCCAGAGATCTCTACTCCTTCCACCAAATCGCTGGCCCAAGTCGTCACCTCACATGTCATCAACACGAGATCTTTGATCTCTGCCGCAACCCAAGCTTAAAGCTCTGCCGCATCTCTCACTACAAAGCATTCTATGGTCAATCTCAAACCGTTTAATTCCGCCATATCTTCATCACCGGCTTGAGCTTGAGGGGGCGTGTAGAAGGATCTAGAAGATCCAAGATATTATTAGTAAATATATTCTATTTATTATAGAGATTTGTGATTATCTTATATTAGGAAACTAGGTTAAATGTGTATATCAATCACTCCTATATAAACATACTAGATTAGGACCCGCATAATATGCGGGTATTATATATTAAAATTAATAATTTATATAGTTATGACCCGTATAATTATATTCTAAATTAAAACCCGTAAATTATATTCAAAATTGAGATTCGTATAATTATTAGGTAACTTTTTCCAATTGCATAAATAGTCTTTTATATTGTATCATTTTACTTCGACTTATAACTCTTTTGATTAAGAGAATAAAATAAAATGATGTCATATTAAAATAGGGAACGATCTTCGTGTATTATATAAAATTATAAATTTTTGTTTGCTAATTTAAAATATGATATTATACATTTTTATTTGAGTAACAACATTTTGTTATTTGAACATAATGGTAATTATACCATTTTTAAGCTTTATTTTCTTTTTCTAATTGCATTTTTTTTAATTGGTCTGAAACCTATTTGCCTTAATTTATTTGACCATGATGACAATTATATTTTTTGTCGACACTTCGTTTCCTCTTTTCCAATTGCATTGACTATCTTTTTCTAATTCTTATGCAGTTTTTTGTTATGACTATACTTTTTTCCTTAATTTTGTTTCTTTCGACTTCATATTTTTTTGTTTTCCTTTTTAGTGATATTTTCTTTTAATTTATTATTAATTTTTAAATTAGATTACAATTTGATGTAAAAGTAAATAATATAGATTATGAAATTTTTTATTGACACATGTCACAATCTAAAGTAACAATGACACATGTCATAATGTAGTGAGTTACGATTTGGTGCGCATTCAACTTTATATAATAAAATTTGTCTTTTTTTATAATTGAAATTTTTTTTTTTACCTTTCTTAAGCTTATATTCTTTCTATTTTATTTCTTTTGGATTTTTATGATTAGTTTATATTAATTTTAAAAACTCAATCTGTAGTAAGTTTAAATTATTAGAAATTTTCTATTTTTTCTTCTAATAGTTTTGGGTTAGTAGAAAGTTTCCTTTTTATTATTGTCGAATTACTTGACAATAATTTTGTTAATTTTCCATTTTAAATTTTAATTTTTTAATTAATTTTTAGTTTTAACATATGTCACGATCTAAATTAGCATTGACACATGTCGCGATCCCGTGAGTTACAATTTTGACAAACTCTCTTTTATATAATAAGATTACTTGACAATAATTTTGTTAATTTTCCATTTTAATTTTTAATTTTTTAATTAATTTTAAGTTTTAACACATGTCACGATTTAAATTAGCATTGACACATGTCGCGATCCCGTGAGTTACAATTTTGACAAACTCTCTTTTATATAATATAAGATATGTAATCTAAGTCTTATGATCGTGAGAGTAAATATAATTCTTCCAATCCTAAACTCTTATCAACTCTAATAGAATCTAAATTGATACGTAGTATTAAAATTGATACATATGGCATCTTCCTTCGGAAGAACTCACATATTATTCATCTCTTTAGTTTACAAGTCTTTTTTGCTTTGTGTGCCATGAGGAGCTCAAGACCATATGCATAGAGACAGATGTACATATCATGCTTTTCATTTATGATGAGTTATACTTATATGTTTCTCTCCTACGTTAACTGTTTGATCTTCTGGATTAATTCTTTTTGTGGGTTTCTTTCAGCATGCTGAAGACTGTGGAGCAGTTCTAGAAATGCAGTTATGGCTTCGCTGCAAACCTGCCAAAGAACAGGAATGCCCTATAAATTTTAGATTTATGCCATATACCAAATCTCTTAAAAGATCTTTGTCTAAAACTCAGTTTTCAGTTGAATTTCCAAACAATTACACGCAATACGTGAAGCTTAAGGGCAGATATACAAACTTTCAACCTCAACAAAGGTGCATAATTATTCTTGGGATCAAGAATTTAGGACCTTTGTATTTAAAAGAGCTAGACCAACTTGAGCTAGATGGTTCTCTCAAGCAAGTTTGTTCTGTCAAAGCTCTTTAAGTAGATATATACTTATGGAATGATTAATCTGTGAAAATGTTGGTTATTTAATTATGATTCCTACAGTGGCATGATGATTTAGTTGAAGACAGAGGACAAGCTCTCTACTCCTCAAAGAAAAGTGAAAATGTTGCTTCAAAACCTAAAGCTTTTACTACCCAATGTTGTGATCAATCTTGTCACTGCATATAGTTTTTTGGCTTAAAATATTATTGTTGAGCTTCATGATATGGCCGGTGTGAGAAGTCACCATATGAGAGGATGGGAAGGCGTGAACAGATTTTTCCTGTGCGCATCATAAACGCAATCCCAAAGACTATTGAAGCCTCTCAAATGCAATATCAATCTCCAAATCACTTAAATCTTTGCCTTATACTCCCTCTGTTCCTAAAAGATAAAAACTTTACAAAAAAAATTTGTTCCAAAAAGATAGAGTTTTTACTGTTTTCTATGCACTTTTACAAACTTTAAGACAAATACTGAAACACTATTGGTTAAAAATTATTGAAAACTGTATTTCGTAGAAATCAATGCGTTATCTTAATAAGTGTGCATAACCTTAAACATCTATCTTTAAGGAACGGAGGGAGTATTACCTACAAATTAGCTTGTGTTTTCCACTAAATTGTATTTCTTTTAAGTTCTTTAATAGTTGATTGGTCTAAAAAGGATAGCTAATCTCTTACATGCTATCATGAATGACATGAACGACAATTTGGAATCCTCAAATCATAGATTATGACAACACGAGCTCAAGCATAGCCAGGAATCTAGAAGACAATGACCTCAACATGTCTTCTTTTTTTTTTAAGAGACTTATGATCATGGTTTCTTTAGTGACTACTTGAGTAGGACAGACTAGATGGAAGATACTCATCGGAAAAACTCGTGCGTATGCGCGGGTACTCACCTAGTTTATAACTAAAAATGAATCTCAAATTTCATAAAGTCTATTTTCTTAAAAACCTTGTTAACTTTTGAATAACATGAGATTTGAAGTGAGTTTAACAAATCATAAGTTGAATAACAAGGGATTGTATATTATTTTGATGTATTTTACATAAATTCCATGTTCAATAACATAGGATTTTAAAAGGGATTTTAAAATCATTGGTTGACAAATAAGGGATTCTAAATACTCCACCAAATCCTTTCAAATTACACATCCAATACACCCCCTTAATATATCTTGAATTAAAGCCGAGTTGTGAAATGATTTGAACCAATCTTAGCGTGGTCTTGGTTGTGTTGGACCCACTTGGTTCTTGACACATAATGCTTGGTTTAGTCTTGTGGTTCTTGCGCTTCAATAGGTATTTCGTCTTTTTCATACCTAAACTGTGCGATTAAATCCGTTTCATACCCCAATTTGTATACTATGCCAATACATACATGAACAAAAATTATTGGCTTTTTCATACACAAACTAACTATTATAAACTAAATCATACATGTACATTAACTCCGTTAATTTTGCTGTTTATCATAAATGAAAAGATTTATTTTTTAGTGACCAAATGCAAAGAGATGTCTTAAATGCTGGTGCCTCAGTTTATAGAAAGTCTAAGAAACATGCTGCATCTAAGGGATCTCAAGGGGAAAGACCAAGCCAACAATCACATAATTCACATTATGATTGAAGGTGATGTTTTCTAATATTTTTTTTACCAGCTCTTATGCTTTGTAAACTGTTATGAGGTTATCTTTGATGATGATTAATGATATGATGATGCAGGTTCACATGAAAGGGACCACTAAAGAGGATAAAAGAAGTGTTAAGAAGCATTGGAAAATGGTGTTGTTGTGTTTTTGGTAGTCGGTTTAAGCAAACATGTTGCTTTCTAGTGTGTGGCATGCCTCAGATTTGAGTGTGTTGATGATTTTGAATGTTTTTTAGTGTTCTTTTGTTGTTCTCAATACTTATCAGGTTTTATTAACTCTTTAACTGACTCTACTTAATGAATTTCTAGAAACTTTATTTAACTCATCATCGACTCATTTACTTAATCTGGTTTTCAGAAGAAAAAAAATCCATGTCATTAACGAGTCATTTACGATGAACGGCAGAATTAACGGTGTTAGTGTACATGTATGATTTAGTCTATAATAGTTAGTTTGTGTATGAAAAAGCTAATAATTTTTGTTCAGGTATGTATTGGCATAATGTACAAGTTGAGGTATGAAACGGATTTAATTGCACAATTCAGGTATGAAAAAGACGAAATTCCCGCTTCAATAGGTTGGAATTTTTTTTATCGTGGCTCGGTATTTATTGTCACATCGTGGCTCGGTATTTATTGTCAAAATAATCTCGGATGATTAGTGTGTTGGAACATGTCATTTGTTCCAGCTCAATTATCTTTTTTCCTCCTCGATGGTAGGTATGAATTTGAGATCTGCGTCATTCTATCTTTCCTGTAAAAGTTTTGAAAAACTTATTCATGCAATATAGTGTTGTTGCTTGAACGTTGTTGGACTTCTTCTGCTGGTTTTTCTTTGTCAATGGTTGGTGGAGATGATGGAGGACATAAAGAATTCGTTGGTAGAGTAGGCGGTTCATGCTCCTTGGGTAGTAAGGTAATAGATTTTTTGTTTTGGTGTTGTTTGTGGTGCACACTTGCGATTTGGTCTTCTACCATAGCATTCTTTGATCTGTTGTGTGAAATATCTAAATGGACATGAATAAGAGCTTAAAGGCCATTTTACAGCCCAAAATAAGGATAAGAAGAGGCAAATTCGTCCATAGTCAAAACTGCATTTAATTAAGCTTACTTTTTTTTAAAAATCATTTTTAAGTTTATTTAGCTCTAGTTTGAATGTCTCTTTGTATTTCTACGAATTAGGCACATTCTTTGAGCATTTCTATATATATATATATATATATATGTATATCCTTTATAAAGAGGCTCATTTTCATGGAACAAAATCAAAAAACGTTTTGAGCATTGGGAGTGTCTTTGTGATCCTTGGATTTGTTTAGATCTTTTTTTATCATTTAGTTTCTGGAAGAGTCATTGGTGGTGCTTCTTGAGCGTCTTTATCATCCGGTGGTGGCAACTTTATACAGGCGTGGTGTTAGCTAAATGGGTTTCTTTATCGATTATATGTTGCGGCTTTACGAATCGTGGTAATCCGTATCTTCATATCTATCATGTTACTTTTAAGAGAGTTTTGGTGTTGAAGATATCCTATTACATATTTACCTCGTTTAACTCATGTTTGCTTCTTGCTAAACGCATCAACTATCTTGTGAAGTAGTAAGTTGTGTGACACAGTGGCGTGCTAAGTGGAATGTTAGTCTAGACAATGGTGTAAGGTAATTTTGTGCAGCTCAAAAACCGGACGTCGAGTCGAGGTAGCATTGGTAATATGCTAATATAACTTTTGGACATATATATATTTACGATTTTGTTTAATTTAATTTATGAAAATAGAATTTTATATATAAAAAAGTTATGCCTGAGCTCGACTACTTATCTCTTAAAATAGTTTCAAAAATTTGTTTTGTTTATATTGAAGAGTTTTGGCTTTTGATCCATTGTCCCGTTGGGGTAAATTCTACATTTACCATTAATTTAAAAACCTAAATTTGAGGTACACTATTTTAAGAAAGCGTAACTAAAATATAGGAAATAATGACAAGAAGAATTAAGAGAAATTACAGGTGAGCCACAAAATTTGATTACTGGAAAGAGTTCCGAGAATAAAGATGTATCACTAGAAAGGGTTTTAAATGTAACACAACGATGATTTGTTTCAAATCTGTGCTTGCTGTGTATTTTTTTTTCCCTAGGTTTGTAATGCACACTTCTTCCTTTCTCTTCCTCTCTCATAAAGCTTCCTCTTAAAAGTGTCTTGCATGACCTGCTAAGAGAAAGCTTTGGAGAAAGGAGAGAAAGAAGTTGTTGATTCTTCCACCGGATACATATCATCATATATCTATCTTTTAATATTTGTTTTAAGGAAAAAAATGACGTCTAATATCTCGTGGGATGAAATCAAGAAAGAGAATGTGGATCTTGTAAGAACTTTACACAATCTTGATTTTGTGATGTATATTTTACCAAAGACCGATATGCTAAATTGTTTTCTATCAAAATTTCTAATGTTAGAACTATGGTGTGACAATTGCAGGAACGAATCCCTGTCGAAGAAGTGTTTGAACAGCTGAAATGCTCAAAAGAAGGTTTATCAAGCGATGAAGGGAACAAGAGGCTTGAGATATTCGGGCCAAACAAACTTGAAGAGAAATCAGAAAACAAATTTTTGAAATTCTTGGGGTTTATGTGGAATCCTCTCTCATGGGTTATGGAATCTGCTGCAATTATGGCTATTGTTTTAGCCAATGGAGGGGGAAAGCCACCAGATTGGCAAGATTTCATTGGTATTATGGTGTTGCTTGTTATCAACTCTACCATTAGCTTTATCGAGGAGAATAATGCTGGCAATGCCGCTGCTGCTCTCATGGCAAATCTTGCCCCCAAAACTAAGGTATAATAATACAATTATATGCATTGCTTTTTTTCTTCTTAAAAGAGAGACTAATTTAGTGAAATGTATGTGGTGAAGGTGTTGAGAGATGGAAAATGGGGAGAGCAAGAGGCTTCGATCTTGGTTCCCGGTGATCTAATAAGCATTAAACTGGGTGACATCGTTCCTGCCGATGCTCGTCTCCTTGAGGGAGATCCTCTTAAAATTGACCAATCTGCTCTTACCGGTGAATCTCTTCCCGTCACTAAACACCCTGGAGATGAAGTATTCTCAGGCTCAACATGCAAACAAGGTGAGATTGAGGCTGTCGTCATTGCCACGGGTGTACACACTTTCTTTGGTAAGGCTGCTCATCTTGTCGATAGTACAAACAATGTTGGCCACTTCCAAAAGGTACAAAAATAATATTTACAAACGAACAACATATGGATGATGCGGCCTACCTATGTACTCAAAGTCAATTCTTATATGTATTTTGTTTAGGTTTTGACGGCAATTGGTAACTTCTGTATATGCTCAATTGGATTAGGGATGTTGATTGAGATATTAATTATGTATCCTATTCAACACCGCACATATAGAGATGGTATTGATAATCTATTGGTACTTCTCATCGGAGGAATCCCAATTGCCATGCCAACTGTTCTATCAGTAACAATGGCTATTGGGTCACATAGACTCTCTCAACAGGGTGCAATCACCAAAAGAATGACTGCTATTGAAGAAATGGCTGGAATGGACGTTCTTTGCAGTGATAAGACTGGAACCCTAACCCTTAACAAGCTCTCTGTTGACAAGTCATTGATTGAAGTATTTCCAGAAAACATGGATTCTGATGGAGTTGTATTGATGGCTGCAAGAGCTTCTAGAATCGAAAACCAAGACGCCATTGATGCTTCCATTGTTGGGATGTTGGGTGACCCAAAAGAGGCTAGAGAAGGAATATCAGAGGTGCATTTCTTGCCTTTCAACCCTGTAGAAAAACGTACAGCCATCACATACATTGATGAAAATGGAGACTGGCATCGGTGTAGCAAAGGAGCTCCTGAGCAGGTAATGAAACTAAAAATGTTATTAATGAAATTTATGTTATGGTTCTCTTTTGTCTAATACCATATTACTTTTTGTTGTTGTTGTTAGATTATTGAGCTTTGCAAACTCCAAGGAGAGACAAAAAGAAAAGCCCATGAAGTTATCGACGGTTTTGCTGAACGTGGGCTTCGCTCTCTCGGGGTTGCTCAACAGGTTTATAACTCTTAAGATTCACTACGTAAAATTTCTTTACAAGTCGTATGGTTTTAAAAAGCTTTTCATTTATATTCAAATATAGACTGTGCCTGAGAAGACCAAGGAGAGTGATGGTAGTCCATGGGAATTTGTTGGTCTACTGCCACTATTTGATCCGCCAAGACATGACAGTGCAGAAACGATCAGAAGAGCACTTGAGCTTGGTGTCAATGTAAAGATGATTACTGGTGACCAACTTGCCATCGGTATTGAGACTGGTCGTAGACTTGGAATGGGAACAAACATGTACCCATCCACATCACTTCTTGGTAATTCAAAGGACGATTCACTAGTTGGCATCCCTATCGATGAGCTCATTGAGAAAGCAGATGGATTTGCTGGAGTTTTCCCTGGTAATATATATAATTTCAAATGTTTTTACAAACAATATGCATTATGTGATTATACTAACACAAACTATTACGCTACACTAATTTCTATTTAAATTCAAATATCCAAACGTTGAAAGATTCTTCTTTTTTTTCATTTGGTTAACACAGAGCACAAGTATGAGATCGTAAAGAAGTTACAAGAGAGGAAGCACATTTGTGGGATGACTGGAGATGGTGTAAACGATGCTCCAGCTTTAAAGAAAGCAGATATTGGTATCGCAGTGGCTGATGCGACTGATGCAGCGAGAAGCGCCTCAGACATTGTTTTAACAGAACCGGGATTAAGCGTGATAGTGAGTGCTGTGTTAACAAGTCGTGCAATCTTCCAGAGAATGAAGAACTACACAATCTACGCTGTTTCCATCACTATTCGTATTGTTTTGGGATTCATGCTCGTAGCTTTGATTTGGAGATTTGATTTTGCACCTTTCATGGTTTTGATTATCGCTATCTTAAATGATGGAACTATCATGACAATCTCTAAGGATAGGGTGAAACCTTCTCCAGTGCCTGATTCTTGGAAGCTCAATGAAATTTTTGCCACCGGTGTTGTTTTAGGAACCTACATGGCTCTTACTACAGTTCTCTTTTTTTGGCTTGCTCATGATACTACCTTCTTTAGCGTAAGTTCCAATATAATATCACAACAACATTAATTAATATTTTGTTACTAACTTTGTTTTCAATATGAAAATTTAGGAAACATTTGGGGTAAGATCCATTCAAGGTAAAGAAGAGGAGCTTATGGCAGCTTTGTACCTTCAAGTGAGTATCATAAGTCAAGCACTTATCTTTGTCACAAGATCGAGGAGTTGGTCATTCGTTGAGCGGCCTGGGTTTCTGCTCATCATAGCCTTTATTTTGGCACAGTTGGTTAGTAAATTCTCTTCTTACAATGCTTTCAATTTTTATTTGCATTGTTTTGTTAGCATCTGACACATGTGTCGACATTATTCAACAAGGTGGCTACGTTGATCGCCGTATATGCAAACTGGGGATTTGCAAGGATCCAAGGTTGTGGATGGGGATGGGCTGGAGTAATATGGTTATACAGTATCATTACCTACATTCCCCTTGACATCCTCAAGTTTGCCATACGTTACGCGCTCACTGGCAAGGCTTGGGATAATATGATTCAACAAAAAGTAAGAGATGTTAAAACAAAAAAATTAAGAAAATATTACTTAAATCCATGTTACTTTCATTGATAACTGTTTAATATTTTCCAGACTGCATTCACAACAAAGAAAGATTATGGTAAAGGAGAAAGGGAGGCTCAGTGGGCATTAGCTCAACGTACACTTCATGGCCTACCCCCACCGGAAGCAATGTTCCATGACAAAAACCATGAACTCTCTGAAATGGCCGAGCAGGCCAAGAGGCGTGCCGAGGTGGCCAGGTAAACTAAATTTTATAACTTTTGTTAATTTTCTTACAAAATACAATATGATTTGGACCAACCAAACTAACAATGTATCGTATTTGGGTTGTAGGCTGAGAGAACTTCACACTTTAAAGGGCCACGTTGAATCTGTAGTGAAGCTCAAGGGGCTCGACATTGATACCATTCAACAACACTATACTCTTTAACACTTTTTAGAGTTGTTGCTACTATCCATGTGCTGTAATCAACAAGATGAATCATGTATTTTCCTTACATTGTTTTAAAACAATATGTAACAAAAAGAGAAATATAAAATATTTTTCCGGTGGATGAAATATAATAACACCTAGTTATATATATAAATAATATTATTGCATTACAATTAGCTTAGATTAGGATAAAACATCTTAAAGCTAAGTGTATCTCAAAATTATGGAAAGTCAAAATTTTCAAAAGTCACCACCTCCTTTTGTTTTTTTCTACAAAAATAACTTTTAATACGTTGAAATATTTGTTTTTAATAAAATTAAGAACACAATTCTATTATTTTTTTTTTATCAATGGTAGTCATTGCACATTTTTCTCTGTTTACTTCAAAATTTGTAGATGTGATAATGCCACTACACTAATACTCCCTCCGATTCATAAAAAATGTCATTCTAACCCATTTTATGCACACTAATAAACTTTTAAATATTCTAAAATGCCCATAGTTAATACACTATGGAATGGTTTAAATTTAATATTTTTAGCTTTTAATGAGGGATAAGAGAGGAATTTGTAGGCGAAAAGTCACATTAAGAACGTAGAAGGATATTCTTTGTGAAACAAAAATAAACTCCTAGAATAACACTCTTTGTGAAATGGAGGGAGTAGAGATGAAAAAGAGCCCAACATATATTCATTATCTTTGATTTTATTGAATTTTAAATGCGGTTATTTTCGAATAAACTGTAAAACTTATCTATCATATAATATTATTACAAAAATGGATAACGAGGAAAAATTTAGTAGCTTTAACGGGTGACCACAAAAAGGAAAAAAAATTACATGGAACATTTCCTCTCAATTCCTTAAAAATATACTATTTATAATAGACTTTTGGTGTCGATGATTCCTCTTCGTTTTACTGTCATTCTTTCTCCTGCAGAAAAATTATAGAACAAAAATATGTCTTATCAAATTTGATAAAGAACAAGAGGAACTAATTTTTGTTACAATTCATTTTTATTCTTCAAATTTTGGTTCCTTTAAAAAAAAAATCAATTTTTTTTTCATTATTCATTTTGTTTTTCTACTGGTCCCCGATTAGAACCTATGACTCATCAAGATTATGAATCATTTGTGGAAAGAATCACTATTTGGTATACCAAAAACTTACTTCAATTAATTAACTCGATTATCATAGACAATACAAAAAAAGTTGCTGTGTATTTCTCGGTTACCAAAGTGATGTTTTGATGCTATTAAAAAATCTTTTTTTTTTGGCGACACATAAAGATTTTCATTACGTTAAACTATCGAGTTCGAACTCATACAACGTATTTTTTGCAAAAAAATCAGTTACGACATTTACTGTTCTTGGAATAAACTTAAAGGAGATAGAATCAAATCTCTTTGCAAAAGAGACGATATCATGGACAACGCCATAGAATATAGAAACTTTAGAAACGAAAGTTATCACTCTAACCATGGGTAAGGAATCGGTTTTTACCGATATCCTTATACCCAGTTCGGTTTTTGGCGGTTTTAATTCAATTAGTAACTCGGAACAAGTCGGGTCTTGGGTAGTCTAGATACATATAAGTGGTTGGGTCAGTAAATACTTCGATTTTTTATGGGCAATCAGTCATTTCCCTAAGTTAAAGAAAATCAAAAATAAATTCAACGATGGTGTTTGAGATACGGCTGTGTTTGTTTTGAGGGTCATTTCAGAATTCGATCCTTCCCATCGTCTCTATTTACGGTAAAGCAAGAAAAACCCTAGCAGTACCCTCCCAGAGTATTGACGATTTGATTAAATGAAGTGTTACTAGTATCAAATTATTAAACCCAATCCAAGAATCAAGATCCATCGAGCCAAAAAAATGTCATCGGAGATTGTTGAAGTTGTGGAAGAAGTCGAATCGAAACCCAACGAGAACGGAGAATCAAGCTCAAATGGAATTGATGATGAGAGTTTGAGGAACGACGTGTATACTGCGGCGGCTTATGGTGATTTAGAGAAGCTTCATAGATTAGTCGACTCTGATGGTTGCTCTCTCTCTCTCCCCGATGGTCTTGGCTACTATGCTCTTCAATGGGCGGCTTTGAATAGCCGTACCGCCGTTGCTCAGTACATTATCGAGGTCTAACCAAACTCCGATCCGATTGATCTTGATTTATGATTTGTCAAGTTTCCAAAATTGCTTTGTTTTGATTGCAGCATGGTGGAGATGTGAACGCTAGAGATCATACTGGTCAGACTGCATTACATTGGAGTGCTGTTCGTGGTGCGATACAAGTTGCGGAACTTTTACTTCAAGAAGGTGCAAGGGTAGACGCAGCTGATATGAATGGCTATCAGGTTTATTGACTTATCTTGTCTTTTGATGATGGAGACTGTTACTGTTGCCATTGCTTTAAACTGCCACTCGAGATACACTACTAGTACTAGTGTTTCTTTTCATGTTTTTGTTGCTGTTTTAGTAAGGGGGGTTGTGGTTTTTGAGGTATAATGTTGGTAGTTAGCTTTTCCACTGGTGGGTGGGACAATGAATCGCATTGTTATTCCATAGTCTAATCGCATTGCTATAAGGAAAGGTCCACATCAAATCGGTTTACTCATTTAAAAAATGGTTATTCAACAGTCTCTTGAACTTCTTCATTAGAATTCAGGTCTAAAATCTAAATAGATGAATTTTTATTAATTTCTCCAAGTGACCTACATTTATGAGTAGGTAGAAGATTGAAATTCCTTATCTTGGATCAGATCATTTGGTTTTTATGATCTGAAGATTTTTATCCTTTGTACTGGATTTTTTTGTTTCTCTTTGCTCTATGTCTGTGATCAGACTTTGCCCTAGACTTTCGCCCCTGGTTCTTAGCCATATTCCTTTTTCTTTCTTTTTTGTTTTCTCTGCATGCATCCTAATATCCATCTTAAACTGCTTGTAGCCAACACATGTTGCAGCACAATACGGCCAGACTGCTTTTTTCTGTCACATTGTATCCAAGTGGAATGCAGACCTTGATGTTCCTGATAATGATGGAAGAAGTCCATTGCATTGGTAAGGTTTCTTCTGAAGTGGAACACATAGTGGCTGCTTGTGTTAAGTGATTTATGATGGCTTACTTGGGTCCCTCTATCCTTTAGGTGTTTCAAATTGCATGCTTGTTTGAAGAGTTGATAGTTGGTTATGTTTATTTTCGCTTCACTTGTTGATCCTTAAGCTGAACTTGATGAATCATGCGACATTAATATATTCTCATATGGGGCATTACTTCTCGGAACATTTTGGAAAGGGTTTCCTCTTTTCCAAATTTGATGGCTGGATCTAAATAATTAGTGTCTCGTTTTCTTAGTTTTACTCTATTCTAAAAGCCTGAAAAGTAAAATTTGGCAATGGTAGGGTTAACTCAGCTGTAGTGTGCTTCTGTATTCATCTTGAGACTAAACTTGAATGATCAGTTTCTTTGCCTTGGTTCTTTTGAAAGCTCTTTCGCAGAGAATTTTCAGAGAAGTCCGCTGATTGTTGCATGTAATCTTTGCTACTTGGTTGTTAGCATGTATAGTTGACGTCCAAAATTATTGCGAATTGTTATAATACAGTTCTGATATTTTATTCTATTTTCTCCTTATGTGAGTAATACAGGGCTGCCTATAAAGGTTATGCAGATTCTATCCGTCTTCTTTTGTTTTTAGATGCATATAGAGGACGACAAGACAAAGAAGGTTAGTCTATAATTGTAGTCTTAGAAAATCATTGCTCTTTATTTCTCTTGTTAGATTAGAAATTGGAAGATGTTACAAATGTTTCCCCAATTCATTGAATCCATACTCAGGTTGTACTCCTCTGCACTGGGCTGCTATCAGGGGTAATTTGGAGGCATGCACTGTCTTGGTGCAGGCTGGGAAGAAAGAGGATTTGATGATTACTGATAATACTGGGCTTACCCCAGCACAACTTGCTGCTGAAAAGAATCATAGACAAGTTGCTTTTTTCCTTGTAGGTATCTGTCTCTTCTTTTTTAACATTCTTTAGTGGTTACTTCAACATACCGTTCATAATGGCTACTGGCTCTAGTAGTAAACGATTAGTGATTCATTCTCCAGCCTGATGATTATATACTTGGTTTTCTAATTTATAGATTTTAACAACTAGGTGCACAACACTAAACCTTTTCGCCAGTCTGTATAGATCTCCTGGCTGAACTTTCAAGTCTTCTTCAAGTCTGCAGATTTGCCATCATTTTGCTTAGTAGTCTGAGAATATATAATCGCATTATCAGTTCGTTTGGTCTTACAAACACTAATATGCAGGGGAATGCTCGAAGGCTACTCGAAAAACGCTGGGACGTAAACAGTCCCCTTGGAAGAATATCAAAGTTGGGGCTTGCTCCCATACTTTGGTTCATGATCCTGCTGCTTCTGCTCATATATACTAGTTCTGTCATTTTGGGTAGTTGCATTGGCCTTGAATCTCCTTAAAGTACTGTATCAAGTAGAAAAATCATGGCTGCATGCTTCATTATTAATTTCAAAACCCTTTTTTATTCTTGCAGCATCAAATCTCCCAAAGTTATCAAGTGGGTTTGGTACGCTTGCATGGCTGGGTTTCTTTCTAGCAACTGCCGGATTATATATGTTTTACCGCTGTAGCAGGTATATGCTTACCCAATCTTGCGTATAAATACACATTTTATCAAGATGTTTTGTCATAATAGACTGGTTTTTTGGGGTGAAATGTGAAGTAATGGTGATAGTATTTATTTACTATGGGATGGCCTCGATTATTTATATGTATTTGCTTTTAGTTTACAGTTTACTAAAATATCTTATGAAAAATTGAAATAGTTCCATTTAAAAAAAAAGGTCAGATGTAAATTTGTGTTTGAAACAGTCAAGAGACCTAAAACAGTTTCTATTGAATCAATTCCCAGTTTTTCCACTGTTTTCCCCTTTTTCCTGAATGATGTGACCACAAGAAGTGGATTTTCTTACTATGTAGTAATAGTATAACTTCCTTTGCAGCAAGGATCCTGGTTACATCAGAATGAATATCCATGATCAGCAGAACATGAAAGATGATGTGAGTATCATTTGCTCATGGTTGTCCATCTATTTACAAAAGGAAATCATGCTGTGTACTTTGTTTTTTCTCCTAAGATGTCATTGCATTTTTCTTATGTTTCGGATATATCTTGTCTCCACTCTTTAGGAACCTTTGCTTAAAATAGAGCTAAACAATCCTGCTTTGCTTGCTGGGAATTGGACGCAGCTCTGTCCGTCGTGCAAGGTACATGTGAAACCTCCCGTTTATGTTTTCTTCATGAAAAAAGTGGACATGAAATTTCAAGCAATGGATGTTACATCATGAAACTTCTCTTCTTTTTTTTTTTTTCTGTGTAATTGATATCGTCGTCCAGATTGTTAGACCTCTCCGAGCTAAGCACTGTTCCACCTGTGATCGTTGTGTAGAGCAATTTGACCATCACTGTCCCTGGGTATCCAATTGTATTGGCAAAGTAAGCATACTTTCTGTCTTCTGCTGTTTTCACTTTTCATTATGTTGGAACTACAAGTTGACAAAAATGAGCATTAGATCTTTTATAACTTCTAGTGTCCTTTGTTTTGTCTGGCATAGTCGTTCTAATTTCATTGACGTAAGCCGACTGACTAAATATTCTTTTCAAAGTTGGTATAAATGATATGAATGTTGTAGTTTTATATGATTATTTTGCGTGTATTAACCAACTGAATTTTTCTTTTGCTTGCTAGGTGTTTGATCTCCCATTGTAAATTCTGTTTACTTTTCGTTATATTTCTTCGTTTATCTTTCTTGCAGAAAAACAAGTGGGACTTTTTTCTTTTTCTTCTGCTGGAGGTTCTTGCCATGCTGATTACGGGTGGTGTTGCTCTTGCAAGTATGTTTGGAAGTTGATCTTTGAGCTAAGCACACAAACAAATATAGAAAAAGAACCAAACAATTAGTTCTTTTCATGCAGGAGTCTTGACTGATCCTTTGGCTCCATCTACGTTTGGAGCATGGATGCGCCATGTTGCTGCTACGCACGTGGGGGCGTTGTCCTTTCTAGTTGTGGAATTCTGCCTCTTTTTTTCTGTTGCTGTCTTAACTGTCATACAAGCTTCACAGGTATGTCTGATGTTCCTTTTGTCTATCATGATGTTGCAATTGGTTTATTAATAAATGGACAGTGGAGATAGGTTATCCAGAAGATTCAAACACAACATACCTTGCAATGAACCTGAGCCTAACATAAAAATGAAATAAAAGAGCATACCTTACTTTTGTATTTAGAAGCCAAAGTTTTAACCCAAGGGGGTTGATAATTTCTGTTTGCTGTTCCAAGATGATCATTGCCAAACATATTCTTGTGGATATGGAACCTCAGTAGAAACTACTTAGATAGATAAATCAGCTCTTAAGCTCTTTGGGTGTTTATAAACTTTGTAAGTTTTATTTTGGTTGCAGATATCCAGGAACATAACAACAAATGAAATGGCGAATGCACTGCGCTATAGCTACCTAAGAGGCCCAGGTGGGCGCTTCAGAAATCCTTACGACCATGGTTGCAGAAGAAATTGTTCAGATTTTCTAGTAAAAGGTTACAACGAAGACATTGAGTGTCGTGATGAAGACCCATCAAATGGAGAAGAAGAGGGGGAACGTACTGGCATGATCCAAATGCAGCAGATTCCGAAGCTTCAAAACGGGAATACGAATGGTAATGGACACATTGCTCTCGATGTTAACCCGATACATCATTCCAACTGTAGCCATAATACTAATAGTAGTAAACATGTGAAGTCAAAGAGTGAGAATGTCCCATTGGGTTTAGGTCTTGGTCTTGGCCGTAACCCATCTCGGACTGATGTACCGCCATGATCATCACGGTGTCTCCCTCATTCTTCAATTGTGCATTTGTGTTGTAAGAAACCACGCCATGACCATGATTGATCATTGGTTCGCTCAAGTCAATCATAATATCGGTCTCTGTTTCTTCAAGTTCCTCTCTCTTTAGATAACTCAGTTCAAGTCACACCAGTCCATTATATGATATTACGATCGAACCAAACCCCAATTGCTACACCGTCTAGATATCAAATAATCGCGTAATAGGTGATTACGAACCTAAATGACTTGGCGTTAGGCATGACCACGGTTACAATTATTGCGGTTACGGTTTATTAACCACCGGTTACGGTTAGTAATTTCTTTTAACCTTAACCTTAACCATTTAATATACGGTTAAAACGGTTACGGTTATATACGGTACGGTTACGGTTAGATACGGTTAATATTTATGTTATAATTATATAACTATGTAACTTTTTAAAAAGAAATATTTAAACAATAATATTATGGAAAATATATTTTAAAAAGTCATGGTCGTGCAATCGTGGGAAATGGTATTAAAATTCTAAAACAAACGACAACTAATTTATCTTAACAAAGTCAATTATTCAAAATCATTTATATTGTGTAACGTAAACGACCATATTTTATTTCAAATTTAAGTAAATCTTTGAGTTTAACTAAAATATAACATAATTCACAAATTTCTCATCAAATTAGTTAGATGACATGTTTATAGGATTGAGTTTAACTAAAATATAACATAATTCACAATTTTCTCATCAAATTAGTTAGATGCCATGTTTATAGGCATAACTTTATTACCACTATCTTTTTTTGTTACAATTAATAGTTTTTCTAATCTTATTTATTTTTATTGTAAATTTGATGTATTTTAATATTATTTATATTAGTTAGAAAATAATCAATTTAGCACATTCAGTTTTAATATTTAGTTAATATTCATTTATTTTTTTCTAATTAAATATTATAAAATTAGACTCGATAAATATTGATTATACATAATTTATTTTTATTTTAAAATGGTTACGGTTAACCGACGGTTTTAATATGGTTACGGTTAAATAACGGTTACGGTTAACGATTACGGTTTAACCATAACTAATCAACTTTTACGGTTACGGTTACGGTTTTTCAACCGTTTAATACGGTTACGGTTTGGTTACGGTTTAAAACGATACGGTTACGGTCCGAAATACGGTTACGGTTAGATTTTGGTCATGCCTACTTGGCGTCATTAGTGAAGTGTTTGCAAATAAAAATAAAGGTCAGTAAAAAGGGAAAATAATCTCCCGCGCATTCCATTCTCAAAATGGCGCCAAAATTGAGTGAAATACAGAAATGCCCGAGTCAATCAGATCTAACGGAGCGAGAAAACAAACCCTAGCACGAACCAGAAACACCATTCCGATGAAGTCACGATCGCTAAAGCTCCGGGAAGCCCATAAAGTCAGTGGAAGCGCCGCCGCTTTCTGCTCTATCCTATGGGACCACAAGGCGGAACACTTCGTCACTTCATCTTCATCAGATCCATCCATCTCCGTCCACGATGGACTCTCTCCTTCCACTTCACCCCCGACGGTTCTTCGTCATCACCAAGACGGCGTCACCGCCTTAGCTCTTAGCCACGACTCTTCTTTCCTCGCCTCTGGATCTATCGATCATTGCGTTAAGCTCTACAAGTTCCCAAGTATTTTTCTATCTGTCATTTCTCAATTTCGTCGAGGTTTTTGGGATGATTCTTAGTGACATTTGTTGATTCAGGTGGGGAATTTCAGACGAACATAACTAGATTCACGCTTCCGATTCGCGCGCTTGCGTTTAATGGCTCAGGTAGTTTATTAGCAGCTGCTGGAGACGATGAAGGAATCAAACTTATCAATACCATGGATGGTTCCATTGTTAGAGTACTAAAAGGGCATAAAGGACCTGTGACTAGCTTAGATTTCGATCCTAATGGTGAGCTATTGGCTTCGCTTGACTCCACTGGAACTGTGTATTGCTGGGAACTTCAAAACGGAGTTGTTTCGTATACCCTTAAGGGTGTTGCTCCTGACACAGGTTTCAGCACTTCTATTGTGAATGTTCTTAGATGGAGCCCCGACGGACGAACACTTGCCGTGCCTGGTTTGAGAAACGACGTGGTGATGTATGATAGATTCACTGGGGAGAAGCTTTTTCCATTAAGAGGTGATCATGTTGATGCTATATGTTGTTTGACTTGGGCTCCTAATGGGAAGTATGTAGTTACATCTGGTCTGGATAAACAAGTGCTTCTCTGGGATGTTGATAAGAGGCAGGACATAGATAGGCAAAAATTTGAGGAGAGAATATGTTGTATGGCGTGGAAACCGAATGGTAATGCATTATCGGTCATTGATGTTAAGGGAAAATATGGAATTTGGGAGTCTTTGGTTCCATCTTCCATGGTGTCTCCTACAGTGGGTATTCCAGACATATTACCAAAGAGGAGGAATGAAATGCTTATTTTTGACGAAGACATTGAGGAAGAATTTTCTGGTGCATCTGAAAGCTTCAATGATGCTCAGTTAGATAGTGATGATGGAGAATCTCATCAACCTAAAAGGAAAAGATTGAGGAGAAAAAACATTAGTGATGATGAGGGTGATGCAAATGAGGAATTCTATGATGGGAGTAGCTTACCTTCGACATCTGGCTATAGGAAATCAGCACATAAAGAGAAACAGGGTGTGGGAAGTGGGATTGCGAAAAGGATTGCAGCATCAACCAAGCACAAAATGCAAAAACCCTTCCAACCTGGGGCAACACCACTAGAACCAGGGACAAGGACATTCTTGTGTTACAATATGTTGGGATGCATAACGACAATTGAACATGAGGGGAACTCCCGTATTGAGGTGCTTTAGGTTTACATTTGTTAATCTTGTAATTTGATTTCTTCTTGTTAAAGGTCTTCCAGAAATATCATTGTCATACACTTATTTCTTTTGTAACTCTAAATGCAGACAGATTTTCATGATACTGGAAGAGGTCCACGAGTTTCATCAATGAGCGACATCTATGGCTTCACTATGGCATCAATCAATGAAAGTGGATGTGTCTTTGCAAATCCCTGCAAGGGAGAAAAGAACATGAGTGTTCTGATGTATCGACCATTTAGTAGCTGGGGCGGTAATAGTGAGGTTAGAGGATTATCACTTACACAATATTCATCAGAAATTACGAACCAGGATAGAAATTAATTGACTTGCTTACCTTTTGATTGAAACATCAAGTGGACAATGAGGTTTGAAGGCGAAGAGGTGAAGGTTGTCGCCAATGGTTCTGGTTGGGTTGCTGCGGTTACAAGCCTCAATTTGCTTCACATATTTAGCGAGGGTGGTTTACAGGTATCTTCGTTTGCATTCTATTCTTTATCATTACTCATAATTTAAGCAAGCTGATTGATGGATCATAGTTTGCCATAAAGTGTTGTAATGGTTTTTCTTCTGCCGAACTGGCTGTTGTGTATCTTGTGGCCTGTTTGTCTCTTGTCAGATGAAAAGGTTTTGTTGACAAGCCTAAAGGAAGTATTTGTTTCGTTGTATAGTTACTTTGAGAATCTTACAGCTCTTATAAAACACTGAACTAACTTAAAAATAGAACGCTAGTGAAAGACAGAATTTTACAGAAAACATGAATATTTAGTCAGTGTATTTTGACTTGGACAGATATTGACTAATGTAGACCCATTATTGAAATACTTTGTTTAGTTCATCTGATAGCTCTGGTCATTTCTTGCAGAAACATATTCTTTCCCTTGATGGTCCCGTAGTTACTGCAGTAGGATGCAAGGATCAACTTGCTGTGGTAACTCATGTGTCTGACTGCCTTCCTTCAAATGAACAGGTAGGCATCCTTTCCCACCTTGTTTTTCTAGATCCATATGACAACAATCATACAGTCAGGTTATTATGTGCCATGCATTCTCGCTTCATTCTTGTTTCAAAAATATGCAGGTGATGGAATTTAGAGTCTTTAACATATCTAGAATGACTCAGCACTTGAAAGGACGTGTTGCCTTAACCCCTGGCTCACGTTTAAGATGGATAGGATTCAGTGAGGAAGGTTCTTTTAGCTCATATGATTCTGAGGTGCACTTTTTGCATTCTAGCTGACTCATTTACTACTGTGATGGTACCCATTTCATCTAAAAGGCATTACAACAAAAATGTTTCTTGTAGGGTGTGTTGAGGGTTTTTACAAGTCAATATGGTGGCTCATGGATCCCAGTCTTCAGGTGTCTTGCCATAGCTATCTACAATTTCTGACAAGTTTCCTTACACATGTTTCGTAAAGGTGTTTTTTACTTAATGAATTCATCGTCATTTTCAGTACCAGTAGAGAGAAAAAACAAGAAGAAAATTACTGGGTGGTTGGCTTGAATGCAACCAGTGTCTACTGTATAGCTTGTAAACACCCTGAGCTTTACCCAAAGGTAAAATAGTTGTCGATACTAAGGTTTTTACTGTATCCGCAAAAGGATAGGCTGCCTTACCATTCTTTTTTCCATTCCAGGTGACACCAAAACCAATCCTTACCATTTTAGACCTTTCTCTCCCGCTTGCATCCTCAGACTTAGGAGCGACATCTCTCGAAAATGAGTTAATACTAAACCAGCTGCGTCTATATGAGGTTTTTCTCTCTCCTTATTATACCATTTTGTTTATGCTGTTATTTCTCCCTTTTTCTGTCAAGTTCTTAAGCCAGTGTGATTAGAGTTTTTAGCTACCGAAATGTGTGTGAAACTGTTAAGGTTTTTCTTGGGTAAGCAACAGCGATGAATATACCAGGAGAATTCATGTTCCTGTGAAACCTTTGTTCCCCTACTTTCATATGTGAAATTCTAGTCATCTGTAACCAAACTAGGGACATTCTCATTGCGATATCTGCTGAAACTAGTATCAAATATCAATATATTCGTTCGATTTGAATAATATTGTTTCCTCCTAATCTCAGACTCAAAGAAGAGTGGACGATATGACTTTGTCCGGGGTTGACACAACAAGACTTGAAGATGAGGCTTTCGACATGGAAGTTTCTCAAGATAAATGCATACTAAGGCTCATCAGCTCTTGCTGCAGTAGTAAGTCGATTATTTACATGTGTTGGTGGACTATGAACATTTTGAAATCCATGTAAAGTTATTGACTTATTGCTCAGATTTTTACAAGAATTTTTACTTCTTTCAGGTGACAAGTTTGAAAGGGCCACTGAACTTATGAGGCTTTTATCTCTAGAAAAATCAATGAGAGCAGCAAGAACACTGGTTACCAAACTCAAGCTTCCAACTTTGGTTGATAAATTCGGCAGCATACTCGAGGTACTCTAAGAGAAGAAAATTCATATAGACATCCATTATTATTTTATTTTTTTGTAACGCTAACTTCTGGTTCTTCACTAACAGGAAAGATTGCTTGAAGATGCTAACGAAGCGATAACAAATCCTCCACAGAATCCAAGCAGAGAAGAAGTGGTTACAAGAGCTGAATCCAAGGTCCAGAGTCGTCCAGCTTCGTTTCAGACAAGTGAAAACACAGAGGTAGTGATGAAATCTTCTGCAACTACACTTGTAAGGAAAGCAAAAGTTTTAGGCGTTAAGCTGGAAAAAGAACAAACAACGAGAGACGAAAATGAAGATACGAAGAAAAAAGAAATAAAGAAAGTGAATTTGATCAAGAATCCGGTGAACAGTGTTAACAGTGAAGACAAGGGACTGAAGAAGGAAGGGAATCATGAAGAAGTCCGACGTTCTTCAAACCCGTTCCTGAAATCAACTGTTTAATGATCTTAGTTTATGGTTGTTAAATTTAACAAGGTATGATGAATACATCTGTTTCACTTTATTCAAGTTTATGATCATGCAGCTGAATTATTACACAAAGTTTTGATACATGATTAGTTTTATTACAATACAACAAGCTGTTAGAAGAATCATCATGGTAAAACAGAGACTAACTGGAAAAATTCCCCAATCATCCACCTGGACCTGTTGAAGCTTTCTCGTTCTTCATGATCATATGGAAGGATTTGACTCTGTCTTCCTCCACGATCTCTCTGAGAACATCGTCTTCAATCTTTTCGGCTTGCCACATAGACGGGTCCTCCACAAATTCTTCGCTGAAAATCATACTCGACACCCACTCTTTCCACGTTGTCCTCCTGTATTTGTCTTCCTCAAGCGTTCCTCTAGATAAGAGCTGGTAAACGAACACCACTTTCTGCTGTCCCGGTCTGAACGCACGTGCGATTGCTTGCTTTGTTTTTGAAGGATTCCACTCAGAGTCGAGCATGATCACTCGTGAAGCAGCGGTTAGACTGATGCCTTCTGCACATGCTGTGATCGAAGCCAGTAGAACACGGGATGGGCCTCCAGGTTCTTCGAATTTATCTATCACTCTGCCTCTCTCAAACAGCTCGAGATCCCCTGTCAATGTCAAGAGCTCTCGGCCTCTCTTCCACCTGAAAACATTCTCAAACAGCTCAAGAAACAGGCGGATCGGTGCAATGTTGTGGCAAAAGATGAGGATTTTCTCCTTCTTGACCACTCGGAACACGAGGTTAAGCACAAACATGACTTTCGATCCTTTCTTTGCATCATGCTTGAGCTTCTCAATCTCAAAAAGCTCTTCAGGGTTGAAGAATTTCGCGCAACAAGTAGAGGTTTTGACCAACCAAGGATGGATAGCTGCTAAGGTTATGAGAAGCTCAAGCTCAAGTGGATATCCATGGTAAGTCGACATTATGTTCTGAAGTTTGGTAAGAGTCTTGTGCTGTACATCTGTGGAATTCATCAACAATGTGTAGATCTGCAAACCCGGCAGAACATCACCACTTCCGCTTCCGCTTCCTTCATAGTTATCGATGAAACTGCTGGTCATATTCCTCAACATGTTGAGACCCTGCAAGCGTTCATCTCCCACTTTTGTGTCAATCTTCTTGGCTATGATATCGAGGAAGAATTTCCGTGCTCTGTTCTCAAGCAAGTGAGGCGCCTTTTGCACGGCTTGGTTGGCCTCGAATTTCTTGTCCAACTCCATTAAAACCTCATGAACAAACTTGGGTCTAGCCAGGCACAAAGTGTTGAAGTACTCACAGAAGTTGTTCTGAAACAATGTACCCGAAAGCAGGATCCTCAAATCGGTATCAACTTTCATCAAGGCTTTCCGTAATCTTGACTTGGTACTCCTCGGGTTATGTCCCTCATCTAGAACCAGAAGCCCAGGAGACTCTCTCAGTACTTTAGCCATGTATTTCCTATGAGCAAATTTGGAATCTTCCCTCATCAATGTTAGAAACGAAGTGTAACCCATTACAAGAACACTCGGCTGCGCATGCCATTTCTGAATTTTATCTAAACAGTCAATGACATGTCTAACGTCTTGGCTCGGTTTTGGAACTCCCTTGAACTGAATTGTGTTATCTTTGGACACACAGTAGGTTCTACGGCCATGGATCAAGTGAACCG
The DNA here is from genome assembly GCA_900128785.1 of Arabis alpina. Lineage (NCBI taxonomy): Eukaryota > Viridiplantae > Streptophyta > Magnoliopsida > Brassicales > Brassicaceae > Arabis > Arabis alpina. The sequence continues at coordinate 8,704,531 of LT669792.1, forward strand.
GGACTGGAATTTCCCATTTGATGAACTCCTTGTACCATGTGTACAATGTTGTTTTGGGAGCAAGAACCAAAGGCCGCTTCCCAGGGAATATCTTCAAGTAGCTCGCGAGAAAAGCTATGATGAGAAATGTTTTGCCTGCTCCGGGAGTATGAGAAACCACGCAGCCACCTCTCTTCTCTGAACTCAGATCCATCATTGCGGGAACAACTGACCCGGCTAGGTTCCTCCAGAGAAACTCGAAAGCTTTTCTCTGGTGCAAATGCAGTTTCCACCTAAGTTGAGGTATTAGTGACCAAACGTTGTCACTTTCTTCGGCCGAGGGCATTTCTAAGGAAGCAACAGGCATAGTGAAATTGCGGTTCTCGTCTCCATCTTGGTTCACCTTAGTATCAATGTCATCTTCGTTAATATGCTTAGTTTCAGTGGTCCATTTCTTTTGTTTCGCCTATTGAAAAATCAAACTATTAAACGTTATTCGTAAAAACATCGAAAATCAGTATGCAGTTTCCAGAGTTTTGCTTACAAAAGGTGCAGAAACATGTTTTATCTCCGTTCCTACATGACCGCATAATCTGCAACACATTCCGATTTCTTCATTCAATTCATAATCATGTTCACAATCACGTTCACCAGTTGCTTTCTGGAACGCCTCGTTATCTACTCTCACCTGAAATTTTGAATCCAATACATAAAGAGTTTAATGCAAGTTTAGGAAAATATATCAAAATATTTCCAAGAGAATATACCTCATTGTCATCAAGAATGTAAGAAGAAGCCAAACATAGTTCCATTTCTCTCCATAACATCTCGTTCTCTGACGTGTCTCCCTCATCATCATCATCCTCACTCTCCCTTTCTCCAGCTTCCATTGAAGCACTTGTGAAGTTCTTTAACTCCTCCCATTGCGCAACAACACTGGTTCCTTCATTCTTGGCAGCAATTGTAGAATCAATATTACTCATGTATGAATCTATCAGCTTGTTATACGCACCTGCGCTCAGTGTTCTCTTCTTATAAATCTGCGGGTCATCAGAATCACCGATTTTCCCGGAAACAGACCGTATTCTGGACTGCTGTCCATTTCTTTTTTGGACCGACTTCCCAAAGTTGTCATTCCAACATAGATCAGATTCCATCTCATCCATTTCCGCCTTCTTCTTCTTCCCGTATTTCGCCGTAGCTTTACTACGATACTTATCAATCTCATCCATCAAATTACTTCCAGAGAAACTACCACACAAACTATTTGCATTGAGACCAAATTGTTCCAATGGTATAGGGTCGAACACGGGAGTGAAAGGAATAACCGAGAGCTCACAGTTTCGACCAAATCCCACTCTTTTCTTCTTCTTCGTCTTCTTGCTCTCTGTTTTATCTACCAAAACAATCTCTCTTTCCTTATCCTTTCTTGTGCTTCCCTTTTTCCCAAACAAATGTGATAACGGTAAGTACAAATCATCATCATCTGTAACTCTATCATCATTGTCACAATCTTCTTCTTCGTCATCATCACTAAAAACACTCCATGTGCTATAATAAGGCATCATCCTCACCCATCCATCCTTTGAATCTAGCTGACAGTCAGAAAAAGCAAATCTATCAGGCCGCACATTTCTTCTCTTGGATCGACGCAGCTCCATTACCTCCTCTTCGCTTTCCTCCTCTGCATCAAGATCCTGATCCTCAGCTGGATTGAACAAAACAACCTTGGATATGAAAACACCATCTTCCACTGTGATATTCATTGCATTCAAAGAGCTAGTAGAGCCTTCCTCCGTCACAATCTGATAAACCATCTTCTCTTGAATTGCTCTGATCTGAAACGCAATGCTTTTCAAGACTGAGGTGACAAGTAACCATGTAAAATCAGGCAAGAACTTGCCTAGAGTTAGCCTCGTTTTCACCAGCGAGGAACAGTCCTCGGAGAATCTCCATCTGTAGAACCGGTCCAAACTTTGTTCCTTATAAAACTTCTGGAGAATGCAGATTTGGTGGAGTCCCAAGAGTACTGAAGCTCTATTAATTCTATGCTTCTCCAAACCGATGCAGCCTTGGTCTATATAAACACTGACATAGAAATTACACAAGCATTCTGATTCATGGGGCTTCCTCTCTATAGATACAATCTTTGCATCCACCCAAACCTATACCACACACACACACAATGATGTCACAAAAACGGACATAGCTTTTTTATAAACCGTTAGAGTTCGGGATCTTTGATCCATAGTCTCATCGGTGGTCGTTGATAATACTACGTTTAACGCATAAATCACCTCTCCCAAGTGGAAGTTGAACTAGTGATCTTGAAACTCTTTTTCAAGTCTCAAGACCACTAGGCCACCAACCACTTGATAGCACAGCTACATCTTGAAGAGTTGGAATATTTCTAAAGATAGAATTGGAATATTACCGGCTCTTGGTCGTTTGTCTGATAGAGAACACAACAATCGATACCGGGTCTTAGAAAAGTAGAACAGTCGATCAAAGTAGCCTTTCTTGATCGAAGACGAAGCCTCTGAAAAGGCTTAACATCATCCAATACAAGGCCATCTTCCAAAAGACGTATCCTCATCGTTCCTTTCTCGATCTCTAAATACTCCACGGCCTTCCATGTCCCTGAAGAGAAGACCTCGAAAGCTACCACAACAAACAAACAAACCAATAAGGGTATGATCATTTTTGGAAAATAAACAGAACAAAACTGATTAAAGTACTTACGACATGGATCAAATGGATGGTTCAACTGATAGTAATGCTTTCTCTTCATCTTTCTTTTTTTCTTCTCCTTGAGGATCAGTTCTTGAGCCACCACATGTGACACGATTATCGGCGTTAATTCATATCTTTTTGAAAACAGAAATGGAACCACATGTCAAAGTCGGATGACTAGTAGTAGTATAGTATATAGGGCTGACGGTGCGATGCTTGGGCCCAACTTCCGGATAGTGCGATGCTTTGGCCCCAATTCCGGATCCAATTATCAAAACGGCTCCGATTCCTTTTCTCTAATATTAATTACAACGCGTTTGAATTTAGATAGTACTATTTGATACAATGGACATTGTATCTACAATCCATTATAAGGCTACGTGATTTTGCTATGATATAAAAAAATATATAATCTAAACAAAAATAACTAAGGGAAGCTCTATTGGTCTAATGGTTGACCAAAAACTTTAAAATTTTTATACCAAAAATTTGAGGTTCAAATTCCAGAAGATGCGATTTATGATATTTGCACATTAGTGGAAACAAGTTTGCATGAGGATCTTCAGCTTGAAACAAGGTAAAATCGTCTAGTGTAGCGTGGATCAAGACGAAATGCATACTCGTTGTAAAATCGTTGATGTAACAATTTTCATAATTTGTAATAAATTAATAAATCCAGACATTTGGAAAAAAGACAAAAAAATAACTAATAATTATTATTTATATTTTTTAAAAACTAGAATGATCCAAGTTTTTACCATCCGACTAATTTTTCCATTATGAATATAGTTGTCGTCTATTTCACTTACCGGATTTTATAATAGATTTAAAATATGACACCATTTCGACTGGTTAAATAAATATCGTTAGCTAATTTTACGTTTGAAAAAAACTGGAGTATAATCTAGATCCATATGGCAATTCATTTCTCAAATGAGAAATACTATCCCACCACCATTTGGTTATTATAATAATTATGTTTTTTAAGTTTTTATTTTTAATAATATAGTTTTAGAAATAAATAACTGAATTAAGTCCACAAAACTTTATATGTAATGTAAAGGATAATCGGAGCACAAAAAATCAATCAATCACCTTAGTTTTCGATTTTGGTTTTATGGCCAATAACCTTGTTAGTGAAGTCAAAGGAGTTTGTCTGCTTGACCAGAAAATTAATTACGAGAAATAAGTTTGATAGCAAAAGGTCAATCGAAAAGGTCAGTGAATTGGTGGAAATAATTTATACGCACACTCAAAATCTTGGGAACCGTATAACTTTTCTCTTTTTGCATGAATTTGCGCAGAATCGATGAAAAGATACTTTAAGAATATCTCTATCCCGTTGTTTCATTTTTATTTTAAAATAAAGTTGAGTTTTATTCTAACCTGACATTATTTCACAATAGAAGATAGAGTAAATACTAAAACAATAGTAGAATTCAAACATATTATTTTATATTTAGAGTAAACCCAGTTTTACTCTATTTTAGAATTAAATAAGACACAATTATAAATTCTTTTACTACAAACTTTATTTTGAAATGAAAAATAAAGTGAAACTGGAAATGCTATTAGGACGAAAAGTAATATTATCATTTCATAGAAGTGTTCTTTTATTAGAAAATAGACAGTTGCCATTTAGTCATATTTACCAACTTAGATTAAGGAATTGAGAAAACCAAGTTGTGTACATGATGGGTCGACACGAATATATTTCTTTGTGTATCATTTAAGATGCAAATGCTACAAACATTATTGTTCATGCGCGATTACGGTGTCTAAGCGTTTTAAACCAATGTTATAATACTACAAAACGTTATAAACCCAAACATAGCCTCGTTATAAAACGAATTATGACTAGTGTGAAAAAAATGTGATTGGAGGTTTCATTGATTATTCAAAAAGTAAATAACATTATTTTTATTTTTAATATTATTATCATTTAACAAATACTTTTCAACACAAATATGTTTTCATTAATTTCGACTGAAAATAGATTAAACACGACAAGAGATGTCTACATAGGTTCTCGGAAAAAAGATTTCTCACAGAGAGTTCCAACTCCATCTCTATGAGAATCTTTCTTATAACGCTTTTCCGTTCTCCCAAAAGTCATCTGACTATCAAAGATTCGGGTCGCCTGCCTAATGTCATTTCAGAAATGACACTCTTCGAGAGGCATCTATCATTTTCCCTTAGTGGACGAAACTCTAATCATATGCCTTCGAAGTTGTTCGTCGATACCATTCAAGGTTTGAAGTATGAGATCAACAAACCATGTATAATGGATCCAAAATCCTTCATGAATAATAATTATTTCAAATAAAATAAAATAAATGAGAAAATGGAAACTATCAAATAAAAAGACGAAATTATAAATCCTAGAAAAAAATTATAAAATGATATACTAATATTAAACAACAATGACTACCAACATGTGACACATTAATTTATCCCATGTAAATATCCCATGTATTTATTTATTATTCATTTCATTGTTGCTATGTATTACAGTGATATCGGATTAATTTGTTTTAATTTTGTGAAAGTACCTGCACATTTGCTCCATCCTTCAAAGCCAAAGCACCAGCAAAACCAAAGGAAAGGCAAGCATCTCCCAGACCTACCAAAAATTCTAGCTATCACCACCTCCACACAGCCGAGAGCAACACCAATCACAAGTTCACAACCAGAAAGAAACACATAGGAAAGCTGGACTCCCCCGGGTCCACATGCAAATTAGACTTCATGTAAAGTTTACGAGTTCGATTTCTAATTAAAGTCTCCATAACATACTCCTTTATTACGTTATAGATTTCTCGAGGATAAAACAGTAATTGTGTCTTTCGTTTCTTTGTTTGATCGTAAGACATGTAGCTGTAACTTTATGATCTCTTTAGGTTATTTTTCTAAATATGAGATATATAGTGTATATTTGCAATTCAAATGAAATTTTGAGTTACTTTTAGCAAATCTTCCATTTGTTATTTATGTTTTTATCCGTGTAAATGTGAATCCTTACCCATTGCCCCCTGAAAGTAGTTCGAGCTTTGGTTTCTTCTAGGGGTTCCACAATTTAATATTTTGTTTCTCAGACTTTGTGTATTACAGAGGACAGAGGGAGAACATCATCCAGAGACCAGAATGCACTTGGGGAGATGGTATGAAGGCGAACAGTACAGCATGTGCTTATGAACCGGAAGCAAATTGGAGGATCAGATGGTGAAAGTTTACCCCTTTTTACCTTTTCACCATTTAGTAAACAAAACAATACTGTTGAGTAGGAACCATCAAGACACTCGTAGACTCTATCTATGTTATTGTTTCGCAAACACTTGAGGCTTCTGAGATTCATGCAGTTATCACAAACACAAAAGATGAATTCTAGCTTGGGTACAAACAAATTGTTAGCTTTAGGTATTTGTACTGTAGTTCGACATATTATGCCTTTTAGCTATATGTTTGAAGTTGAACTGTCTGCAACAAAGAATACGATTTTCCATAACTGTCACAACATATCCTGTCGGTTTAAAGATACCTGCATATGAGCAGTTTGGTTTGTGGACTTACAGCAGTTGAAATGAGAAATAGGCGAAAGTTTTCATGGCCAATAAAAGAGCTAAGACTAGAAAACAAAGACAAAGACAAAGACAAAGGTAGTAAGAGTTGTTACTACAAGCTATTCTCTACAATAGAACACTTTAGGGCCTTGCTCTTTTGTTGCTGCAAGAAGGGCACTTGTACTGTTTGATATGCTCAGCTCTAGCTGGAGTGATCTTCACACACTTCCCATGAAACCATATCTCACAAGCGTCACAGCAGATCCAGAATTCATCAGTACCATCTCCATCTCCACATGCTCCACAAAGGGTGTCACTGTGTTCATCCTCATCCTCTTCATCTGATCCTTCTTCCTCCTTATCTGCCTGCTTGGTCTTTGAGCTTTTGCCCTCTGAAGTTCTCTGCATTCCAAAACAGAGAATATATTACTACAAAGAGAAAGCTAAACAGAAACTCATAATCAATACAACCAAGGCAGTGTTTCGAGTATTGAAGTTGAGATTAATAAAGCATTGTCTCTTTGTTTTATCCACCCTACTAAGAAACTTGCATGGTAGTGATGCTATTCTCTATATTCTATAGAGACTTCAAAGGTTATAAATTTCCCACCAATGCAATCTTAGTTTCGAAAAAGGAGAATATGGGACTAACCAGTTTAGAATTGGACTTGGATTTGTTGCCATTTTGGTTATCAGCAGAAGAAGACTTGTCCTTTGATTGTTTCTTAGCATTAGCAATTCCAGTGACAACTTCATATATAGTAGGAACCTCATTGATCATGTTGAACAAACGCTTCCTGAATCAAACACAAGTTAAGCATACACACACAACACATGTGGAACAACAGAACCAATGAAGAGAATCCATAATTTACCTATCAGACTTGTCGAAAGAAAATCTAGAGCCAAAGTAAAAAGAAACAGAAAGTAACCAAGTGTCACTATGAATAGCAACAAGAGAAAGCCATTCCTTTTCAGAGAGACCATCTCTAGCAAAGTTGATACCAAGAGCTGGCTCTGGTAGCTCTGGAGGTACTTCTTCAGCTGGTAAATTCACTTCCCATTCTTCATTCGGTAACCCATACAAACAAAGATTCTCCTTCTCTGAAACCAAAAAAAAAACCCTAAAATTAAGGCAAATCAGAGAGAGGAATAAAACGCCCAAAAATTGAGAGAGATGTATAAACCCTAACCAGGGTCGCATTGCTGGTAAAACTCTTGAACATCTGCAAAAAGAGTGAATCGAATCAGATCAGATCGGAGAAGAAAGAAAGAGAGAAGTTGTGAGATTACCAGTGGTGAGGGCTTTGACAATGGCAGCACGACGGCCTTTGAAATCTCTAAAGACTTCTTCAACAGTGCGAGGGTTGTAGACTCCTCCTTCCATCTTCTCTGTGAGATTGATTTTGTGAGTAAATAATTGGAAAGAAGAAGCTGCGCAGTGGACCGTGACACAAGAAGACCCCGAGCCAATCTTTGGTCAAAGAATTTGGAGTTGGGTTCGGGTCGGATCTTACTTATATTACTCCATCTGTTTGTATCAAAAGCCCATCGATGATGCCTATTAGGGTTTGCATCTTAAAATTTAAGTTAGTTAGTTTGGGTAAATCCAGGCCCATTTTGTGGATTTAATATGCATACGCATATATTTTTAAATTAAATGTTAAATTATATTTAAACCAACAAACTTTTTACAATAATTTTTTTTCATAGTTAGAACTTTTGAATGTGAACCAATTTATCTAATTTTTTTTAGTGTTAAACCAAAACACTACGCCCTCCTCGAAACGTTTTTCCCTTCCCGATTGAATTGTATTAAACCGATTCTTCACTATTTAATCAATGAACTTTAGGGTATGTTTATCGGTAACACTCCTTTAAATTCAGTGAATTATTAAATTTTAAATAATTTAATTATTTATTTAAATTTTAGCCAATCAACCTACAAGATTTGAAAAGAACCGTTCAATCCCTTGAACCTTTTTTCTCTCTCCTCTTAGTGTAAATCTTTATTATTAATTTATTACATAACACTCATTATCAACCCCCCATATTTATGCTCTTATTAGCCTCATAGGTGGGGAGGATTGCTCTCCAACCAATATCAAATCTTGTTTTGTTTAGAGAGATATTTTTTAAGTTATGATTTTGTATAAGTTATTACACTATTTTTGGGTTAATTATGTAAATAGTTATTATTCTATTATATATTGATACGATTTTCTGTCAAAGACACTTCATCGCAACAAACTAGATTTGGTTGTTAGAATGGCCACACAAGTATAACAAAAAGCACTTGATAAACCGGTTTGATCCTATGGGTATGACACCAATATATATCGAAATTTCACAATACACTACATGAGAATTACTGTCAAAAGTTTTCAAAAATAAAAAAGTTTTTTTTCTTCAAATCTCTCCATATGAATTTATAACCTAAATCTCTCCAGAGCTTGACACGTGGCACTGATTTTTTTTATAAAAAAAGTCAATTAATAAATTCATTGATAAAAACAAAATCTATAACCCGCCGCCTCCTTCAATGGTCTAGGTCCTCTATGAGCTTTACGTCTTGAGTTGTTTTATGATTCTTCACTCACTATCCCTGTTCGTCTTCTGACCGTTCCAGTTATCTTTACGTTCTTCTCTGGAGATCTATTGGCAGTGATTGCCCCAAATTCCAATTACGCCGTAAACTCTTCTGGGTTGTGATTATGTTCATACTCCTCTGATTTGCTTCTATCTTCCTCCCAACTCCCACGTTCTTGTCTTATGCTTCTTTGGAAATGTTGCTTCCCAATTTCATGTTTTTAATCAAGTTTCCTTTTTGCTTGTCGGCGCAGATTAATCAATTGTATAAGACGAGCTTATGGTTGGGTGTTCGGATCACCGTGAAGTTTGATGGTCATTCAGTAGATCCTACCTCAGAGGTTCTTTTAAGATGTAGAATCAAGTTAATACAAACTTAAGACTGTTCTTAGTTTTTGTGGCTTTTCAGATTTGGGACTGTTTTTGTTTCTTCAATGTTAAAGAAGAGGTTTACCAAAGACACATATGAAATATGTGATGGAATAGTGGTGTGGCCCCTTAAAAAATGACGCTTCTCTTTATCTTCTCTAGCAAAACGTATTCTTCTTCCAATCGATATGACTGTTACAAACGTAACGCTTATTTGCTGGACGCTTCAATCCTTTACTCTTTACTCTCTTCGGCAAAAACTTCTTCTAATCACGCCTCTGAAATCGCCAAACAGAGAAGATGGACCAATCTTTGATTACTCTGGATCATCTGGCCTAATCACTCTCGACGTTTGGGCAATTCCGTCCTCTTGCTCGGTATCCATATTAGTAGTGGATAAAATATGTTGCTCATAGAACTCTGTTGGGGAGGTTAATGTTTTAATTGAGCAGCCTCCGTGACAACCATTTGTAAAGAGGAAGCCGAATGAGTAAGAGGAACCAGAATCGAATCCAATTGGTACGTCCTCCATTTTCTTTCTATGTCACTTTGCTTTTTAGAGTCCTCTGGTTAAACCTTTTGTTTAAGGTTATGTACTTATGTTTCCTCAGTGGTAATTAGATCATCATTGATGGGGTTTTGTGTGGTTCCTTGATATGTATTCATGTGTGATTTGTAATGGTTGAATTTGCTATGATGACTTAGGATATAAGAATTTTTAAATAGTCGTTTTACAATTTTTACTCTTCAATATCAAAGGCCTGGACTAGGATATTAGAGAAAGGTTGGCTATTTTAGGATTTTAGAGTCAATATCATTGTACCATAAACCAAATTTTGAGTGAAACATTTCAAACAACTTTGCTTCTCCATTATTGCAAGTTAACTTGATGTTGTTTGGTGTGCATCACCTAACAAAGGGAATGGGCTTGATTTTCAGAAATACTTGCGGCCATAGAACAGAACTCGTGGAGATCCCATATAACACTCAGTGCCTAGCGCCACTAAATCACAGTATGTTTCCTTTAAAATCAAATAGTATCGTCTCAAAGGGTAAGATAATCATCAATGTAACTATTTTTTCTATTGCAATCTGTTGAAGTTTGACTCTGACACAACGTGTTGGGCCACAACAGGGTTGGGCCACAATAGGGTCTTGTGCGCATCAAGAGATAACATGAGATTGGGCCTGAAAAAGCAGAAGCCCAAGATCAGTTTGTTAGCAACTAACATCTGGTCCACGAAGAAGCTATATAAGGTTGACTAGAGTCTTTGTATTCCTTAACCTAGAGCGGAGGAAAAACTAAACCTAAACAGAAGAAACCTAGGCAAACCAAAACCTAGAGAGCTCGAGCCAACGCAGCGAACCAGAGAGAGATATCAACATACAGAGACATAAGCTTCTATTGATACGATCAGAGAGTTATTCATCGTTTTTTCTCTTGGCCGTCTTCTTCTCTTTATCTCTTCTTTCATAGATTGTGTTCGCTCTTCTTCGTGAATCTCATTTGTAACCCTAGATCGATGTACTCTCTTTCTTGTTGGTGAAGTTTCAGGAGGACCGTCTCCTGACGAGACGTACCAGCACGTTGCTGGGAATTCGTATAATTGTTTGTGTTCTTTATTTTTCGTTCTTACAAACAAGAACAATCGGAGTTAAAAACAGAGTAGATCGAAATTGGATCGGAGGCTAATATCGGAGTAAAACAATCCAGCGGAAACAAACCTTCGATTCCACAACACAATCTCTTTGAATTCATCTTAATCTCTCTTTTTGCTAAATTCTGCGACTTTTCGCTAATACCAGGGAGAACTTTTCCACCCTCTCAGCCCGACGACTACTTCTAGAATATCAGTATGTATCGGAGTGAAAGTGAAACCTTGAGTTATTCACAAAATAACATTAGAGTCAAAATAACTTTATTATTCACAAAATAACATTAGAGTCGAAATATAGTGTATGGATCAAAAATTTGATTTTAGTTTACCGATTATTAAATTGTGAATTTGACAGAATAAAACCAAATAAGGCCATTTAGATAGAGGTATCAACCTTGAATGATCTTCAATAGCAAGTAAACTTGAAATGTAAAAACATTTTTTGAAAATTTCATCAAGCACACTTTTTTGGTTTGTTAATATATTCAAACTAAACAACTTTTTTTACAATAACAAAAAATTATAGTTGTTAGACCATTATTATCAATGAGATCTCATAGTTTCATCTATAGTTTTTAGGTAATAAAACAATAAAAAATAACAAAAAGCACATAAATAGAAGAGAGCAGTCTCAATTAAATGAGTTGTATCATTTTACTAAAGACACTCATTTGTAGGGGTGTCAAAATGGATCAGAATTATGGGTCAACCCAATCCAAACCCAACCCATCAACCCTAATGGATGAAATATTTGTATCCTAATGGATTAATGGATCAAATGGGTTAGTGAGTTTCATGGTTTGAGTTAAAATGGGTTGGGCTAAAATAAGATAATGGATATCCATTTTCAATCCACCAAATTTTTTTAATAACACAAAATCAAAAAAAAATCTTCGATCTCCTTCATCGTTCCTGAATATTCGATCTCCTTCATCATTTTCTCTTCGATCAAATTCGATCGAATCAAATCTCCTTCATCGTTTTTGTGATTTCTCTTCGATCTCCTTCATCGTTTTCACACCTTCATCGTTTTCGTGTTTTCGTGGTTCACCGATTCAATCAATTGACTCACTGAGTCATTTACAGGAAACCCATCAAGCTATGACAAGGTAAAGACTCATGATCGAAATCCTTGTGAAATCCTTGTAAACACATAATAGACTTTAGCTTCAATTTTTCATGTTCACTTGAGATAAATTTTGCAATTTCGTTAGATTGTGTTAAGGATTTATGGTCATCTTGTTCTCTAAGACTAAGAGAAAGAAGTTCTATTTGTGTATCATGAAAAACTATATAGTTTTATCCTTGTAGATATTTAGCTGCTTTTGAGTTTATCTGCTCTTCTTGATTTTGCTTGCCTCGAAAATTGATTTAGTTGGAAAAGTTACATGATGAGATAGGTGGTATGGTTATATTACAGTGAGAAAGAGCAATTACCAGGACTTAAGATTCGTAGACATTTTGTTATGGACAGTCATTGAGTCAGATCCTGCAAATTGAAACAGTATTAATATCAGTGGAAATAGATTTTATATTATCTATAATATCAAGTGAAGACGGAAACTAAACCAACCTTGTGTGTTCATGTAATTTCCTTGAATAGTTTCTGTCACTGTTGATGTATACTCTGATACAACCTGGTCAGGTACTTGATTCTCGTGCATTGAAACCAACCCTTTTTTCCCCCCTTTGCATTGCATCACTCTCCATTATGTTTTGTTCTTTTTTGGTCAGGTTTTAGATTTGCAACTAGGAAGAAACAACATGTGTTATACTATCATCATGTAGTTACTACTTCATTCAGATTTTATAAAGATAAGGATGCCATATCCTTATCTAAACTGGAATTCGCATGTCTTTTCCATCTTCTGACTGATTGTGTTGTGTGGGAATGAAACTCAATGTTTAGATACTCTCTACTAAGTATGTCATCTAAATTAAACTTGGGGACTTTTATGAAATTCTATGTAGTATAATGTCTCTTCTTTTTATTGAGTATTGTGTTCTTTGATGAAATCACAAGATGTTACACTTGATGGACAATGAAGAAGACTGTCCTCATTCTGATTGCATCAGATTATAGCTCTTGTAAGCTGGTTAAAGAGAGTAGCTGGTGAGAGTGGCTGGATTTATAAGGGTGTTTCGGTAGGCTGTTTGGATTGTGGTATGCTTTGGTTGGAAAATTAGTTGAGATTCTCTCCTGAATCAAGTCTCTCTGGTTGCTTGATTTGAATATCAAACTAAGTGTTATGTTTCAGTTTTGGTTGCTTTGAATATATATGGCTTATAGGTTATGTTTGACATCTGAATATACTTTGACAATTGAACCAGGTTGATCAATTGGCTCAGGTACACGAGTGAAGTAATTGTGCTGAGACCATACCAAAACCAAACAGAGAACTTAATCGTAAGAGTTTAAGAAGCATCAAGTCTTTTTCAAGATGCTCTCATTTTCTTTTGCTTCACGTACATGTAATCTTACGTATTCTTCAGCTCTACGTGATTTTGTAGAACATGATTTTAAAACGAAAATATGATTTGTATTTTTCTTTTGTCAAACATGATTTTACAATTTTTTAATAAATATTTATCTAATTATTTTATGTATCAAAATAAAATGGGTTGGGTCAAAGTCAATCCAACTCATTTATGTTTAATGGGTTCATGAGTTGATCCAACCCAATTGTTAAATGGATTAGGTTAACCCATAAACCATTAACATTCAACCCATATGGGTTATGGGTTGGGTTGGGTTGGATCATCCATTTTGACACCCCTACTCATTTGCCACATGTCTTTACAGATTGGATTATCATTAATTTAATAATTAAACATTTAAATAAATAGCTAAATTTAAAAAAAAAACTATTAAATAATTATAAATTAGAGATTTGGAAGAAGCGCATTGATAATGATGTTCTTAGCATCGTGGGTCAGGAAGACGCAGAAGAAAAGTAATTACAATTTTCTTTGTTTAGTTGTAGTTTAGTAGAAACTAGATGATAATGTAAAGAAGAGTGGTCAAGCGTTCAATACTCTTTAACTCTTAATAGTAACATTTTGATGGTTTTGTTAGTAATGTGAAATTTATTCATAAAAAATTTAATTCACATTTTGGTAACTTGTACATCTTGAGATTATTCATCTCTATGTGGTGTCACCATAAGAGTTGTGAGTTACTAGAAAAAGTATTTAGCTTTAAACTCAACAAATTATATATATGTGGAAAGCAAGACTATTTAAAAAAAAAACCTTCTTTCATTTATCTTTCTTTTTTTGTTCCTCCTTTTTTTTATAAAAGTTCGTTTATCTATTGTACTATATAAGTAATATATAAGCAAAACACAAATAAAATATAAGCAAATAAAATGCAAACAATTCATATTTTTGCTTAATTAATCGTGATTATATTGCCATAGCTATTCATGGCAGGAACATGACCTCGAACAATAATACAAGAGAGTTTAGGTAAATTGTTCGTGACACCATCAATCTAGTTGTCTTGAAACTAGAAAATACGTTACCAAAGCAATGACCATGACTATACTCTTTTTTTTTGCCACGACCATGACTATACTTAAATAAACTGGAAAAAATAAAGTTGAATAACTCTTCAGCTCCAAATGACTTTTGATCTCAAATTTTCTGTACTCTTTTTTTTTGGCCAGCAAATAAGTCACTTTTGTGGACTCGTCTTAGACTTGTAACATCGTCAAAAAAGGGTTGGATTTGAATGTTTTAACATCATTACATCAGTCCACTATTGGCATCTTCTGGATGTTGAAGATGTCATTTTGCCTTTGATCTAGTTGAATTATGTCGCGACTGTTCTTGATTGTCTTTGTTGCTTCTCATGATCATATTAATTATAACTCTCTAAAACCGGAAATTTTGCACGCAAATACGGAAAAGAAATACATTTGCAACATCATCTACTTGCAATCCAAAACACAACTCATTCAGAGCAGGTTTGATTGATGCTTGATACGCAGGAAACAACATATAGCACATGATACAATACATAGTGTAGCCTTGGCTGTTTTAAATACCTAGTAAAGATGCCGTCAATAAAAGAAATATATATCAAGTAAAGATTAAAATTATTACTCTCACAAAAAAAAACGCTATGCAAAGCCAATGATCAGAGTATGGGACTCATTCTCTGACAGAAAACTAAGTGTCTTGCTCAAAAATACCATGTCCATGCGAAAGAAAAGAGATAACTGATCGTCCGATCATTGCTTTTGCAGAAATGTGTATAGAAAAAGCCAATGAGCCTCTCCTACAAAATTGTATCAACACAGAGATGGGAAATAAACGATTGCCTTCATACAATTTATCGGTATAAAAAAACCCTAAACAACTGTTACGTAAAAAATAACTACGCTTGACAAAAAAGACAATAAATATTTGAACCTCTTAGGCTATGTACAAAGACCGAAACCGTACTCTGCATTTGACTCGAAGTAGTTGATAGACGATGGTCACAGTCCCATACATTTGGAATGTTGTCGTATGTTTTTATGTAATCTTAAGACCTCTTCATTTCTTTTCTGCCACCAAAGTCTCAACGGTCACTTCGGATTCTTCTTTACCGTCTGAATCCAAAAGCGTTTGATGAATCGTATCCTGAATCTTTGTTACACCTTTCTCCACCGGTCCCATAGCTTGGTTTATCGTAAGAACCACATCCTTCACCACGTGTTGGCCACCATCAATAACAATGTCCTGTACACTCTCCTTAATGCTTGTGCCAGATGCTTCAACCTGAGTTGTCTCCTTCGTCTCAACAACACCTCCATCGTCTAGTTTCACTTCCTTCTTGCTCGTTTCGGCTGTGATTTTACCGTACTCTGATACGGGAATGTAGTAGTAAGGCTCAGCTGGAAAAACAAACAGATGAGCAACGGCTGCAATCGCCATCTGCCAATGCGTACCAAGAAGTCCTGAATTCTCTAGGAATAGCTCTTACACTATTGTGGTTTCATGAGAAATAAAGTGTGAGGGGGGCTTTTAGTTACCTCAATGCAAATGAGAAAATCCTGCAATGCGTTCTGGAACCTTCCTTCTTTTGGAAGAACACGGTAATAACAAAGCAATGCGATACCGAATCCTTGCCACCAAGTGGCAAAAACGATAGCCTTAAAGCTAATGAACTTAGCCAAGGGTTTGATTTCTTTAAGCCGTTCGTGAGTCACGTTATAGAACTGCACCAGGCAAAACAAAGCCCACATCTGGCTGAAGTTTAGCACCACCTCTATGTATGGATATCTACAGATTCAAAAGATTCATCATCACTACTTGTTCTCTAATAGCAGAATGATATATTAATCTTTTGTGTTCACATGACATACCCGTAATACCATTTGAATTCACCATCACCATAAACACCGAGAAGCTCCAATAAAAATGCCAACAAGGCACAAAAGGTTTTGAGGATCATCTGAGATAAAAACATACCACCAACTCAAAAACAAGTAATTGAGCTTGAAGAAGAAGAAGAAGCCAATTTTTACTGGCTTACGTATTGGACAAGACCGAACTTCTCTATCACAAAGAGCTCTCGTCCCAAAACATATGGTTCACACAAGAATTCCCAAAACGAATTCCTCTGCTTCTTCTTCTGATTACTCTCATCTTCTTCCCCTCTTTCTAACAATGGTTTTCTTGATTCATCCTCGAGGAATTCAACAACTCTTCTTTCACCACCTGAGCATACATATTAGTGCAACACAATTCTGATTCACAAGATAAGAGAGTAGAGAGGTTCACCTAGACATGCGACCAGGTAACTTCCAAAGGAATATAAAGCGAAAGCCTCATAGCAATTTCTCAGAATGTCACAAGGCAGAGAGAATTTTGCATTAGACAAAGAAATGATCTAAAAACAAAAAAACACTTGCATTAGAATTTTCCTACAAAACTCCGCAAGGGGGAGAAGAAGAAGAGGTATATATATATATATACCGATTCAGTAGCATAAACTGGGACCATGAACAGAACAGGAACAATCCATTTTTGCTCCTGCAATAATTACACGCAGCAAATAAGTGGTCTAGATCCCTTGGATTAAGCCATTAATCAAAAACAGAAAGAAAAAAAAACCGTACGGAGGGATTGGTGTAGAAACGGAGATGCTGGAGGATAAGGAAAAGGGAGAGACAAATTGCAACGGCGGCGAAAGATCCTCCAACGAGAAATGCCGGAAAATGCAGATCCCTGTAAGTGCTTGTTTCTCTCATTTTGAAAATAGATTAAGCCAACATTTTGGGAAATTATTATGTTAAGGTACGTGCGGGTCCACGTGCTAATGTTTCACGAAGCCAATGTGACACGTGTCATCCGACTCAACTATAGGCTACAGGTGACTCATCCTGGATAAACCGCCGTCCCGTATATTTGGTTCTCGTGTTCGAATTTGAGTTTTACTTCAACGGTGACTTTTTCATCCAATCAAAAATATTATCTGCCATTCGGTATTTGCAGATTTTCGGATGTATAAACAAAAGAACATTGTGCAAAATTAGAATAAACTAGTACATCCATTGTTCCAATAAATCAAACGAAATGTTTGAATTCCCAAGTTGATTATGTCAATTTTCAAAGTTGGTTATATCACAAACTGAGAGATAAAAAAATTGATTATTTGTCCCCATAAAAAAAATTTGATTACGAATCCAAAAATGATATTTCTAATTTTGAATGAGAAGGATAAAGTGATAGTACAAGAAAATATACCCATAACAATCAACAATCAAAATTATACAATCTTATGATTTTGTGTTACGGTCTGACCACATGATGATTGATGTTTAAATCAAACAATATGTTGAATCTCAAGGCTGATTATGTCAATTTTCAAAGTTGATTTTATCACAATTAAGAGAAAAAACCAGTGTTTTAAAATACGGCGTAGACGGGTGCTTAGACAGCGTCTGGGCGCTATGCGATGTCATGTGTCCCGATTTATATTATACGATGATTTATATGTTTTTACAATGTATATGTTTATGCAGTTTAGGCGGACGTTTATGCGATCTAGGTGAACGTTTACGCGGCTCTATCATATAAAAAATAAAGAAAAAATCGTAATTTTTTCTACAGTAAAACCTCTATAAATTAATAATGCTGGGACTTTAAAATTTTTTAATTTATAGAGATATTTATTTATCGATAAATTAATATTTATTAATTTATTGAGAGAAATCTTTTTTAGGTAAAGATTTTCTTCTTGTTTTTTCGTATGATGTTATATTATATAATTTAATGAATCCATTTGCAAAAAGAATATGAAATTTTGATAAAAAAATTTGATAATCGAAATAGAGTGGATGTTATTATCATAATAGACGATCAATTTAAAATGATATATTATATATAAAATATAAAATATACATAATATCGATAGATACATTTAGAAAGAGTTATGTATAAATAATCAATTAATTTGTCTAGAATTTTACACAAGTTTATGATACACACCGAGAAAACAATCCTAAAAGTTGTTAATGAAATAAATAGAGTTAAAGATAAGGTCTAATGAGATTTTCAATTTTAAGTCAAAACAAAAATTACAAAGCAATGTTTTAGTACATTATCATAGTTATGTATATATATATATATATATATATATATATATATATATATATACAGATATACATAAATATATATGATTATTAATTTACACTATTCTTGAGACCATATTTTACATATGAGTTTCAAAAAAATTATTTATCTTACCATTTTATTGAATTTCACTAATATTTACATTGATCCGACTCAGAACCGGAAGATTTTATTAATTTATAATGATTATTAATTTATAGAATATTAATTTATAGTGGTTCTACTGTATTATATTGTAAACTATTTTTTTTATCATAAACAATATTGTTTTAGTCATAAAGATTAAACTTATCAGTTAAATAAAATATATTTATACCATTATATATTTATCAATTTATATTGTATGATTACGTCTTTTAATTTATATTTAAGATTATATGTATATTTAAAATTATATGGTTTTTTTACATAAATATTTATTAAAATTATTATGTGAAAAATTTACTCTTTCATTTATAAATATAAGATATATTCATGTTTATACATATATATACCTAAAACATATTCATCCGTCTAGGGCCCTGCCTATACTTCCGCGGTATGCAGCTAGGCGCTAAACCTTTATTCGTCATCTAACAAATGTCTAAAGCGTTTTAGAACACTGGAAAAAATATAAATTGATTGAAAATTCGTAATGACTTGTATAGCCATAACAAGCAGCAATCATAATCGCACAATATCTTTTGATTTTGTGCCACGGTATGTGAACCTATAATGACTTGTAACATAGCGAAATAGCATAACGAATTAGCGTAGAGTAAATAATCGTTGTTAAAATTAGATCGATAAATGAAATATGAAATTGAAGTTTAAATCAAACGAAATGTTGAATCCTAAAGTTGATTATGTCAATTCTAAAATTGATTATGTTAAAACTGAGAGTTAAAAATTAATTGAGAATCAGTAGTCGTTATCCAAAAATGACATATTTTCTGAATAAAAAAGTGGTAGTAACATAAAAGTATAGCCATAACAATGATACGTCTGACAATGCATTTCACCGGTGATCTAAAATAGTACAGATTAAACGGTGAACGAAAACGATAAACATTTTTTTAATTGTGATCATGTTATCAATCACTCTAAGGAGTATATGATCATCAATCAAACCTAGTAAAATTTTCCAGTTAGCTTAACAGAAACTAGATTAACCAAATGCTAGACTTGCAAGTCACTTTATAATTGGAAAATTGTAGCACTCACTTTATAATTAATTAAAAAAAAGGTCATATGCGAAGTGTTAGATGACGCACAAAAAAAACTCCGATTATTGTGGTGGGAAGGTCAAAACCTTTAAAAACCCATGGTCGTAAGAAATTCTCCAAGAAAGTCTCTAGGCTCTCAATTCCTTTTAATTAAAAAAGAAAAGCAATCTATAATTTAGGAAAATAATAAAATGCTATTTTTGGTAAGAGGAAACCTAAACTTTGCGAGCTAACTCCCTCAAAGACAAGAAAAAATTAATGTCTCCCTTTCTTTGGGAACCCTCAAAAACAATGTCCAAACTTTTGAACAATAAACACAAACCAAGCAAAACATCAAGATTCGTAGACGAAGAGACCGCACCATACACCAATATCATTACCAACAACAACATATTTGTGAGAGATAACAAAACAACAACAATAAAGAACAGCAGCAGCTCCTCTTCTTCTCCTTAACCCATGACTGCTGTTCTGTTTCTCTGCTTCCTCCTCCTTTGTTTCTCCTTCACCCCTTCTCTGCAACACGTAAGCGAGTCTGAGCCGCTCGTGCGGTTCAAAAGCTCTGTGAATATAACCAAAGGTGACCTGAATTCATGGAGAACAGGAACCGATCCTTGCAATGGCAAATGGTTTGGTATCTATTGCCAAAAGGGTCAAACAGTTTCAGGTATTCACGTCACCAGGCTTGGCCTTTCCGGGATCATCAACGTGGAAGATCTAAAGGATCTCCCAAACCTAAGGACAATCAGGCTTGACAACAATCTCCTCTCGGGTCCACTCCCTCCTTTCTTCAAGTTACAAGGCTTGAAGTCGCTCTTGCTCTCAAACAACAGCTTTTCTGGAGAGATCGCTGATGATTTCTTCAAGAACACTCCACAGCTCAAGCGGGTGTTTCTCGATAACAACCGTTTCTCCGGGAAAATTCCCACATCCGTGATGCAGCTCCCGGGAATCGAGGAACTTCACCTGCAAGGCAACCAGTTCTCTGGTGAGATACCTCCGTTTACAGATAGCAACAAAGTTCTAAAATCTCTCGACTTCTCCAACAATCTATTGGAAGGAGAGATACCAAAGAGCATTTCAGAAAGAAAGAATCTACAGATGAACTTCCTAGGGAACCAGAAGCTTTGTGGGCAACCCCTGAATGTGGAATGCGTTGCAAAACCGGAATTCACGGGGTCACCGGGAGGGAATAACCAAGTCGCGGGTAAAGCCATCATCATGGTCATTGTGTTTCTAGTGATATTTCTCATCATTGTTGCGATTATAACGAGAATGAAGAAGAAAAGGCAGCCTGAGTTCCGGATGCTCGGCAAGGACCACCTAAGTGACCATGAAAGCGTGGAAGTCCGCGTACCAGACTCCATAAAGAAACCTATTGAGTCAAGCAAGAAACGAAGTAACGCGGACGGTTCCTCTAAGAAAGGTTCAACAAAAGGTGGAGCAGGTGGTCCTGGAGCAGGCGGCATGGGAGACATTATAATGGTGAACACCGAGAAAGGCTCCTTCGGTTTACCTGATCTCATGAAGGCTGCAGCTGAGGTGCTAGGCAACGGTAGCCTTGGATCCGCCTATAAGGCGGTGATGGCCAACGGATTATCCGTGGTTGTGAAGAGGATTAGGGATATGAACAAGCTTGCGCGTGAGGCATTCGATGTAGAATTGCAACGGTTTGGGAAACTCCGACATCCTAACGTTCTTACCCCTTTAGCTTACCACTACCGCCGAGAAGAGAAGCTTGTCGTCTCTGAATACATGCCTAAAAGCAGTCTGCTCTACGTTTTACACGGTAGTGCAACGTTTACATACCACAAACAACCGAGGCTAGTGTCGATATGTACAGACCTTTATGAATTAATCTTTTGTTGTTTTTTCATTTTCAGGAGATCGAGGGGTTTATCATTCAGAGCTAACTTGGCCAACAAGATTGAAGATCATACAAGGAGTTGCTCGTGGGATGATGTTCTTGCACGAGGAGTTTGGATCCTACGAGCTACCACATGGAAATCTCAAATCAAGCAACGTTCTATTAAGTGAAACCTATGAGCCACTGATCAGCGATTACGCTTTCCTCCCACTTCTTCAGCCTAGCAATGCCTCGCAGGCTTTGTTCGCTTTTAAGTCCCCGGAGTTCGCGAAAAGCCAGCAAGTTTCGCCAAAATCAGACGTCTATTGCCTCGGAATTATCCTTCTCGAGGTCATGACAGGAAAATTCCCTTCTCAGTACCTAAACAATGGTAAAGGCGGGACGGATATCGTTGAATGGGTGCAAACTTCAATCGCACAGAAAAAAGAAGAAGAGCTTATTGATCCAGAAATAGCGAGTAATACTGATTCCATGAAACAAATGGTGGAATTGTTGCGGATCGGGGCTGCTTGTATTGCAAGTAACCCTGACGAGAGAGAAAACATGAAGGAAACTGTTAGAAGGATAGAGCAAATAAAGATTTGAAGAGATTTTAAAGGAAAAGCAAAAAAAAAAAACGTTTTGGAATCTGTAGATAAACAAACACATCAGAGGAAAAAGGTACGTTACATAAATTAGGTGCCAACATTTTTCTTCCTCCCCTGAACTGGAACAACAAGAAGGTACTTTTTGGTAACGAAATATTGCTCTTTTGTTTGTGTGTTCATTAGGAAGAGAGGAGCAAACCACTTTTTTTCTTTTTGTTGTTTTATAGATTTTCTCTTTAATTTATTTTTTCCTTTTTCCATTAATTTTCTTTGTTAAAAGACGTTATGTAAAACCATATTAGTAGTTTAATTTTCTTCAAGGTTCTTCAAGGAACTTCTGATGTATATATAAGTTTATGTTTTGTCTATAACAATGGATTTTGACGCAAAAGTATTTCAGAATGCATAATTTTTGTTTTGGTATTCCAAAATGCAATATTGTATTTGAACAAACTTTTATGGATGCATTAAGGGGTGGACAAAAAACATGTTCGTTCTGTGTGGTTAGTAGTTTGTCTATCGAAATTTTAAGGGTCAATTGTGTTGTAACTGAAGAAATTAATCGTTTCATAGTGTTCTCACCATGATAAAACGGCAGACGCATGTCTCCAAAGAAGAGAATATGAAAAATTCTGTGGTTTATATGAAAAATTCTGTGGTTTATATGAAAAATTCGGAATGATCAACTCTTCAATAGTTTGGATCAAAATTATCTAAAAAGATGCAGTAAAAGAAGCTACAAACTAATTTAGTTTGTTTGGCGATGGAACATCCTAATCATCTGAACTTCTTTGAAAAATTTGAAACACCTCTAAAAAAAAATAAGGTGCAAACTTATTTCTTTTGCTTTAAGAGATAAATATTATAAAAATGTTAAAATCATTTCCACCATAATCCATCACTGGTTGACATTGTGAAGAATGAAAATCAGTTCAGTTTTTTTGTTTCAATCAATATTTCACCAAATCTCGTTCCACTTGTTAGGTGAGATGTCACCCGCTCAACATTGAAGTTGAAAGTTATGCTAACACAACAAATGTTACATTGACGTGCTACAAGATGAGTTTTCTCCGACCTTAAGTCTTCTCCATCAAAAAAGGGAGTCTCTTGAGTTCAATCTAATCGCAGAAGAAGTCAGCAGCATCACCGGTGACCCAGTGCCGCCGATGACACTGGCCACAGAAGACATGCCAGAGTGACGACAAAGACCAGAAGACTTCTTGTGCATGAAACCCACTTCGGTGCAACGACGTAGAGAAAAGGAAATCCGCGAAGACTTAGGAAACTTAACATTCTCTTTTATGGAAAGACTTAGCCGATTTATGGAGTTATATATATCAATGTACAATCCTTGTAAAAGAGATCCACAATCTTTGACTGCAATACACTGTAAAGATCAATAAAGCTTTTTCTTAACAACAATTATTGTTTCAACCTACAATGGTTTTTACCTAGAAATTTCTTTTTCTCTAAAAACCCTTCACAAATTTAATTGTGTAGTTTCGACTTCCACACCACTCTACTGAGAATAAGATACATGGATCACGTCAGGATTGCACTAAAACTTATTATGATGCCCGAAACTTAGTGAGTACATTATAAACTGCCTTCATCATGGCTTCACTCAGGAAAACATACTAAACACTTATTGTCGAGACAAAAATCATTGATTCCACCTCCATCTTGACACAACAAGCAATGTTGGTATCTATACAAAATCATTTAAGGGTAGATTTTTTAATTAAGGACCTTGCAGCAAGTAATAGCATTAATTAGTTCTGGGCATAAAATCCGGAATCCAAAATCAAACCCGAACTGAATTTCCAAAACACCCGAATGGATCCAAAATATGTTATACATACATACATGAATAGAACCGAGAACAAAACAAATATTTTTATAGTTTTTTTCTTATTTTGTGGTACTTCTAAAAATCCGGATTAAATGTTAATACAAACGAAGTGAACAAAAAAATCTGAGTGATTATGAATATTTTGGATATTTTTAAAATATTTTAGGCAAAAATATATTCTTATTGATACATATATTGTCATTTTGTACAATTTTTTTTTTAACGTATGAATTTATTATTTTATTACAAATTATGAGAACTGTTACATCGACGATTCTACAACGGATATATCTTTCGTCTTGATATACGCCAGGCGATTTTATCCTACTCCACGCTGAAAATCTTCTGCAAGTTTGTCTCCATAAATTTGGAAATATAATAAATCGTATCTTCTAGGATTCGAACCTCATATATTCTTGTGTAAAAGCTTTAAAGCCCTTCGTCAACCACTGAGACCAAATGAGATTCCACAAAAAAAAAAGTTAAGGTATAGTTCATCATATTTTAGACAATGAAAAAATATAGTTCATCATATTTTACCATATGTATTGTTTAACCGAATATTTTTTTTTTTTTTAACGTCTTGTTTTATTAATTTAAACTTGGTGACAATGGTTTCAGACCAACATATGTTGGATACATATATGAATTGCATTGTAAATACAACAAGAATGATATTGTGAACGACCTATATGTGCAAGCTTGTCGGCAATAGTGTTTGATGCCCGTTTTGTGTGAACGATAGCGATCTCTGCAAATTTGAGAATCCAATGATGAATATCATGAATCAAATTATCTATTGCAGTAAGTTTCATACGCCCATGGATCAGATCAACTAGTTGCTTTGAGTCGCCTTCAAAGATTATCTTACGATAACCACGGATCCAAGCACTCTGCATAGCATGAAGGAGACCAAAGGCCTCTGCATAGCATGAAGGAGACCAAAGGCCTCTGCCTCGAGTACATCGTTAGCTTGTGGCAGGAAGGAAGAGCTATTGCAGATGTGTGTTCCTTCTTCATTACGTAAAATCCATCCTGCACCTATATGGGTACCTGTAGTTGGGAAACTAACGTCATGGTTGCACTTAAGCCAACCTTGCGATGGAGGCAACCAACATGATGAATGTGTGTCTCCACTTCTAGTTGGCGTATTGGGAAAGAGATTGATGTTGTTGGTAATCCATTCATTTGCTTCAGTACGAGCTCTGGGGATTATATCACTTGGACTCCATAACCGACCATTGAAAATCGAATCATTACGCGCTTTCCACAAGCTCCATAGGAGCCAACATCGCTGTGATATATCAGTTTGTGTGGCCGGACCAGACCGAGTAAACAAATGCTGAATATTGGTGTCGATGTTATCGGATAAGTGAGCAAGATTGAAAAGGTGGGGACATATCTCAGCCCATGTATCTCGTGCATGAGGGCAAGTAAAGAGTATATGAATTAATGTTTCATAATCTCCATTGCATCGTGAACATGTGAGATCTATAGGAATACCTCGTTGACATAACGATGCTGCCGTTCCATGAGCATGAGATAGGGCTTTCCAAATAAAGAATTTCAGCTTTGCTGCTACCTTAAGTTTCCAAACCATATTCTTTACTTCAATGTCACCAAGGGGCGGTGTGGTTACTTCTTCACGAGTTTGGGATGCGAGCCAATAACCGGATTTGACTGAATACTCAGCATCTTTAGAATAATGCCAAAGAAGTGTATCTGCGCGGGGGTGTTTGGGTATATAGATTTTTTTGATTTCTTCAGCCTCGGCAGCTGGAAAGTGACTAAGTTGATCCATATCCCAATTCTTCCTGATCCATAGATCCTTTATTAATAGGTTCGGGTCGTTATTGTGCATAACAGCGGGTCGTGGTGGGTGAGATGGAATCCAGCTTTGAACGGTTGCTTTGATGTTCCTGGAGCCTATTTGCCAACGGACACCTTTATTAACCAAGTCACGACCATGTAAGAGCGAGGTCCAACCGAAAGAAGGTTTCAAACCCGATTTAGCATTAGCAAAATCACCATATGGGAAATATCTATTTTTGAGGATCTTGTGTATTAAAGATTGTGGGGAGTTAAGAATACGCCTAGCTTGTTTCCCAAGTAGTGTGAAATTAAACTTGATGAGATCCCGAAAACCTAGACCTCCTTGTTTTTTGGAAAATGCTAATCTTTTCCAACTTATCCAAGATATCTTCCGTCGTCCATCTTTTAACCCCACTAGAATTTTGACAAGATACTATTTATCTCGTCACAGGTAGATTTAGGTAGTCGAAAGCAGTTCATAGAATAAACCGGCATCGCCATTGCCACGGATTTTAGGAGGATCTCCTTGCCAGCAGGGGAGAGAAAGTGAGTGTTCCAACCCTTTGTTCTTTTACGTACCTTGTCTATAATAAACTGAAACATCTCTTTTTTCTTTCTAAATTGTTCTGGTAAGCCAAGATATTTTCCGCATCCACCAATGTTTGTGATGTTTAGAATTCGTTGGACACGTACCTTGTTGCTGTGAAAGACTTGAGAGCCAAAAAAAATTGAGGATTTCTCATTGTTCACCAATTGTCCCGACATTGATCCGTATTCCTTGAGGATGTTGGCTAGTTTGAGGCTATCTTTAGCGTTGGCCTTACAGAAAAACAAGGAGTCATCAGCAAAGAAAAGATGGTTGACCCTAGGACCTCCATTACTTATTGCTAATCCTTGAAGTTGATGACGAGATTGAGCAATATCCAGCTTCTGTGAGAGCATCTGAGCACAAAAGAAGAAGAGATATGGTGAAAGGGGATCGTCTTGACGAATACCATGTTGTGGTTGAATGAATCCATATGGAGAACGATTTACGAGAACATAGTATGATACTGATTGGACGCAACTCATGATCCACTCAATCCATTGTGTACAAAATCCAATAGATTTCATAGACTCACGAAGAAATTGCCATTTAATTATCATAAGCTTTGCTTATATCAGTCTTGATCGCCATGTATGATTTAGCTTGACGCGGACGAACGTTAAGGGAATTAATGAGTTCATGGGCTATTAGAATGTTATCTTGTATATGACGACCAGGAACATAAGCAGATTGGTTACTAGAGATGATTGACGACAACATTGGCTGCATACGGCGAATTAGAATTTTGGAGATGGTCTTGTATACAACATTACAAAGACTTATCGGACGAAAATCTTTCATTGTTTCTGGCTTCTCATTGACCTTTTTTGGAATCAAAACAATGTTGGTGTGGTTGATTGGTTGTGAGAGTATACCAGTAGCAAAAAATCCTTTGACATCTTTTGTTACCGTATCACCAACAATTGACCAATAGTGTTGATAGAAGGCAACGTTAAAGCCATCAGGTCTTGGAGCACGATCGGGACCAATGGAGAATAATGCATCTTTGATCTCCGCATCCGAAATGGGTTTTGTTAACTCATAGTTCATAACAGAAGTAACTTTGCAAGATATGTCATCGAAATATGAATCTATATTCATATTCTGATTACTAGAGATCAAGTCGCAAAAATATGAGGTTGCGATTTGAGAAATCTCTTCTTCACTATGAGCTTCAATCCCATTTTCGTCTTTGATGGACACAATTCGATTGCGAGCCTTTCTTATCTTTACACATCCATGGAAAAACTTAGTATTGCGATCTCCTTCTTTCAGCCAAAAAATTCAACTTTTTTGTTTCCAAAAACGTTCTTCGTCTAGATAAGCTTGATGAAGACGCTCCTTGATGGAGGAAATCTGATCAGCATTTGGATGTGGATGTAGAAATTGATTCTCCAATAATTGCTTCAGTTTTTCGATTTGTATGGCAGAGTTGGTTCGATGAGTGCGTTTCTACCGAACTAAATGTTTTTGACATCGAGAAATTATGTCAGATAATCTAGAACCAAAAGATTGATTCCAACCAGATTTAATGACCTCTTCTACTCTTTTGTCATAAAGCAATCGGTTATCGAACCGGAATTGACCACGTTTGAGAGAAGTTTGCGATTCAATTGTAAGGATGATCGGTCTATGATTTGATGCAACCGGTTCGAGAAAGAGTGCTTCAGAGGCTGGGAAGAGCGCAAACCAAGAAGAGTTAGCCATAGCTTTATCAAGGCAACATTGAATTGTCTCTTTGATTCTTGTACCCGTATGAGTAGTGATTCTTTGACCCGACCATGAGAAATGGTTTCCGTTGTGTTAAATATCGACCATATCACAATGTGATCTCATGTTACAAAAGTTAAAAAACTCATGATTATCTCGTTGAGGATGACCGATCTTTTCACTATTGCTTGTTATTTCGTTAAAGTCACCTAACATTAACTAAGGTTCAGTTCGGTTCAGAGACATATAAGTTAGTCTTGACCATAAGTGATGTCTTGATGATTGAGTAGGATGACCGTAAACAAAAGACAAGTAGATTGACTTGGAGTTGTTATTAATGAAACAATCGATGAGGCGAGCATCATGAGACAACACGCTTGCATCTAATGGGTTCTTCCCTAAGATAGCTAAACCACCACTAAAACCTATTGGTGGAACATTACAAAGACAAACATAACCCAAATCAACAGCCACCTTATTTATGTACATTGGTTGTTGTTTGGTTTCTACTAAGAAAACTAAATCAAGGAGATACTTGTTGCACATCTCCCTGAGTCGTTGCACTGCCACAGGCTTCCCTAAGCCTTGGAAATTCCAAGATCCGACTCTCATTGGTGCTGTGGCGGTACCGGGCCAGCCGCGCCTCCGAAGTCGTGGTTTGAAGTAGCGTCATCAAACACATCTGTGTTGAGACGGTTGAGACGATGTCTCTTAGCAGCATGGTAACGAGAAGATTCATTGATAAATTGGCAGTCAAATGATGAAAAAGCGATGCCTTTGCCTTTGTTCATTGGATTGGTTCTAGTCGCAGCCATAGATGAAGACTCACCAACATAAGAGTGAGAGACCGCATCGAGTAACTCCGGATTTATCTTGTTGCCATTGAGTGAGAGGAACTCAGAAGCCGATTGTTGTGATCCAGAGGGGTGTTCAATGATAAGGCGAGTAGGAGTGGTTTCAATTGCAGGGCTTGAAGGATGGTGCCTTTGAGTCATTGAACGAGAACCATTAGCATGTGTGACGATGTGAGAATTGTCATCATCATCCATGTCGTCGCCTGGTGGGTGAACTTGATATTCATGTTCTGGCTCTTCACATTCATCAGCATCGTGACACAATGATCGGCACCGGAAACAGTAGTTCCGTAATTTTTCATACCAGAAGTTGATTGGGACTCTAGTAAGAGCACCAAAGCGGTATCGACGGTTGAAGACTAGGGGTTGTGAGATTGGCCAATTGACACGAACACGAGAATACTCTCTAGTAGACGAGGCCGCAATACTAAAATCAGTTTCATCAACATCACCCAGAGTGTCTGAGATGTGGTTGACAATAGAATATGTGTTGAGGCGGATTGGTATGTCTCTGATTTGGATCCAAAATTGGACATGTGTGGGAAAGGTATCCGGAGGATCTTCATAACAGACTCCCATAGCCAACATCCATTCGTTGAAACTCCACGGACCACGACGAATAACTAGATTTAAAGCCTCTCTAGAAGGGAAGAGGAATTGAGCCCGATTATGTTGAACAATCCGGCCAACAACTGTATCATCCATGCCCTAGAGCCGAGGAAGAAATCAAATCAAAGGTCAGAGATTTTGCCTTCGAGGATTGGTCGGACGGACAAGAAGACTGAATCTTGTTTCATGTGTAGCCTCCAAACAAAGACTTTCCGGGATTACAAAGTCATCTTCTGTGGAACCCATGTCAATACCTTGCAATCGGGAATTGAATTCAATGGATGTTCTTCGATTCATGGAGAATCGAAGTGGTGTGAGGAGAGAGCGGTAGAAGGATGAACTGGTGTGATTTATAGTAGATGATAAGAACAGTTTTGGACGATTCTTCTTGATTTGCAGGTTTTAGACTGTATTTAATATATTTTTCTATTTTTTTTAATTTTAATTTTTTTTGTATTTTCTCTCTAAATTTTGTTATATTAGAGCAAAATATAACATTTTTTTCAAATATAGAGAAAATATGGTATTCTTTATTTTAAAATCTTATTTAAAAAAAAAAAAAATTTAACTCACAAGATTTTGTTATGTGTTATTGTAAATCAAGATTGTAACATGTGTTAATATAATTAACTAGATTAGGACCCGCATAATATGCGGCTATTAGATATTGAAATTGATTTTCTATAGAGTTATGATCTTTATAATTATATTCTAAATTAAAACCCGTATAAGTAGATTTTAAATTGAAATTCGTATAATTGTATTTTAAATTGAAACTCGTATAATTATCAATATATTTATCATTAATTAGCATTTTGTTAATCGCAAGATATAAAATAGAAATTAGTTCAAATCACCATAAAAATGCCTTTGATCAACAATATTCACATAAAAACCCGCGTTATACATTACCATGACTACATGCATGTGTTTTGTATTTGTTTTTCTAGGCATGAATCTTCTTAATATATCTATGCATGCATCTTCTAAATAAATATATGTATATAATTAGGAACTTATTTGACAATTTAGTAACTTATTTGCCTTTTAATACTGCATAATCATTTTTCATGAATTTTTCTAGTTACATAATATTTTTCTAGTTTTAAATTTCCCGTGAGTTACATCATTCTATGCTTCAAGAATTTGGAGACCAATTCTATGCGTTTTCTCTTGCAGAATGATGTACAAAGCACTGAATTGTATTGTCCTGTTTTAAAATTTAAAACTTGGTTAAGTAGGAAAGAGTTAAACTTAGTTAAGTATACTGCAAGAGAAAATTTTACAAAAAATATATAAGTGGAAATCATCATACATATAATAGAGACATAAGACGACAACTCATACAATATTTTAATGTTAATCTTTTTACGTATTATTACGATTTAAACCTTTGAGCGTTTGATTAGAGGATAAAAACAGGTAGAAGGTATAGTCATTTTGGATAAGACGAAGGATGTGAAATTTGATCGAAAGTTAAATAGCTTTGACTAATTTGTGGGACAGTGGTATTCATGATTTGCAAAGAAAATTGAGGATTTTGGGTGTACGTTAAATTGTGGGAGGTGTGTGTTATTATATTGTTTTTGGATTTATCTTTTATGAAGGAATAACATTTTTTAAAGGTTGAATGTTGTGGTATGTTTAATTTTCCTTTTTAAATTATTTATGGTTTAACATTTATTTTGTTTTTATATATAAAGTCATATAAAGTTTCTTTTTTATGGTGTATCATTTATTTTGTTTAACATATTGATATCTATATTTTGCCATTTTTTAAATGACTTACATTAAATTTGATTTGATTTAAGAAAAATATGTTAATAAAATAATAAGAAAGATGTTAATGTGTATTTATATAATAAGATTTTGTTTAACATAATGGTATCTATATTTTGCATGTTTTTAACGACTTACATAAAATTAAAAAAATGTTATTATTTTATCGGTTTTAAAAAATGGTATCTTTCTTTTTCTAATTGCTTAATTTTAAATACAATATTTTAACACGTGTCATCATCTCAATCAATAATAGACATATGTCGTGATCCTATGAGTTACAATTTTGACAAACTCTCCTTTATATAATAAGATATAAATTTTTTATGTCAAAAAGGAAAAAAAATAGTTTAAAAAATAGAAACTAATAAATAAAAAAGTAATAAGAAATAGATTTTTTTTTTAAAGAAACTATAATATAATATATAATGTTAAATAATAAAAATAATAACATATACATATTTTCTCATTTTTATAATTATTTAGCAAAAATAAAGATGAATTAGAGAGAAAACTGAGCAATATTAATTTTTGCTTAATTTTAGAAAAGAGAAATAAATGTGTTCGATTTGGAGATGCCCTTGGTGATGCTGTATATTTCCAGGAGGGTGAAATAGTCAGTTGGTTTCCTCGGAGTCTCCATAGTTCTCTCACTCAATCGCTCTCTGAGACGTAACTCTGAACAAACAAACACACAAAGTATGTGTTCCCTTTAGATTCACTCTTCCTTCAAAAAATCAGAAATCTCGCAACACACACACACAACAAATCCTTTCACCAATTTCTGACTCTTAACATCTCACCAAATCTCAAGATCCAACTAAAATCTCCCCTCTTCTTCCTCCTCCGACTCCGATCCAACCAAAACTAAATCAAGGAGATACTTGTTGCACATCTCCCTGAGTCGTTGCACTGCCACAGGCTTCCCTAAGCCTTGGAAATTCCAAGATCCGACTCTCATTGGTGCTGTGGCGGTACCGGGCCAGCCGCGCCTCCGAAGTCGTGGTTTGAAGTAGCGTCATCAAACACATCTGTGTTGAGACGGTTGAGACGATGTCTCTTAGCAGCATGGTAACGAGAAGATTCATTGATAAATTGGCAGTCAAATGATGAAAAAGCGATGCCTTTGCCTTTGTTCATTGGATTGGTTCTAGTCGCAGCCATAGATGAAGACTCACCAACATAAGAGTGAGAGACCGCATCGAGTAACTCCGGATTTATCTTGTTGCCATTGAGTGAGAGGAACTCAGAAGCCGATTGTTGTGATCCAGAGGGGTGTTCAATGATAAGGCGAGTAGGAGTGGTTTCAATTGCAGGGCTTGAAGGATGGTGCCTTTGAGTCATTGAACGAGAACCATTAGCATGTGTGACGATGTGAGAATTGTCATCATCATCCATGTCGTCGCCTGGTGGGTGAACTTGATATTCATGTTCTGGCTCTTCACATTCATCAGCATCGTGACACAATGATCGGCACCGGAAACAGTAGTTCCGTAATTTTTCATACCAGAAGTTGATTGGGACTCTAGTAAGAGCACCAAAGCGGTATCGACGGTTGAAGACTAGGGGTTGTGAGATTGGCCAATTGACACGAACACGAGAATACTCTCTAGTAGACGAGGCCGCAATACTAAAATCAGTTTCATCAACATCACCCAGAGTGTCTGAGATGTGGTTGACAATAGAATATGTGTTGAGGCGGATTGGTATGTCTCTGATTTGGATCCAAAATTGGACATGTGTGGGAAAGGTATCCGGAGGATCTTCATAACAGACTCCCATAGCCAACATCCATTCGTTGAAACTCCACGGACCACGACGAATAACTAGATTTAAAGCCTCTCTAGAAGGGAAGAGGAATTGAGCCCGATTATGTTGAACAATCCGGCCAACAACTGTATCATCCATGCCCTAGAGCCGAGGAAGAAATCAAATCAAAGGTCAGAGATTTTGCCTTCGAGGATTGGTCGGACGGACAAGAAGACTGAATCTTGTTTCATGTGTAGCCTCCAAACAAAGACTTTCCGGGATTACAAAGTCATCTTCTGTGGAACCCATGTCAATACCTTGCAATCGGGAATTGAATTCAATGGATGTTCTTCGATTCATGGAGAATCGAAGTGGTGTGAGGAGAGAGCGGTAGAAGGATGAACTGGTGTGATTTATAGTAGATGATAAGAACAGTTTTGGACGATTCTTCTTGATTTGCAGGTTTTAGACTGTATTTAATATATTTTTCTATTTTTTTTAATTTTAATTTTTTTTGTATTTTCTCTCTAAATTTTGTTATATTAGAGCAAAATATAACATTTTTTTCAAATATAGAGAAAATATGGTATTCTTTATTTTAAAATCTTATTTAAAAAAAAAAAAAATTTAACTCACAAGATTTTGTTATGTGTTATTGTAAATCAAGATTGTAACATGTGTTAATATAATTAACTAGATTAGGACCCGCATAATATGCGGCTATTAGATATTGAAATTGATTTTCTATAGAGTTATGATCTTTATAATTATATTCTAAATTAAAACCCGTATAAGTAGATTTTAAATTGAAATTCGTATAATTGTATTTTAAATTGAAACTCGTATAATTATCAATATATTTATCATTAATTAGCATTTTGTTAATCGCAAGATATAAAATAGAAATTAGTTCAAATCACCATAAAAATGCCTTTGATCAACAATATTCACATAAAAACCCGCGTTATACATTACCATGACTACATGCATGTGTTTTGTATTTGTTTTTCTAGGCATGAATCTTCTTAATATATCTATGCATGCATCTTCTAAATAAATATATGTATATAATTAGGAACTTATTTGACAATTTAGTAACTTATTTGCCTTTTAATACTGCATAATCATTTTTCATGAATTTTTCTAGTTACATAATATTTTTCTAGTTTTAAATTTCCCGTGAGTTACATCATTCTATGCTTCAAGAATTTGGAGACCAATTCTATGCGTTTTCTCTTGCAGAATGATGTACAAAGCACTGAATTGTATTGTCCTGTTTTAAAATTTAAAACTTGGTTAAGTAGGAAAGAGTTAAACTTAGTTAAGTATACTGCAAGAGAAAATTTTACAAAAAATATATAAGTGGAAATCATCATACATATAATAGAGACATAAGACGACAACTCATACAATATTTTAATGTTAATCTTTTTACGTATTATTACGATTTAAACCTTTGAGCGTTTGATTAGAGGATAAAAACAGGTAGAAGGTATAGTCATTTTGGATAAGACGAAGGATGTGAAATTTGATCGAAAGTTAAATAGCTTTGACTAATTTGTGGGACAGTGGTATTCATGATTTGCAAAGAAAATTGAGGATTTTGGGTGTACGTTAAATTGTGGGAGGTGTGTGTTATTATATTGTTTTTGGATTTATCTTTTATGAAGGAATAACATTTTTTAAAGGTTGAATGTTGTGGCATGTTTAATTTTCCTTTTTAAATTATTTATGGTTTAACATTTATTTTGTTTTTATATATAAAGTCATATAAAGTTTCTTTTTTATGGTGTATCATTTATTTTGTTTAACATATTGATATCTATATTTTGCCATTTTTTAAATGACTTACATTAAATTTGATTTGATTTAAGAAAAATATGTTAATAAAATAATAAGAAAGATGTTAATGTGTATTTATATAATAAGATTTTGTTTAACATAATGGTATCTATATTTTGCATGTTTTTAACGACTTACATAAAATTAAAAAAATGTTATTATTTTATCGGTTTTAAAAAATGGTATCTTTCTTTTTCTAATTGCTTAATTTTAAATACAATATTTTAACACGTGTCATCATCTCAATCAATAATAGACATATGTCGTGATCCTATGAGTTACAATTTTGACAAACTCTCCTTTATATAATAAGATATAAATTTTTTATGTCAAAAAGGAAAAAAAATAGTTTAAAAAATAGAAACTAATAAATAAAAAAGTAATAAGAAATAGATTTTTTTTTTAAAGAAACTATAATATAATATATAATGTTAAATAATAAAAATAATAACATATACATATTTTCTCATTTTTATAATTATTTAGCAAAAATAAAGATGAATTAGAGAGAAAACTGAGCAATATTAATTTTTGCTTAATTTTAGAAAAGAGAAATAAATGTGTTCGATTTGGAGATGCCCTTGGTGATGCTGTATATTTCCAGGAGGGTGAAATAGTCAGTTGGTTTCCTCGGAGTCTCCATAGTTCTCTCACTCAATCGCTCTCTGAGACGTAACTCTGAACAAACAAACACACAAAGTATGTGTTCCCTTTAGATTCACTCTTCCTTCAAAAAATCAGAAATCTCGCAACACACACACACAACAAATCCTTTCACCAATTTCTGACTCTTAACATCTCACCAAATCTCAAGATCCAACTAAAATCTCCCCTCTTCTTCCTCCTCCGACTCCGATCCAACCAAAAAATGGTGGAACCTCTTCACCGACGTTTCTTCTCATCTCACAAATCTCTCGTTACAGTTTTCTGGATCGCAACCTTCGCTTCCTTATTCATCTGGCAATTCGGTGGCGTTTCAACCAGAGGAGGCGCTCTTTACCGCGCTGGCTCTGTTTTCTGGTGGTCTACAACCGTCTCCGCCGGTGAATTCCCTCGTCTTAGACCATTTTCATTCAATCTGACTGATTTCGGTGCAGTTGGCGATGGTTTAACCATTAACACTGATGCGTTCGAGCGAGCTATCTTTGCTATCTCAAAGCTTGCTACTAAAGGAGGTGGACAACTCAATGTCCCTCCTGGTCGCTGGCTCACTGCTCCTTTTAACCTCACTAGTTATATGACTCTTTTCCTCGCTGAGAACGCCGAGATTCTTGCTGTGCAGGTAAGATCCATTGAGAATTAGTCCTATAGTCTTGTAAAGAAGGCTATATTCTTAGATTTGTTCACATTGGTTTACATTTTCACATTCCTAGGATGAAAAGTATTGGCCTTTGCTTCCTCCTTTACCTTCATACGGTTATGGTAGAGAGCATCATGGTCCTCGCTATGGAAGTTTCATTCATGGTCAGAATCTCAGAGATGTTGTCGTCACAGGTTAGTCTTATGAGTTGGTGGAAACTCGTTATGTCCTTCTCTTATGTGGCTTATAGTCTTTTGCTATCTCTGTCAAATGTGGGGATTTGTTTCTGTAACAGGGAATAATGGTAGCATTAACGGGCAGGGGAAAACGTGGTGGAAGAAGTATCGACAAAAGCTGCTCAATCACACGAGAGGACCACTGGTGCAGATTATGTGGTCAAGTGACATTGTTTTCGCCAATATCACTTTGCGTGATTCGCCATTTTGGACACTTCACCCATATGACTGTAAAAATGTTACAATCACTAATATGACCATCTTGGCGCCTGTGTTTGAAGCCCCAAATACGGATGGTATTGATCCTGGTAAGTGTCTTTCACTTTGTGCTTTACGAATCTTTGATTGTAAGAGGATACCTATAACATTAAAGAGGGTAATAGAAGCAAGATGGGTTTTATGAGTAGTGATAATAGTAGGCATTGGCGCTGGAGTGTCAATGAAACATTCACTACTTGCAACTAGGATTGTAGCAACTGGTTTAAGTAAATTTCTAGAATTTCATATGCCGAAAGAGACACACCTCCTCTCATCGTATCCAAGCGTTTCTTATAAGCCCGTGGTTTACTGATCGAAATCAGATGGCTTGGGCTTCTGTGCACACTATTTAGATTTAATGGTAGCTAATATCATGTTGTTGTGTATCAGATTCATGCGAGGACATGATAATCGAGAACTCTTATATCAGCGTTGGGGATGATGGAATTGCAATAAAGAGTGGTTGGGACCAGTATGGAACTACCTATGGACGTCCTTCAAAGAATATACTAATCCGCAACCTCATCATCCGTTCCATGGTTAGGTAAGAAAGAATTGTTTTCCCTAGTCGATGTAGATATAATTATCAACATGTATTTAAAGCCTTTGTGCAAAACAGTGCTGGTGTATCAATAGGAAGCGAGATGTCTGGTGGTGTCTCGAATATCACAGTTGAGAATGTTCTGATTTGGAGCTCCCGGCGTGGAGTTAGGATAAAAACCGCACCAGGACGTGGCGGGTATGTCCGGGATATAACATTCCGGAATGTCACATTGGATGAATTGAGAGTTGGCATTGTGATTAAAACAGACTACAACGAGCACCCAGATGGTGGATTCAATCCCCAAGCCTTCCCGGTGCTCGAGAACATAAACTACACTGGAATTTACGGTCAAGGAGTGCGTGTTCCAGTACGTATCCAAGGAAGCAAAGAGATTCCAGTTAGAAATGTAACCTTCAGGGACATGTCAGTGGGGATAACGTACAAGAAAAAGCACATATTTCAGTGTGCGTACGTGCAGGGACGTGTAATAGGCACCATTTTCCCGTCTCCTTGTGAGAACCTTGATCGTTATGACGAGCAGGAGCAGTTGGTGAAACAATCTGATTCCCAGAATGTAACCGATATAGACTACGAGATCTGACCAACAACATACTTTGGTTTGGCCTCTGCAACAAATTTGTTCCGTTGGAGTTTGTACATATACAGAGGAATTTGGAAACCAAAGCACATCATCGGTCACAGGCTAAGTTGTACTTGCAGTCACGAAGAGGAATGTTTCCATTGATCATTTATTGGGTTTTCGCTCTCTAGCGTTCTTATACTTCAAGATTATTTGCTTTTGTATAGACAGAAACTCAAAAGTTTTACAATAGGACTGAGACTCTAGAATCGAGACTTGATTTTGATTTTTATCACGAAAGACGAAACAGATGCCTCTCGTACATACAAGAGTTCTTATAGGCTCATGTTTGATTTGACCGAGAATGTATGTGTTCTTGACAGAGAACACCACGGATCTATGAATAAAAAATGGGTGGGCTGGAGTGTGTTGGTGTCGGGTTTAACTACAACGAGTTCGACCCATTAGCGTATGAGATGCCTAATATTTAATATTCAACCATCAAAGCTCGGTCCAAAACTAAAATTCCCAAATCGATCAACTGTCTAGCTCACCAAGGTCAGAGATCTTGTAAAAAAAAAACTAAGTAGTTAGAGCATCATTATTAGTGATAATTTTTTAAGTATCACTAACATTATTTAGTATTAATTCTGTTAGTTGATACTTAATCTGATACTTCTGTTTTTTTAGTGTTTATTGGTGATACTTAAAGTTCTTATGGAAAAAACTAATTTATATTTACGAACAAAAAAATTTAAAAACTAAAATCAAAGAATAATCAAATTACTATGGGTACATATAAAAGATTTTATAAAAACACAAATTTATAATGGTTCATAACCTCGCAAAAGTGAATTACAAATCGTGAAAACAAAGTAAAACATTAAATCGCATATAGTAAAATACAAAAAAATGTAAAAATAAAACACATAACAAGATGATGAAACTTCATAACTCGGTTTATTCTCTAACTCTGCTAAAGTTTTGCCAAATATGCTCGATTAAATCAGCTTTTAATCTTTAGTAATTTCTTATTATGAATAAGGCGTAAAAGCTAAGTCATCAATCTAGTTTGGTGGTGTAAATAATATTTTGCAAAATAATTTAATAAAGTAAGGGTTTCCGTTTGATATCTATGTATATATTTTGGATCAGATCATTGTTTTAAATGAGAAGATAATATATGTGCATTGAAGACTGCAAGCTTTCAAATTACATCTCCTTATAAACCATTATCGCCTTCTCCGCCTCACCAATCTTCTTATACCCATTAATATAAAATATTTGCAAAATGAAACGAATAAGAGGCTTGTAGAGCTTCTCAACCATCTTCCTATACTCTGCATATATGAACAACAGAGAACATAAGATACTCATAATGAACGAAATCAGAAGATGAATGCGAGAGAGATTATATATGTAATCTTTTTACCTTCTTGGGTTCTCCAAAGCTGAGCAGCTTGAGTGTTCAATGGTGATTTAATGTTCGGCTCTTACCAATGGAAACAGGTATTAGATTAACCAACGAAAGGGCTTACAAGAAATTGATGGTTATGCAAGATAGTAGTATTGTCCTCACATCGTAAGCAGATGACCATTTATCCTGCAAAAAAGAAAAAGTAAAAAAACGAATCAAGTTTTGCTACTTGTTCTCTGCTTCTGTGTAGCACAATGACACAAGAGGAAGGTACATTATATTCCTAAGAATGTCCAAGCAGATATTGCCATAGACATCAACATTCAGGTGAAAGCATGTCTCAAACTTAACCTTTGGAGGTTAAAAAAAGATAGTCATTAGAGACCGCAAGCGAGAGTCTATACTCAGTTCCTTCAAACACAGTCTCATTGCTTCTTGTTATCGTCCCTTTCCAACAAAAAACGTTGACTTCCTCTGGAAAAGCTATATTCCCGGGTCACCTCCCATCTGCAAAAACACCCCAAGTTAATATTATATCATCCATAACTACAAACACTGCTTCACTATTTACTTATTTACAACAACAACAAGAAGAAAGATGATAACTTACCATCAATCCCATCAATTCAGATTGCAACCTGCATTTTCAGTGAACAGAACAAAACAAAAACTGGATTATAAATCTGGGATTTGCTAAAAACCATAGCTTTAAGAGACCTAACAAGATGTGATTCACAATGAGTTTCTCTCACATGACTTTCATCAAACACCTTCCTTGCATTACTCATTTCACCAAAAGAACCAAACATATGAATCAAAGCATTAACCACATGACTAAACAACTCAAATCTCATCTTCAAAACATGACCAAGAATCATCTCACCTAAACTAAACAACCTTAAATCACCACAAACCTTAAACAAAACAGGGTAAGTAAAATTACCAGGTCTTGACTCTCTAACCATCTCCTTATAAAGAAAAATCGAAACTTTACGATTCTCACTCTCTGGGAATCTTCTAATCGTTACATTCCAAAAGATCGTCCACGTTTAGCTTAAGAACTCAAAACCCAATTATAAAAATCAATATAACCAATTAGTGGAACGAGAGAGAGAACAACAATCAAATCCAATGAGGTAACGAGACAAACATCAACCAAATCTACTTATAGTAATGGCTAGTTTTCTTTCCCCAAAACATCAATAATCAGAAGAACACACTAAGAACCATAAGCAAGCGTCGAGTTACGGCTAGAGAGGAAGATGCAAGAATCGCCGTCGTTATAAACAGAGAAAAGAGGATGCGGGAATCAAAGAGGAGTGAAGATGCGAGAATCGCCGTCGTGATGAACGGAATCGCCTTCTCCGTCGAGAGAAACTCAAAATCGCGAATGAAATTTTTTTTTTTCTTTACTCAGAAACCTAAAAAACACGGTCCAATAAGAAGCTGACACGTGGCTCCGTTTTACTGTGACTTACGGATCAGTAACTGATATTTTTTGGGTTGAAATGAAACCCAAAAATTGTTAAATAATCATAATGGACTAATGATACTTGTAAAATATCACCAATGTGATGCTCTTAGCCTACAAGAGTAAGATCTTCATTTCGTCCACCTTTTTAACCCACTTTTGAGTTCTACCTTATGCTAAGTTAAAAGGCTTATTCATTTAACTATTATTAGGTTCAACATCAACTCTTAAACAATAAAAGAGAAGAGAATAACTTAATTTTCATGTCAAGAATAAAACGAAAAGAAAACTTCTACATTATTTCCAATTCAATCACCAGTAGTAACGAAAACTAGTTATAGATAAATCTCATGGTCTTAGTGGCAGACGTGTAACCACCATCAACGACCAGGTTATGTCCGGTAATGAATCCGGAGGATTCTTGGCTTGCAAGAAACAAAGCTGCTTGAGCCACATCTTCCACAGTACCGGCCCTTCCGGTCAGCAAACTCCCTTTCTCAGCCACAATCTCGGTTACATCAGCCGCGTCAAGTTTGTCATTGTTAAGGTACTTCCGGTACGCATTGACCAAGATGTCAGTGGGAACTCCATGAGGAGAGATGCTGTTGACACGGATGCCATAAGAGCCGAGCTCGCACGCCGTAGTCCTCACCAGCCCATTGATGGCTCCTTTTGAAAGCGTATATGCGTGACCTCCAAGTCCTCCCATTACCCCTGATGAACTAGATGTGCATATTATCGACCCTCCTCTTCCTCCTTTCGTTTCAGATACATCATAGCTGAGTTTAGTTGTCTAATTTCGAAAAGTTTAGGATATATGTTATGTTCTTTAGATGATATCATGCTATTTGTTCTAAATCATATGTGAAAAAACATACAATTTTGTTACCGTTCTCCCAGTTTTAACAAAATACAAAAATTGGCTATTTAGTAAAGAAACATGCATTTTTGTATTATATAAATCCAAGTTCTGATTGGAAACCCCTAATTAAAACACTTAGATGAGGTGAAACAATACATAAATGTAATATACCTTTGATCATGGCCTTAGCGGCATGTTTGATGCCGTGCACGACACCATTTACATTAACGGATACAATTTTGTTAACCATCTCAACCTCCATCTCCGTGATGCTACCTTCGTTCAAAGTCATCCCTGCATTGTTGAACATCACGTCTAGCCTCCCCTTACTTGTCATAGCTAGCTCCACCACCGCCTCAACATCAGCCTCCTTCGACACATCACAATGCACGTAGCACCCACCAATCGAATCTGCCACTTTAATGCCTTCCTTTTCTAGGATATCCGCGACTATCACATAGGCGCCGTTCTCCGTGAACAGTCTCGCTGTGGCTGCTCCGATGCCTCTCGCTCCTCCGGTTATTATGGCTACCTTGTTGTTTAATGTTTTGCTTAAGTTCTCCATTCGAGTTTTTATTTGCTCTTGAGGTGTGTTGATATATTGATCTTCTTCTTATAAAACTTTTAATGTTACTTCTTCGTAGACATGCTCTTTACCTTTCCATCAACTACTTTAATTTATTCACTTGTTAGTTCACTCATCTTCTTCGCGTTGATGCGACTTTCATGAATAAAATAAATAAAAGTTTGTGAAATATAATATGATAATTTAAAATCTCAACAAACTTACCTCTCTTCCGTTGCGGCAATATTGTTCAAGCGTGTGATAACCGAACCTGATATATATTGCTCTCAACTCGAAGACTATTTACAATGGCTGATAATTTTTTCTATTCAACAGTTAAATGAGTGTAACGGATTGTTGAATTATTTGTTTGAAAATGAACATCTT
This sequence comes from Arabis alpina, assembly GCA_900128785.1. Lineage (NCBI taxonomy): Eukaryota > Viridiplantae > Streptophyta > Magnoliopsida > Brassicales > Brassicaceae > Arabis > Arabis alpina. The sequence continues at coordinate 8,747,117 of LT669792.1, forward strand.
ATTGACATGTTGAGTTTTGTCACGAGGCGCACATTGATTAAACACAATAGTTAGATGTAGAGTAAAATTAGGATTTAGACACATGTGTTCTTATTGGGTATTGAGATTTTTTATATTTATTACTGAATTATTTGAGATTTATTATTTCATATTAATTATATTTTATTTTCTATACCAAAATTCATCATTTTTTATATTTTATAATTTTTCTATTAGCCTCCAATAAACTCTTGTTTATATTTTTAGTGTTTTAGTGAAATGAATTTCAACAATAACCCTTTAAACACCTAAATTTCTACTAACTACTCTTTCAACTATTCCAATCTCAATAATTTTCAATTTCAAAATCAATCTTCCAACCAACCCAAAATATACTAAATTATATTTCTACAAGTTTTCTTCATACCGTCATCGATTCTAAACTATTGTCCATATTGTGATTTATGAATGCAATATTCATCTCAAGAACCCTCTTATTATTCTACTCCAACCAGTGTTTTTAGACCCAGACCGGACCTGCCGGTTCAACCGATTTAACCGGAATCCAGCACCTTTGCCGGGCTGGGTTTCACAGAAAACCCGGAATATTATTAAACCATTGAAACCCGGCGAACCGGCAAAAATCCGACCTGGCCGGTTTCCGGTTTTGAGAAAAACGATAGAGTTTTGTTCCCTTTTCTTTGATCTAACGGTTTTCTTTGTATTTACCAAAACACATTTGGATCAAAATAATTTGTTTTTTACCAATAGTATATGATTTTCCGATGGTGATTTTTAATCAATAAAATGCAGAAGGGGACGTAAGAATGTGAATAACAGGCGGCAGCCAAAATAAGAAGATGTAATTAGGGTTTTTGGCTTTCCTTTTAGGGAATTTGCTATCGGTAGCAACAGAAAATGTCATATTTAGGTACATAGCAATGCCACTATTTAACACTGTATTAGAATTCTTTATTCCGACTGTACCCCTATACACAATTTTAGGAAGTGTGTATACGTTAGTAGGATGTTTCTATGATTGTCTCAGAAAGAGATATTTTAAAAGATATTAGGGATAAGGTCATACGACATATATCTATATGTATATACGACGTATATGTATATGTGTATAGAATTGTTTTTTTTTTAAAGGAAAAAAGCAAAGAAAGACTATACTCAAGAGAGGGAGAGAGAAATTTGGGGCTATCCCTTTTCTCTTTGGTGATATTAGCGAAAGTAGATCTAGGGAGAGTGAACGGTGAAGGTGAAGAGTGATAAAGAACGGCGATTTACGGTAAGAAAGTTCTCTATACCATTCTACTTTCCATTATCTTTTTTGAAAAATTATAATTTTGCATGTATGAAGAATTGAAGTTTATTTGATATGCAGATGGGAGAAAATCTGGATTTACCGGAGAGGATGTTCGCTTCAGGCGAAGCACCAGTGGGGTCAAGAGTTACATCATATGGTCCTTCCAATGGAATTAAGGTCATTTTGAATGCACTTGAAGAGGAAGAAAGAGATGAGATTTGTAGGTCAACCTTTTGGGAAATTAGTCTCGATTGCAGGAAAAACTTGCGTATTCCGACAGATTTGGAAGGTTTATCATTTCAAGACAACTAAAAGTTGGGAAAAACCACGAAATATGGATTTTGTATGCAGGGAAACCGATTAGGTTTTCCCTCCAAGAATTTGCCATCGTCACCGGATTGCCTTGTGGCAAATTTCCTAAAAAGTCAAAGAAGCGGATCCAGAACAATATCACATAGACTCCATATTGGCCTTCACTGTTTGGGAAATTGGAGTCCGTGTCTGTTGCTTCTGTTATCAAGATGTTGAAGAGAAAAACGGTGACTGATAAAGAAACAAGGGTTAAGTACGCGTGCCTAACTATGCTTGCTTTGGTTTTAATGCCGACTACACACCATCCGAAGATAGTGAAGGCGCATGCATAAGAAATAAAAGAGCTGAAGGATTTTTTTTTGTATCCGTGGGGTAGGCTTGCATTTGACATGCTTATGAGTAGCATCAAGGAGAGGAACGAAATAAGTCTATCACATAACACAATTGCTATCAATGGGTTTGTCCATGCATTGCAATTAATAATTGTGGAAGTTGTTCCTGCTTTGCTTGAAGTGGTCTAACTCAATTCGACTTCCGATTCTGAGTCAGAGGGGGACAGAGAAAAAGCAGGATCAACATAGAAGAAGATTAGTTTGAGTCCTTCCCACGCCAGAGATCTTCACGAGGAAGAGAAGGTATTACATTTATTGTTTTCTAGTCTTTACAATAGTTTAGGTTCTGAATTTTTTTTTTTTTTTGCTTCATACTGAAATTAAAGTAATATTTTCTAGTAGCTTGCAAATTTTTGACATATACAAATAGGAGAGGTTTATCATACATTAGGTTGCTTAGCTGGTTATGTAAGGTTGTACATAGTATGCTTGATGGGAGTTTTGTGGATGAAATGTTGCAGACCCTTGTCGACTGCGTCATATTTGATGATGGCGAAAAGGAGCTCGATGAAAGAGATTTTGCTTGGTCTGACGATGAAGATGATGTGAAGGTGAATAACATACTGCAACTTATCAATGAAGATCATGACTTTTGTTCTACAATGTTTACTGGCGGTTCTACTAAAGCGGATGTAGCCCGAATGATTAAAGATGCGAAAGATAAGGCGGTTAGAGGTAAACAAAAGAAGGGTGTAGCAGCCAACATTGATGGGGAATGCGGTGCCTCTGCAGATGGAGTTTTACTATCTGACCATGACGTTGATCGAATTGCAGAGTTGGTAGCTTGCAAAATTAAAGGTGAACTGAAGAGCTTGGTGGACCTTGGACTAATGGTCGAGTTTCGTCAACTTTTGAAGAAAATGAAAACAGAGGTGGTCGATAGCATTGCCGCTTTGTTGGAAAAACCAGTAGTTCATAACATTAATAATACTGTTGTTCTTGATTCTGGAAATACAACCAAATAGGAAGGAAAAACAAGTTATTGCTGATAGATGTATAGGAAGTAAGAAAGAGAAAGAGAAAGAGGGCCTGAGAAGGCAAAATGATGCTGTAAATGAAATCATTGGAAGTGTTCTTGGAGATCTAAGAACAGTACCTTCGCATATATTATGTAATGTGTCTATTTAAATACCTTTTAGTATGACTATCTCCTTTTTTGACTTGTTTTACACAATCTCCAGACTGGTGAAGAAGATGGTTTTCAATCTGGGGAAGGAGGTCAAAGCTCTGAAGTTGGAGATAACGATGTTTGCGATGACGGCATTGTAAAGGTGAATATCAGTCTCAAAGCATGTTTACATTTCTCTGAACTGTTATTTATTCCTCTATACGGTGGGATTGTAGGAGACTAAGTGTGATGATAAGGCAATGAAGATGACTAAAGATGTTTCTGAACATGGTTCAACAGAAGTTGAGGTACTTGAACTATTATGTATGATGAGTTGTGTTTTATTCAAATCCTATTCAAGTAGAAAATTTTCAGATTCGTCAACCAATGGTGTTTCGTTCTCCCCCATCCTTCTCCTTGGGTCTTTCGCAGGAAGAGACTATGGGATTTGGTGGTTGTTGCAATGTAGCGGAACTCGACGCTGAAGGAATAGGTGAGCGGGGTAATTTTTGTCGGAAGAGCAAAAGGCAGAAACTAATTCTTGCAGCACTTGTTGGTGATTATCAATGCGACAAGAGGTTCTTGCAGTGTGGTAGAGAAGATCTGTTAACTTCTATGTGAGATGGAAATTCGAAGGAATATGGTGATAAGTATAAGAGGATGATTGAGAAGCTCAAGTGCATTCAGTAAGTGTGAATTTATATCATTAGTTAGCGTAGTTGTGCTTAGCCGGATAATTGTTATAGTGTACCAAAAATTAATTGGAAGTACATATACTTTGGTTTTTAAATGGTTACATGTTATGTTATCCAGCTACTAGAAAATGATATGGTATAGATAGCCGATTTCCATTGTCTTTTTTTAAGTACTCTCGTTATAATATTTCCATATAAAGACATGGTTTGTTATGAAATTCTCATATCTTTCTTATTATTTTTTTGGTTTTTATCTATTTTCAGGCACCTCTCGGTTGGTGGGGTTTCTGTCAGTGTAAAAGATTTTGTAGACATCGCGGAGCGTACTAAAAGTTTGCAGGCAAAGGTGGGATAATTTCTTTTTCACTCTTTCACAAATTTAATGTTGCTTTATTATAACCCACTTCAAGTGCTCATATCAACATGTGTCGGCCAGATTGTTGATTTCCTAATTTGGCAAACACGTTCCTGGGTGGATAAACAAAGCTCACTCCTTCTGAAGACTAGCGTATTTTTGGACACAAAGTTTGCGCATGCCCTTATAAAAAACTACTCTAAGTTTTCGAAGTTGCCAAAGAAAAAAGCATATCAATTCCAAAAGCAGCTGACGCAAACTTTTACTAGAGAAAACGCTAGAGACATTGATGATGATCGGTTTTACTTCCCTTTCAACTTCGACAAGACACATTGGGTAGGCATTTGTGTCGACTGTCCGTTGGGGATTGTTGAAATACTTGGTTCTGATGTGGCTATTCGAAGTGAGAGTCAAATTGAGAAGGAGTTGAGCCCACTTGCAGAGTTATTTCCCTATTTTGTTAAGCAGTGTGGACGGGTGCAATCCTCGAAGGATGTAAAGAGATGCCTTGGAAAGAGAAAAAAAATACCACAAAACAGGAAACCTGGTGATTCTGTGGTGACAACTGTGTTACTATTGCAATCTCACGTAGTTGGCGGAATTGATGCTTGTGGTTGGGTTACGCATCATGTTTTAGCTGCTGAGTCGCAACGGTTAGCTGCCATGATATTTTTGAGGAGTTCTGTGATGGTGTTTAGGGTATTAAAATGGTTGTGCACTTTAATTATTGAATGTTTACGTTGCTTTATGTTTGTTATGTCAGTCTCTGAACTTAGTAGGAGGAGTGTTGTACTTAATTGTTTCTGTAATGTTTGTTGTGTTGGACCTAAGATGTTATTTACCTTATCGTATGGCTACATTTATAGATTATTTATAACATAGTAAACCCATTAACCATTGATAGTTTTCGGTTTATACATCGCCATTTGGGTTTATGCTCAAAATTTTTGGAATTACAATTAGGATTTACAATTAATATTTTGGTATTAGCTAGCTATCTTGGACATTTTATATTCACATAGGTTTGTGGGTTAATGTTGGGAATTTATATAATTTAGGTGGTGGAGATTTCCTTGTGTTGAGTTTATACATTGGCCAGTTGGGTTTTGGCTAAGGTATTTTGAAATTTGGTATATGGTTGAGTGTTTAGCAAGCTAACAATAACATTGTTTATTCATTACAGGTCTTATCCTCATAAAGTAGTTACGGATTTAAACGTCAGACACATGAACTTTTAACCTGCCAATAAAATAAGTAATTGGATAACCAGAAAGATATATGAATATGGTTTACTGTATTCAGTTTATCGTTTAGTTTTTCGGATTTGGGTTTAAGGGTAAGAGTTACCTGAATTGGGAAATGGTTTCCAGGTTTAGGATAGAGTTTACTAAATGGGATTTATGTGTAAGGTTAAAAGGTTACTAATAACAATTTGGGTTTATACATGGTGTAGATTTTATACCTTGGCCAATTGGGTTTAGGCTTAGGAATTTGTGTATACATTGGCCAATTGGGTTAAAGGCTTAGGAATTTTGAAATATGGTGTATGGTTGAGTGTTTAGCAAGCTAACTATAACATTTTTTATTCATTACAGGTCTTATCCTCATAAAGTAGTTACAAATTTAAGAGTGAGACACATGAACCTTTAACCTGCCAATAAAATAAGTAATTGGATAACCAGAAACATATATGAATATGGTTTAATGTATTCAGTTTATCGTTTAGTTTTCTGGATGTGGGTTTAAGGGTAAGAGTTACCTGAAATTGGGATATGTTATATGGGTTTAGGTTAGAGTTTACTAAATGGGAATTTTGTGTAAGGGTAAAAGGTTACTACTCCCTCTGTTTCATATTAGTTGTCGTTCTAGGGGATTTCACATAAATTAAGAAAACATTTCAAATTTCTGTTTTACCCCTAATTAATGTGTTGTTTTGTTTGATAGAAGTAATTATTGAGCTGAAAGTTAAGGGTAAAAGATGGAAAAATAGTAATAAATATGCATTGGAAATACAGAACGACAAGTAATATGAAACAAAAAATAAAAGCTAGAATGACAACTAATATGCAACAGAAGGAGTAACATTGTACTCTTTATGTAAGAATGCTGTCAAGTTTTTTAGCAACAACTTTTAAAGCCCACTTTGCTACCCGCATATGAATCAATGAAGAAGCATAAAAAAAATTATATGGAGTTTTTAAGCATATAAAAGATAATATTTCACATGGCAGGGCAAGTAGATTACCCTTACATTGTAGGCATACATAATTAAACATTTTATATTTAGAGAGGGGCAACATTATTTATGGACATAGTTGGGAAAAGGTCTCATCTGGGATGTATGTAATTTGATACAATATAACACAATGGGAGGTTGCTGACCCAGGTGCAGCACTTTATTCTCTTCGGCACATCATCAACTAAATAGGTGCCCCAACTCGACAGAACCTTAGGATATTGGCATCTTACAGGTTGCCCTATTGTGGCCCAATCTCTTGCAGCGGCTTCAAACGGATTGACACCTAAACCTCGTAGCTTGCGTTGAAAAAAAACATTTGAGAAGTTGAGCTAAAGATAGTAATATATAAATTTTGGATAAGAAAGTATACTAAAGGCTTACAAAGGTTTCCCCGCGTGATTAAAAACGCTGTTTGCGAGGCCTTCCAGGTGGGCGACGAGTTGTTGGTGGATACAGCTCAAGTCTTGCCATTTTTGTTGCTAGGTTTGCGATGCCGTCTAATTCGGTTGCTGGATTAATGGGAACTTTTGAACATAGGGCAGCAGCAATTGCATAAGAACAAGGAATTTCAAGCGCTTGAAATTCGAAGCAACTACAATTTTCTCTTAGGTCAACGCCGAAAGGTACACCTTGTTTGTTTCGAATCTCAAACTCGTTACCTTTTATTTGGTGTACATCAAAGCCAGCCAAATCCTCAAAGTTGACAGCAAGTATGTCAAAGACATGGGGTGTCACTGTCTCAGTATGATCAACAGCGGATTCACGTCGGTCAGCAAACCAGGTCATAAGTTTGGACCTGATGTTCTCTACTAAGGAGAGGACAAGATATTCTCTCGCATATTTAAGGACATCATTCCAAGATTTTGCAACATTGGTTGTCATGATATCATATCGTAAGTCGGGGAAATGTGCACGAGCCCAATGTTCAAACCTTATTCCTTTTAAGTACTCCGCACAGCCCGTGTCCAATGCCTTTATTTCCGAGAAAATGCGGAAGAAATCATTTAGTCTATACGCCCTGGCAGCTCTTGATACAAGCTTGCCCAAGTACTGACCTCTGAAATGACTTTTCACGTTTCGCGTTAGATGAACAACACATGCACAGTGTTTGGTAGCCAGATATATCTGCACATAAACAAATATGTCAAAATGTACTAAACAACAGTCAAATAGCCGGGTAATATGTATATGACTCCTCCAAGTGATTAAAGTAGGTCAATAAAGTGTACCATCATAACTAACAATGCTTTAAATTGGTAGAAGTTTGAGGTTGATTAATACCTTCTCAAGTCCAGCATATATTGATGAATGCCTGTCAGATACGAAAACTACGACATCCTCATTAGGAACAAACACTGAAAGGTGTCGGAAAAATCACTCCCAAGACTTATCATTCTCACTATCCACGATAGCATGAGCTATGGGAAAGACTTGGTAATTACCATCTTGTGTTGATGCTGTGAGAAGACAACCGACATACTTATCTTTCAAGTGAGTTCCATCAACCATTATAACCTTACGCATGTAAGCATAACCTTCAATAAACGCGCCCAAAGCAAAGAACAAGTACTTAAACCTATGCCCCATTCCTTCTTCATAGACAGTGTCAAGCTTCACAATTGTCCCTGGGTTGGACACAACCACCTTCTGAAGGTAAGAAGCAAGCGATTTGTCCGAGGTCTCTGATGACCCTTTTGCTGCCTTCATAGCTAACTCTTGGGAACGCCACGCCTTCCAGTAAGATATTCGGACATTATGATCACCACGCATCATGTCCCTGATTTCTTTTGGGCTTGGTCCAGATCCGGATCCCCCATATTTCGACCTCATAATGCTGCTGATCACCATTGTTGTCGCTTTCCTCTGATATCCCCCTCGTTCGTCGACTGTACAAGAGTGGATAAGCATCGCACTTCGTATTTCAAACATCTGTGATCCGTGTAGTTTGGCAACATAAACCCTCAAACCGCAAGACTGCCCCCAACACTTGACGATCATAAGTTCTGGGGTTGGCCTTGCATTACGGTATTGGAACTTATGGCGTATAGCGTGGAGAGCCATATGATGTTTAAAATTATCACGGTTTGGAAATATCTGGCCCACGTATAAGGTTTGTGAATTGAGTACTGAATCTCCTACAAATTGAAAACTTAAAGTCAACTTCTCTATATAGATGATGATAAAAGTTGTTCATTTAGCCGCTATTACACAACATAAAAGCAAAACACACACTTAGTAGATATTTTACAATCTTACAGATAACACAAGTGTATCCTTTAATAAACGCATATCTGTTAACAAAAGCATTTATCGGTTAATTAGAAGTGTAGCCAAGAAGATCTCGCTATCCCACACTTCATCGTTTTTAACATGCTTATTCATTAATAGAGACATCAAGCTTTCTAAAACTCACCATCGGTGAGATTTTCTTCAGAAGAACTCCCACCATCATCAATACCACTGTTGTGGCTATGTCCATTTGGCAACAGCCCGTATGTCACAGATAAGACCAATGTAGGCACCACATGTGCCTCTTCTTCTGGAGGGATAATAGTAAGAGGTTGTGGATCCACGGTCTGGCCAACATCTGCAAAACAGTCAAAATGTTTTATTAGTCTTTAACGTAATTAGTAGCCGACTAATGAACCCTAAAATTGGTATTGATACTCATACGATAATCTATAACACTATACCTGGCTGTGTAACTCCGTTGCCAACTACTTCTTCAACACCTGCAGGGATCTGTAGCAGTGGTGATTGTGGTGGGGTTGGAATGATAGCAAGGTCATACTCAGCTTCAAAGTCCGCCATCAGGGCGATATATCCAGAGGAACCTGTAGATGAGAACTCACCACTGAGGTCATTTGTGAATATAGGAGAAGTTTCGTTTGTACCCGTGGTTGCATTGTGATTCGCCGTTAACGCATTCTCTATTGGTTCTGCTATATCAATCAGCATATTGTGGTGGTCAAGTCCACCATTTTGGGTGGTGTAGCCTTCCCAAAAGAACCCTCCATCGTCAATCCCTCCGGAGGTAGCAAGTCCAGTTGGTTGCATATATGCGTCCAATAGGTCTAAACCAACGTCTCCAAACTGGTGGTCTGGACCAGCTGTTGGTACTGCCATTTCCTGGTCTGTAGGGGTTATTCCATTGTTTAACCCTACCATACATAACAATATTTACATGTGTTGTATCATTACTTAGAGATCTACATTTCGAGAATCAAAGTACTAAATCCAGGCTATCAAACAATTATAGTTTCATATTCATACCCATTTCCACTGGATGAGAAGTGTTATTGTTTCCGCCACTCCATTCCCCGGGTTCGGAAATATCCATATCGCTGTCATCGTCCAGCACAATCACTTCGTTCTCAGCTACCATCTCTGGCCTCAATGACTGGTTAAGTGGGTTCAAGTATAGTATCTCTAGATGAATCCTATAGAGCATCTGCATTTGTTCGTGAGTGAAGATATTCTCTAGCATGCTCTGAGCACCCTTGATCCTCCTTTCTATCAATAGTTATGTCCACATCCACAAATACTAATTAACAACAACTTCTCACTTCTTACTTCACAATGAAAGAAGAGAAAAATTCTATTTTAACCGTAATATTCAGCACTGCTCCGAATTCGTTCCTCTGGAGTTGGGTTCTCCGGAAGAAACGTTATAGCTCCGACATTGAAAGGACGCCTGCACAAAAAATCGTAATTGGCAACTGCTTCCGCTCCTACGGTCACACACACCATCGTCTGTGGGTAGCAAAGATGAACCGCCATGAAAAGCGGCACATCTGTGTCAGAGGAAATGTCCGACGGTGCCCCATTATAATTTGCTTCACCTGGAGTTAAGCCTGATACACGGTAAGTCAATCTAATCGGTGTTGTTGTTTCTAACAAGTATCTTCTCCTAACGTGTCCATGGAAAGACTGAAACGTGTCATCTTCATGGAGGTGGATAATGTTTCGAGTCGCCAGAAGATCTGACGTGTATCCCCAGCGGCCGTACGAAGTTATAGTCTATCGACCTTGGAGTAACTGCACATAACGACCCATAACCTAAAAGACAATTTACAAGGTGAATTAGGTTAGAAGTCAGATTTAAAAAGAAAATCTTAATAATCAATTGCAGCTGCTAAAGAAAACATAAACAACGATTTAATGTGTCGGAGGATAATTTTAGTATGTTATTAAATATGTCGGAGAAAACGAACAAAAATAAAATACACGGTGGGGACCAACCGTTGACAAGGTTAGGTTGGTACGAAGGTTCTTTAAGCTTTTGTTAGATATAAAACACTTTTCTATCTGAAAAAAAAGTGCAGTGGAATTGAAGTTTTGTTGCAGTAGTGAATGTCTTTATTCACCAGATAAAGCCTTTTTATAGACGGTAAAACAGAGCTTTAGGTAACAATCAGATCTCTTACGTATACATGTATCGTTGTATGTAAAGGCTCAAGATATTTCTTTTTCGTGCATTTATTACCCGCCTCTTGACACTTTATGTGTAGTCCACATCACGCAAGTGGCTACAACTATATTAGTAGAGTACCTATAATATATTATGTCTAAGCCTAAAGATTCTACACACTTCCCACGACATATGACGCAAGAGAAAGCGTAGGACTAAATCGTCTTTTCAATGTGGAAACATGAATAGTCATTCTCGTTTTTGAATCTCATTGTTACTTTCTTCATATCCCAACTTTTGGTGATTATTAGGCTAGATATCCCTTCCTTTTAAGAGTTTATTAAATAATAATTATATTTTTAATATTTTCAATGAGTAAAACTTCTCTCTTCATTGTTTTAAGGGACAATTAGCTAGATAATCATAGAAAACATTAGAATTGAGAGAATAACAATGAGAAAGCAAAAACTAAAGCAATTACCAGCGAGAAAACATCAGTATCCCCAATTTAACCTGTTAGCACGTGAACATATATATATATATATATATATGTATATACATATATATATCTATCTATCTCTCATTGTCTCTCTCTCATCACTCTTCTTCTTCCACCTCCTCAATCCATAACAGTCGCAGCTTCCATTAACCCAATAGGATTGCCGGATCCGTCCATCCTATTACCCAATCCGTCAATCCTAGCATTGGATCCCATATATGCTTTTTCATGTTTTTTTTAAACCTTGCTTTTTCATGTTCATGGGAAAGAAGGAGGCTCACTAGATTTGGAGAGAGAGATGATCGATTGAAGTTGAGAGAAACAAAGCTCTCCATTGACTGTGAAAAAGAGGATTGTAGGAGAGAGAAGTAAGTTGAGAGAGAAATAGACACGTTTAAGAAAGAGAGATGAATTCAATGACACAATTGGGTTACTGAAATATGTTACAGTACCATTGTCATCCACCTAATTACCCTATAATGTGTTGCTATCAGATGCAATTTCCTTTGTTTTGTTTTAATCGTTTGTTTTATGTGTTTATATAGATTTTTCATCACTGCACATTAACAATTTTTTTGATAAGTGTTTTATAATAAAAAAATGTAACAATTAAAACTATAAACTAATTAGAGCATACATCAAATTTACATTTAAAATCACTTGTTATATATTTATTTTTATTCATATATAAATCGATATATATATAGATAATAAACTATTACAAAATCATTAATTAATTGACCTGCGGTCGGTCCGGTTCAACCGAATGATCCGGTGACCCGGATGGTAGTCCGGTTCGCCATCCAGGTCGGGTTTAAAAACATTGACTCCAACGGATAATAAAATTAATTTGAATGATAGAGCAATTAAATATCCCAATTTTTTACACAAATGGCTTTTAGTGGTAGTGGTGTTAATGAAACCACTCCAAACGCAGATGATTCAATTCTTGCTCGCCAGAAAATCCCAAATGCTAGATCAAGAGTTTCACATAGCATCAAAAATTGGAAAATAATCTTTCATCTCATCTAGGGGTAAATTCACTTCTTTGTTTAGGTTTCTCTTGGATTTCTTTCTTTTAAGTTTGATCACTACTTACCACCATTGTGCCTTATAATTGGGGCATGATTGGTTGTAATAGGGATTTATAAATTTAAAACTTTGTCACATGCCGAAAGTTGGGTTAACTGCGTATTTCTCTTTGTAGAAGTGCTACTAAAACGATTTTTCCCCATACTTTTTGTTTTACTACATAAACTATGTAAACCACTAAAAAAACTACACAAATTAATTATCTCTTCGAAAGTAACTGACCAAATAAAATTGGTTTAACTAATTTTTTCTCTAAACTGTAACCACGGTTAAGTAAACCAAAATTGCGTTTTTGAAATCTAATAAGTATAGTATGTGTATTTTCCTTCTTTAGAAGTGCAACTAGAACAATTCCCCCCCCCCCCCCCCCCCCCCCCAAACTTTTATCTTTTTGTTTTACTACACAAACAATTTAAAATGATCATAAAACTACATGAACTTATTTATCTCTTTACCAAATAAACCGTAATCGCGTATTAGGAACTACGATTAACCCAACCGATTTTTTTTGTCTTGTCATCTCATCTTCTTCCCCAGTAATTAGCAACTAATAAATAAGTGTTAAAAATGAAAATTACTGTTTTTCATTTGTAAAAAGCATTGGTTATGCAAAATTTATTTAACATTTTTTTCATCAAAATACATAGAATAGAATGATAATGTAATCTACATAGAATTACATACTATTTATTTTTTTGAACTACTTATCTAGTTTTGAGAAATTTATATTTGTTTTGAAAAATTCAAATGACGTTAGATGCAGAAAAAACTTTATTTTTCTTCACTAACTTTGAAAATTTGAATAACTAATTTTATGAAGATCATAAGCAAGTAAGCTAAAGAGGGGAAAAACAAAAAATGAATGTTCCAAAATGGTTGGGATAGAAGAGTAATATTATGGGAAATTACATAGAACATATCTTAGCCGATTATCTAATCTGGTTACTTAGCATATTATAATTTTTTTGATGATTATTCTTGCCAATTCCCCTTACTAAAAGCTTTAAATATTATAGCCATGGATTTGCCACATTAGCCACTTTTGCTTAGTTATTTACATATTTTTTTTCACAAATTAACTTTTTGTATTTTATCTTACAGAAAGACTACAAAAATCATGAAAATTAACAAACTTGTATGAAATGTTTGTCTTTTGTTTTTGCAAGGTGTATGAACTTGAAAAATACTAAAAAAAACAACTTTAATTCAACCCGGAATTCCTAGAGTTGAAAGAGAAGAGGATATAAGGCTAATTAAGGAAGCAAAATCAAGCGCTTGTCCGGTAGCTAGCTAGACAAGAGAATACAAGCGTATGACCAACTAAACGCTTCCTCATGTGTCTGAATATTATGGGCAACACTGAGGCTATAACCCGTTTTAGTTGAGTATGAACCCGATTTGTCCGGTAGCCAGATAAGAGAATCTGGTTGCTTAAATGAGCTTAGGAAAATCTGTCGTTAGTATTTGTCGAATCTTTTCAACATTCCAGCTATGATTATCATGGTTAATCAATTCTCCAACTGTCATTTGTATCGTATCTAGTGTAGGCCAATAGGTGCTTGTGAGATCGATGTGGAGAGCCACAGACAATCCCACACTCTGATTTTTGAACCATCGCCCACAATCCATCACCATTATCCCCTTCCAACCATGAAGGCAAAAAGCACTCTAGGAAGCTTGTATTATAACAATACTTGCCTATTAGTACACGAGCTAGTAATGAGGTTGCGTCGAAAATTCTCCACGCTAGCTTTGCTAAGAGAGAGTCATTGAACGTTGCAATATCTCTAAAACCAAGTCCACCCATTCATTCCCTTAGGAAGGCAAAGCTTGTCCTAAGAGATCCAACCAACACGAGATCCAAGCTTAGTGTAGAAAAGTTGGAATTAATCACTTGCAAACAAATCGCACTCTAATCGTGTTGCCATTTATTCTCCGATTAAAGTCACGGGAGCCGGATGAAATAGTCTTCGATCCCATTAAGGTTCTTTGCCTCCAAGCTCGGCTCCGAAAGACAATGCGATTCGAACAAGGTTAAATGATTTCTAAATGCTAAGTTAATGAATGATATCTCAAGCGTAAAACAAGGTTTAACAATCATAGTTTTATCACTAAAATATGTACAAATTACAGCTTTAGTTCAACAAAAAATAGTCTGAAACGAAAACGTTGAATAAAAATTTGGTGTTCAAATCTATCATATTCCGGAAGATGTCTCACGCATAGTAGCACTCCTTACGCTGCACACTAACCCAACCACCATTAGTGACTGATCCGTTAGCATCCCACAACCTCACCACATTTCCGTTAATCTCCGTCAAATCCACGTAACGGTACCAACCATCACCTCCGTTTCTCATCCTCTCCCACCACTCCCCACACTCACCTCCTCTGTCTTCTTCACCATCCCTTTCTCCGTCAGTCTCTTCGTCGTCGTCATAGTACACCGTTAGCTTCCCTTTCGTTACTCCGTCATTGCACAACAACAAACTCCAATCCTCCGTATCCGTTACCTTCATTCGAGGTCTGGTTTCCACAACGAGAGCCTTTTGTTTTGGTGGGTCAGGAACAGCTTCTTCTTCTATAAAACCATCGTCTCTGCCGCTAGTGGTGGCTCGGATCCGCCAGAAACTAACGGCGGCCGTCACGACAGCAATCCACGTCCAGAGATTGTTGAGAATGAAGCTAACGTAGTCGAAAGCCAAAACCTCTAACGGAGAATCCAAGGTCGCCATTTCTGAATGTGATTGATGATTTGATTGTGGTTTGGTTTATATAAGGACAAAGGAAAGAGAGGATTTGTATGGAGAGAGATGGAATCTGAGCCGTTGAATAATGGATCTAAGGAGAGATAGATGATGCGTAGCCATTGGATATTGTCAAGTTGAACGGTGGATCATTCATAGATGCTGAGTATCGAGACCGAAGATGCTTTGCTCTTTAAGGAAGATGCCACACGGACCAATATCCTATTCTAAACAACTTAATTTTATGACACGTGTTTGGTCAGGAACTAAAACTCCTGACACTGTCGTATATTCCCTCAAGTTTTGCCGGCTGGTTTCTCCAAGTGTCAAGTGAAACAAGACACGTGGTGTTATATTATTGATCTAACTATGGATCTCATTACATCCAAATCCAATGTTTTTTCTTTTCACTTATCTTTAAATAAAATGCATTTCATCACCAATCTCAACTTCTCAAAAAAGGATTATCCTCTTTTTCCTTTGGTAGGCGTGGAAACGTATGTCTATGTGGAGTTATTAATTTTGTTTGTTACTTGGAAATGCATCGAGATAATTTTGAATATTGTTATTTTTGTTTCTAAATGTGTTTCCTTTTTCTTTAAAAAATACTAACTATAGGAATATCTGGTTTGCTTTCAAAAAATAATAATGAAAAGTTGTGTTTGCTGACAAAATATGAAGAAAACTACAGAAGAAAAAAGAGTTGAGAATATATGTATAACTAAAAAGTTAACTATCGATTTCCCATCTAATAAGTATGATTGGCCATTATAATGAAACAAAGGGATATGACACAAACGAGGTGCATACATCATTTGAGGTTCTTAGTTACGATTAGCGAAAGAAAATAGATTATTTAACTACTAGTAACAATTGTTGTTGAAATTAGTTATGAAATTTGCCATCATGTATATATATAGTCCTATATAATTTGCAGGAAAATCATAAGCTTTTTTTTTAGCAGCATAATTTATGTAGAAATATTATAATTCGGCCTTCAATATAAACAATATACAATCTATAGAAAATCATTCCGCCATGACTAACGTTTTCTTATAGTAAAAGTTACTAAAAAGGGAGGCTGAGGGAAATAGGGCGTGGGATGATGGGATTAGAAAGAGTGGGCAAATTAACATGCATTTCCAAGGATACTTACACAAGAAATGGTTCATAGCTTTTTTTATATATCATGCACGGATGCACCTGCAGGAAACCTCGATCATTTCGATATGCCTATCCGCGAGACCCTAAATCCTTGGCGAAACATTAATGTGCTTCAGCTTCTTTGGTGTTTTATATTTCTTTAGTGCCATGAATCTAGGTTCTATAATAGGGAGATCACAATCTCGACGAGAAAGGTTTCTCGGCTGCTAATATCCTTATTTTGAGGAGTAGTTTCCAGCCTTGGTGTAGGGCAAACTATAACCGCCTCGTGAGAAATCTCTAACCGGTAGGATCTCTTGGATGAGAAAAAACTCTAGACTATCTAGTTTTCATTATTTAAATTCTAATTCATTTAAATCATTGAAGAAGAGAGAATGATAATGTCGGCGTTCATACTCTTTGGTTTCATCGTCTTACTCAATATCTTGTGTGTCTCCTCAAACATATAAAATGTCTTCTGATGCCAAATTGGAAAACGGCACTTGGATGTATGGACAGATTGGAGGCTTCACCGTGGATAGACCATGTACTAGTTATACACTCCAATACAAATAAGTAGTAAGTTGTTGCATTAATTCAAGATCAAGAGGAAGATCAGCATCGAATCAAAGTGGGATTGTCTTTAGGGAATCTAAATGTGATGATCATGTTGAGTTAATGATGGTTCGTCAACTAAGTGATATTCATGAAGATTGGATAAACCATGGATCCATATTATACTTAGACAGGCGAAGGAATGTGATATATAGGTTTGTTTCCTGATCATGGTTCCACATTAAACTAACATCTTTAGTTCATTGATTATGAAATATCATTTGTAGTTGCAATCGCATAAGAGAAGTGTACGCTCATTGGAACAGAGGAAAACAATCTAGGATGGTCATCGCTTATTGTAGTAACTCTTTAGACATGAGACATGAAAGAACGAAGGTGAAAGAAAAGAGAGAAAAAGATCAAGCAGCTTTGAGGAACTTTAAGGTCTCGTCAATGTGTTTCTCAGGCTGGAATTGGTTGTTGTAGATGAGCTGAACAACACCGTTTTTGTCAAGAACGTAAGTTTGTCTCCCCGGTAACGCACCAAAAAGGTCTCCTGGCACTCCCCAATCTTTCCTCACCTTATTCCCTTCATCACTCAACAGCGTGTACGGCAGTTTGTATTTGCTTGCAAACGCCTGCAATGTTTTGAAAATGGAAATGAAAAGGGCCCTTGTGAGAATGCAGAAATCAGAGAATGTGATGTCTTACCTTGTGAGAAGCAGAGTCATCACCACTGATGCCAATGACCTCTGCGCCGGCCTTCTTGAATTTCTCATAAGAGTCTCTGAATGCACAAGCCTGTTGTACAAGTAACACCAATTAATATCACAAGACTAGTAAATGTGCAAGTAATGTGGATAAGAAGAAAGGACCTGCTTGGTGCAGCCAGGGGTTTCATCTGCAGGGTAGAAATACAGAACAACAGGCTTCCCTTTATACTTCTTGAGGCTCACTGGCTTTCCGTTCTGATCCTTTAATGTGAAGTCTGGTGCAGCCTGCCCCTTGTTAACCTGCTCACATCACACACACACACACACACACAAATATTCAATATATGAGGGCACTTTATAAACAAGAGAATTCAGAGATGGCCTAATGTCTGAAAAAACCGAAAAGAAACATCAAATGAAAAAAATGGGTCCAAATTACGAATTCTAATGATATGATGATAGATTACAAATTCAGCTTATTTACCACAAGTCGTTACCTAATGAATGTATCAATAGAATAACGTGAAATGTACCTTGGCAGAGATTGAGGTTTTGAGAACATAGGAAGAGAGTGGGGAGAGAGAGGAAGAGTGAGAGAGGCTGGAGCCAAACAAGGATGATTTTGTGGGAAATGAAAAATGGGTTTTGGTGACAAGAGTGTTTCTGTGAGGGAGAGAGTGAAGTGTAGCGTGATTAGAGAAAGTGAAGGAAGAAGAAGAAGCCATTTTCTTTTCTCTACCAAGAATTCTCTTACTGATTCATGTACTTTGTCCGAGTCAAGTACCGAAATGTGAGTATGGGAGTGGAAGAAGATGAAGATAGGGAAAGATTGGTGACTGTTGTAACACGTCATTCGCTTGTTTCTGTTGATGGGCCAATTTACGATGGGCAAAATCTCATGACTTTGGGAAAGAGAAAATGGAAAATTCCTTGAAAATATTCTAACTAAATTAGATATACTAAAAAAACAGAGAGACTATTTTGACTATCCAAATAATGCATAAAGTATTTTTTTTTTTTGAGAAATTCTCATATACCACTCTTTAAATTTTTTTTCTTCAAAATACTATATTTTTTCAAAAGCTCCAAAAATACCACTTTTTGTCAAAAATTCCAAAAGTACCACAAAATTGAAAGTCAATTTTTAGGGTTTATAATTTAAAATTTTTAGGTTTGGGTTAACTATTCCAAAATTATGGTATACTTTTAGGGGGTAGGTTTTGAGGTTTGAGGTTTAGTTTTGAATGGTAAAAGTAAATTTTAATTTTGTGGTATTTTTTGGAACTTTTGATAAAAGTAATACTTTTGGAAAAAAAAACTAAAAATATGGTATTTTGAGAAACAAAACATAAAAGTGTGGTATTTTTTAAAAATTGCCTTTTTTTTAATCGACTGGGTATTATATTAAAATCAAAAGCAATTGTTCTAAAGCATTACAAAACCAAAAACATCAAAACCCCAAAGAAAGAAACAAAAGATGTTATTTACAAAGCTTCACGACGAAGAAGAACTTGTAGCCACGACGGGCCTCCAATCAATAAGTAAAAATTAAAACGACCATCCCGAGTAACACTCTCTGCGATTGTTCGAGGATAAACATTAGCACTTGGAGATTCAAGTTCAAAAGAACATTAAACAAAACTTTACCGTATGTTCTGAATTTGATCAAGTAAATCCGATAACGTGGCCACTCCGAGGTTTTATTCAGCGCATCAAAGGATGCATGACAATTATATCCAATGATCACATCTTGAAACCTCAAGTCACGAACACTTTATAACACCCAAAGAACACAACATAATGCTGCGATAATTCCATTAGAAAAACAAGTGAAAGCTTCCAGCGCATGAAGTAGAACAGAACCCGAGTGATTTTGAGCAAGCCAAGCACCTCCATTATGCAGTGAGAAATTTCGCCAAGTTGAGCTCATATTACACTTAATGCTTACTTCCGCCTGAGGTTGCCATTTAAGATCACAAAGTTGGATTCATGTTGTCTTTGTAGGCTCTTCTTTCACTTTGTCATTCACCACAAACCACAATGTAGCTTCCTCCATAGCTTGTTGGCAAACAGTCCCTAAGGCAATTTGTTGTTGAGCATAGATAATGGAATTACGATTCTTACATATGTTCCATAAAAATCAATGTATTGCATAAAGTATTATAGATTGGCTTTTATATACTAAGAATTCAAAATTTCGTAGGTTTTACATCCTTGATTCTAGCGGTGTTAAAAGTTAAACGAACAAAATTCTTGAAAAAGATCTTAACTAAATTTGGTTTGCTAAAATATTATACAAACTATTTTAACTATTCAAATAATACTCGAAGTATTACACCTTTCCTTTGATATACTCAAATTTTCAAAATACTAGTATAAGAATACTCTTTTGCATATTATTTAAATATCCCATGAGTGAAATTATCATTTTGAATATTTTCACTATTTAATATTTAAAAAATGTCAAAAAGAAACAGTGTTTATCTAAGTGTATTTCAAGTCTATACTATTTTATGCATTCAAATACTATAATTATCTAAATCAAAAACACATATTTATTTCGGAAAATTTCAAAAATGCTACTTTTCAAATTTTTTTTGTTGCAAAAGTGCCACAAATGAAGATTCTTTAAAACCCTAAACCCTAAAATTTTATAAGATTTTTGACCCTAACAAACTTTAAACCTTAAAAACTAAATCCTAACATAACATAGTTAAACCAAATATAATTAATTTTTTGAGTACATAATATAATATTTATAAAGTTAATTTAAAATAACAGCAACAAAAAATTATTAATCTTTAAAATATTACATTATATTGCATTTTAATTTAAAATATTACATTGAGTTTAATTTAAATTTATAAGGTATATGTTGGTGATCTATGTTATATGAGAATATATAAAAATTCCACCGTAGCATATAATATTAATTGAAATATTTTGATTGATTTTAAAAGATTTATCTCTTAAAAAACTCTTTAAAATTTAAACGATACTTAATATTTTTTTGTGTGTCTTCTCATCAATTAATATATATTGGATATATATGCAGTTATATAAATATATGGATGCATGCATAACATGTGCATTTTATGAGAGAATTTTATGCATAACATATGCATTTTATGAGAAAATTTTGAGCATTTTACATTGTGTTTATGTGTATGTAAGAAAGTAAAAGCTTGTTTACTAAAAAATATATCTTATTAGTAACATTGTGAAATGTATAGCTATCAATAAACAAATCTGTTTAGCTTTAAGAAAGGTGTTGGCGAACGATCGGTCCTTTTATTTTTATATCTGTAATATGTATATTAAATTCAACATTTATAACAAAAATTAAGGTTTTTTCAATCATACATGTTATTTCGCACATAAGCGACAATCATTTATACAACAATACGATCACTATCAGAAAACACACCTAATTCCACTTGCCTTTCCATCCTTAGTCTTTGAGTGGACTTATAGAACAAAATTAATTGTATGGGCCCAAGAATAATACATATTCCATTGGCAATCTACACAAGACGAATTAACAAAAAAAACATTAAAATACTTTTATTGTGATGAAAATAAAAGAAACTTACCACCATGAATGGATCAAATGGTAGAAACCCAAAATACCACATACGACCGCATGAGGGATTAAGGCCAATGTGGGTAAGAGGCTTATCTTTTCCATGTTTTTGGTTTGATGATACAACATAAAATCGCAACAACAAGTGTCCAATATACCGAATGATCTTTTAGATGAAACTCATTTCTTAGATGAACTTTCGTTTGCTAGTCTCTCTACATTGACTTCTCGTTAGAACTATAAGTTCTCACATTTCTCTTGATACATCAGTGACTTTAATGGTGATCGCAAAGCTTGAGCCATCCATTAAATATCCTCAACGCTAGTAACAATTAAAAGACAACAAACAAAAAACAACAAACAGAAGATAGAAAAACAAAATGTTTACATTCGAAGTGTTACTTTTGTTTTTCTATCGTCTGTTAATTGACGTAATCTACTTCTACTTGGATACTTTTTTCCTCCATATTAACTAAAATTTTGTTGACAAAAAATGGTTAAATTATAAATTAAAATATATTGAGCAACAAGCTCATTTTTACATTTTTCCGTTCTTGTTATTGTTGATGGTAGTATTAGAAATAGAAAAAGCCATGTTAAGACGAAAGTGACGGGAAAGCCAACAAAAATCTTTGTTGTGCAAAGAAAATCAATAAACTTACAAAATCCAAAATAAGAAAATTACTTTAAATTTAGAATTTTAATTTTAATTTTCGTAGTTCTGTTACTTGAAATCTCTCTCGTCATTTTCCAACCCAAAAATCCTTAGAATACAAAAACAAATCTTCCAGGGCTGCTAACATCTTTTTGTATGGCGTTTCCTCTTCGTGTCTAAGATTGCTTCATTTCCATTTCCTCTTCTGGTAATGTATACATTTCAATGAAATTAGCATGAATGAATATTAAGAATTACCGTTATATGTTTTGAATATTATCTTGCATGTTAGCTATTTTTCTTGACGGATTTGGATCTTTGGGATTTTTCCCATGTGATTGATGTGCATTGTATTGTCTGCATCTTTATGGATTGTGTTCCAGATTCCATTGAGATCTGACGCAAGTAAAGCAAATCTTGTCTATGTATATCATACTTATTGATTATGGGAAGCGAAACGAGACATTTTACATTTCCTTTCAATCTGATGGCAAATATTGTTACGAAAAATAGATTCATCAAACTGATTCCATAAACAAATATTTTAAGACAAAAATTCAAACATGTATGATTGGTTTAGAAGACAGTGGCTTGGTTGATATTTAAAGTGATTATTATTGCAATAATTCTTAAGCAATGTCATTGAAGAAAACGGTGTAATATGTTGTTTTATTTCATTGATTTGATTAATTGTTTTTGTGGGATTCTAAAATGCAGCCTGCCTCGAAATATCTTATATTATCCTAATTTAGGAGAAAATGGATGAAAACAACGCAGCGAAGTTAACCGGAATCAGGCAGATTGTGAGGTTAAAGGAGATTCTACAAAAATGGCAAACTGTCACAATAGGTTCAAAGTCAGATGATACCGAGTTGGGACTTGGAAAGCACACAGCAATCATTTCACCGGTTATAAACAAGAGGTTATTGGATTTGAAGACTTGTGACTCAGACGAGGAAACTTGCCAAAGCCCCGAGCCACCGCCTGATGTACCTAAAGGGTATTTAGCGGTTTATGTTGGACCTGAGCTCCGAAGATTTATAATACCCACAAACTTTCTAAGCCATTCTCTGTTCAAGGTCTTGCTCGAGAAGGCTGAGGAAGAGTATGGTTTTGATCACAGTGGTGCATTAACCATACCTTGTGAGGTCGAGACTTTCAAATTCTTACTTAAGTGCATTGAGAACCATCCTAAAGATGACACCTCAGGTAATAAGCTCTTCTCCTTCATCCTTACAAAAATCTGCACCTTATCGTATACTTTGAAGTAATATATGAATTATCTTAAACAAACAAATCTATTAAAAATCTTGAGTACAATGTCTAATGAATTTGGAGAAATTAGAGAACACCTTAAATATACTTTCTTCTTTTTTTTTTTTTTTTTTGCAGCTGAAGATTTAATAGAAACAGAAGAGTAAATAACAAGTCACATATATAATTCTTCTTTTTCTATTATATTACCATCTCCTTTATAACTCGTATTAGGGGTGATGACTCCCGATGGTACTTGTAAAATCAGTTTCTCTTTGTATTTTTATGATTGGTTTGTTTTCTTCTTCTACTTTTCCATTGTTTTTTTCCAAAAGGAAGAGTAGATATAATTTGTTTCAAGTGTGGAAAATTGATGGTCAAAGACTCAATGTGATTATAGATGGTTTTATAATCAATCTCTCATGGAATCACTATAGCTATAACAAGTAAACCGCTATTTGTGGTTAAACTTTACTCGTATATGAAAGGAAGTAAACGCCTCAAGTTGTAGTTACTTAATACATCCACTAAACTAATAAGCTGAGTATGTGACAATTTATGAGGCTTCCATCATGAAAATATGGTTGCAGAATTGTCATGAGTTTGAGGCTTTGAATCTTCATCTCTTAATGTGACAATGAAAGCTGCAATCCTATTCAAAAGTAAGACATGATACATAAGGATCCAAGTACATGGACATTAAGCTTTAGTATATGTCAAAGATGTTTAAAGAGAAAAAGTTTGGTATCGTACAAATAGGCGCTAATGTTAAGGTTTTAGACATATTTACGAAATCATTATTTCCAAAGACTTTTCATAAGCCTGTTGAAAGTATAGGCCTTGTGGATAGCTCTTAATTATGTTGTCTGCTTATGATTAGCCTATATATTTGACCTTTATTTGAGCTCTTGTATGCCTTTTACATCTTTATATATTTTGTTTCCGATGTGCACACTCACAATTATTGTTGGATGTACGATTACATAATTTATATTTATTTAAAGACATCAAAGGGACCATTAAGATAACTCCTACTTATATTAAGGGTTTAGCTATGAAGGTAGTCATTACTCACATTGATTACTAGATTAGTCAAGACACTAATGATGACCAAATGAAAATAGGGATATAACATATTATGACGGCTTTATTATTCTAAAAGAAAACTTCAATGGACTATATTAACGACCAACTAGGAGAATGTAAGGAATATATTTCCTTTCCCGTGGTCTTATAGTTAACCGTTTTATATCGGAATAATTTTTTCTCTAACATATTTGGTGACCAATCTAATTGGCTATTAAGAAGTTTTAAATCTAATTAAGCATGATTAAGCCATTAAGCAATATTAAGCTAATATTTGACAAATGGCGCAATATGACAAGTGGCGGAGAAGCGTTGACCATCGGATGACACATGGCGTCCATCAAAGGACAAATGTCATCCATGCGCTTTCCACTTGTCATACATACATTCAACTCTAATTTGATGAGCGATTGTAATTAACTCAACTTTGATGGACAATTGAGATTGATCGGAAACCCTAATGAGGAAGGGTTCCTCTCTCCACCTATAAACACATGTCTCACTTCATCATGGCGACATTCTTAGAGAACCACAATATTTAAAGAAGTTCTTATGGGTAAAGGGAGAGAAAGCCTTATCTCCTATCTAAAGATCAAGTTTCCGTCTTCTACTCGCAAAACCGTTTTAAGACTTCACCAAAAAAATGAAATAAGGTATTCTCATAACCCTCTTTATGATCTTATTAGAGTATCATTATCACTGATACTTTATGGGTATTAAGGGATAAAAAGATTTTTTTTTTGTTGGTTGAGTCGTCTCTCGAAGAAGAGATTTTTGATCCGGTTCAAGAGAACAAGGTACCACATGTATCAACATAATTGGTTCAACATTAAATAAATAAATTAACTAAATAAAAATTATTAAATAATTATATTTAAGTAACCGGTAGAGGTTACTCTGATAATAATGGTCTTATGGATTTAATCTAGATGTTTAAGATCTTAGGATTCATATAATTTACGCTTAGATGCATGTATATTATTTTACATGCACGCTGATTTAACTTATATTTATCACCAAAATCGATAGGTAATGGAATGGATAATTCATGATGAACTTGATAATTGAGGAAAGGTGATTATATATTTTTTAAAACTGGAAGAAGCAGAATGTGAAAGCTTAGTACGGGCAAAGTGGCAATGCAATCAACGTGAATCTTCGGATATCATATGATTATCTTTTGAAGGTGATTGTGGTGGATGTTTTCAACCAAAAATCAAGTACGCACGCTTACAACAGTTTCTCTTAACGATCCAGAATTGGGAAATAGCGTTTCGAGTGGGCCCAACAACGAATAAAAAAGTTTAGTTGTTAAGGTAAAGGGCTAGTGGGCCCAACAAATCAAACTAAAAAGGCCCACTCAAACTCCAAAAGCGTTGCGGTTTGGCGCGTTTGAAGCGAAACCGTCTTGAGCCGTTCCAGTCGCAATCATGATTTCTCGAACTCTCTTCCTTTCTCTCTTTGTCTCCGTCCCAGAAACTCTCTTGGCTCAAAATCTCTCTCTACTAAGAAAATGTCTTCTTCTTCTCCTTCCAATTTTCTTCTATTCTCACCGACGCGACAACCTCTAACCACCATACCCACCGCATCTCCATTCATGCTCCGCCGGAGCTCTTACGGCTTCGGTGTATTTCACAGGAAGCGTGCTCGTTTCAAGCGACAGAGTCGGACCTCGCTTCGGATTAATTCCTCGATTTTTCCTCCGCCGCCTTTCGATATCAACCTTCCTTCTCTCGATTCATTAGCTCCATCTATCGCCGGATTCGCTTCCGGCTTAGCCGTTGTTCTATCTTCCAAGCTATTCGGAAGATCTTTAAGGATTAGTGAAAGCGATGAAGAAGTTGTTGGTGAATGGATTCTTTTCACCAGTCCTACGCCTTTCAACAGATTTGTTCTCCTTCGTTGCTCTTTGCTCGAGTTTAATCTCAGCGACCTTCTAGAGAGCCTTAGCGATAGACTCGTTAAGGAGGAGAGGCACTTCGTTACTCTCGACTGCGGTAAGATTCTCTCGTCGACTGCTACTGCTACGGATGAGAAGCCGTTGGAGTATCAGAGAGTCTGTATCAGTACGGAAGACGGAGGCGTTGTTTCGCTTGATTGGCCGGAGAATTTAGATCTTAAGGAGGAGCGTGGGCTTGACACGACGGTGATTCTAATCCCGGGAACACCTGAAGGGAGTATGGACGAAGGTGTTCGCTCATTTGTAACCGAGGCTCTTAGACGGGGAGTGTTTCCTGTAGTCATGAACCCTAGAGGATGTGCTGGTTCGCCTCTCACTACACCTCGGTGAGCTACACTACACACTCTCTTTCGAACCGTAGATTGAATCTATTTGATCCTAGGCAATTTGTAATGTTCTTGATTCTCTAGGTTATTCACAGCTGCTGATAGTGATGATATATCCACAGTTATGCGATTCTTAACCAAGACAAGGCCATGGACGACACTTATGGGCGTTGGCCGCGGATACGGTGCAAATATGTTGACAAAGTACTTGGCAGAAGCGGGGGAACGAACACCTCTTACAGCTGCTGTATGCATAGATAATCCATTTGACCTTGAAGAGATGACCCGAACGTCTCCTTATTGTACTAGTTTGGATCGGCTGCTTACAGGTGGATTAGTAGAGATACTGCAGGCAAACAAGGTTTGGTATTGCTTTGTAAAAAATGATTTATGAACTCGCTTTTAGTCAACTCTTCTCTTTTATTGACTGGGCTATGTAAATGGATATCTTTTAGGAGATTTTTCAGGGTAGAGCAAAAGCCTTTGATGTTGGAAAAGCTTTGTCTTCAAAATCACTCCGTGACTTTGACAAAGCCTTATCCATGGTGACAAATGGTTTCGAGAGTTTAGAAGATTTCTATTCTAGTTGTGCCACCAGAGATTTGATTGGGGAAGTTAAAGTTCCTGTCCTCTTTATACAGGTAAATATTCCGGCTGTGGTGTGATGTCGAAGGTTACTGCTCTCTTTATGACCTTATACCTCTTACTCAGAGGTGCTATGTTTTCTGGTCTCGTTATAGTTAGGATTTCACATTTAGAGGTATATTTAATTGACTAAGAATCCATTCCAGGAGGCTACTTTCGTTTAGGACAGACGGAGAAATTCAATTACTGATATTTTATGACCCCGGATCATGATTGAAACTGAGGGTAATGTAGAATGAGTTAATAGATGGTCTGATGAAATTATCTTAGGGTGATTTTGGCATTGGAACTAAATTGGATCTTAATCCTTCGGATAAACATGCTTAAAAGTTTCCTTGAAAGGGAACAGTATGCTCTTTTGTATCATTTTACTCGTAAGTCACACTTGAAAGCAGGTTTTAGTTTGCATGTAAACTACTTGGTAGTCTAAAATTGGTCTCTTGAATCCCTTGTGTGAACAGTGTTGTACATATTTTGACTCACGACACGAAATCGCTTATTTTTTTCAGAATGATGATGTAGTGCCGCTTTATACAACACCACGTAGTGCAATAGCTGAAAACCCATTTACTAGCCTGCTTCTGTGCTCTTCTTCACCAAGTCTGATCAGTGGACATACAGTGGCCGTGTCTTGGTGCCAGGACCTTGCGATTGAGGCAACTTCTCCCCCTAAATTTCTCTCTCACATGCATGCATAGGCACACATACACAATTCTAATTTCTTTAGTTTAGTGCAAAATTTCACAAATGTTTAAATTATACTTGAAAAAATAACCTGCTGGCATCGTTGACCAGTACTCAAACATCTTGGTAGAAATTTAGGCTTCGTCATGTAGTAATATGTTACAGTAACATATTGCTAGTCCGACAGAGAGACCATCTTGTATCGTTTTGATTTCTTTTTTGGTCATTACTGATAGATAAAAGGCATGCATAATACTCTCTATATCCAAGAGGCTCACTATTATGATCTTGTTGTTAGTAACTGATGATTGATGTATGTGTGTAAAATTTTGATTAATTTTTTGGTTCAAATGCGAATAATATGCTAGTTCTTCCTTCTTCCATGGAATTTTTTTTTTTCTTTAATTTGTAGTTGACTGTCTTGTTACATTTACCCTTAGTCCTGAGAGATTGATTTTCCTATATTGACCATGCAGTGGTTGACTGCTGTAGAGCTTGGGCTTCTGAAAGGTCGTCATCCACTTTTGATAGACGTGGATGTTACTGTTAATCCTTCAAAAGGCTTAGTTCTTTCGGAATCCAGGGCACCTGAAAAAGGTACCAGTGCCAAGAAGCTTCTGCAGGTAGCTCGGGCAAAGACAGTGAATGGTTACTGTGTAGATCCTTCCAGGGAAACTCTTGAAGAAAATGACATCACCCCAAATTCTAGTTTGCCCTCGGGAACAGAGTTACAGAAGAATGTCAAAATCGAGATGGGATCTGATGAACCAGAAAACGGTGGAGTTTCAACAGGTGATCCTGTTGAAGAAAATTATATCACCCCAAATTCTAGATTGCCCTCGGGAACAGAGTTTCAGAAGAATGTCAAAATCGAGACTGGATCTGGTGAACCAGAAAACGGTGGAGTTTCAACAGGTGATCCTGTTGAAAATGAATTAGTTGAAGATAATGTAGAAGAAAGTGAAAGAGGACAGATGTTGCAGACTGCAGAAGTGGTTGTGAACATGCTTGATGTAACCATGCCTGGCACGCTGAAAGCTGAAGAGAAGAAAAAGGTAACAGCCAACATGCCAAATGTAAAAAAGAATTCTTACAAGTTTTACTGTCGTCGCTGCATTAACAATTGCTTGACAATTATTCAGTAAATGTCTAGGTTATGGATGCTGTTGGTCGAGGAGAAACAATTGTAAAAGCTTTGGAAGATGCCGTACCAGAAGATGTTCGTGAGAAGCTCACAACAGCTGTAACTGGAATCTTGGAGTCAAGTGGCAGTAAGTTAAATTTTGAAAAGCTTAAGCTTCCTATGTTATCACAAGGATTGAAAAAGGCGGAGGAAGCAAAGAAAGAACAATCAAGTACCGTAGGTCAAAAGGATTCTCATTCTCCTGATCTGATTAATAAGAGCGATGGTTTGGTGAGTGGCTCGGATAACACTACTGGTAGCTCGGACGATTCTGCTAGTGGAATAGAACTTGAGGGTTCCCCTTCAAAGGCTTCCCAGAAAGATGGTATCTCTGGAACATCTCAACCCGTCGACAATGATCAAGATGATAGTTCTGTCCTTACTAAGAACGGTGATGATGAGCCAGTTAGTCTTGGAAATAACGAGTCATCTACTAATGAAAAGACCAGTGCAGCTGATGGTTCTGAGAAGGCTTCTGAAGCAAAGGTTGATAGTACCAACCAGGGGCAGGCAATGGGCACAGAGGATGTAACTAGTGATAATGACAAAGTGGACCAAGGTTCTGTAATAGCCAAGCCTCAAAGACAGGAGGAAACTAATATAAAGGATGAGAAAAGAGCACCAATTGTCAATGAAAAGTCTAGTGCAGCTGATGGTTTTGAGAAGGCATCAGATGCAAAGGTTGATAGTACCAACCAAGGGCAGCCAATCGCTGCAGACAATATAATTATTGATGAGGACAAGGTGGACCAAGTTGCTGTATTAGCTCAGCAACAAAAAAAGGAGGAAATTAATAGAAATGGTGAGAACGCAGAACAGTCTGCCACTGACCAAAACAAGGTGGCATCTACTGGAAACGAAGAAGATGCTGGACAATCTTCTGCTTCACAGCCTGTAGAGAAAGGAGAAACTGATGAGCCGAAAAAAGAAACCAATGTTGTGCAAAAAAAGGAGGAAACTAACAGAAATGATGAGAACGCACAGCAGTCTGCCACTGACCAAAGCAAGGTGGCATCTACTGGAAACGACGGAGATGCTGGACAGTCTTCTGCTTCACAGCCTGTAGAGAAAGGAGAAACTGATGAGCAGAAAAAAGAAACCAATATTATGCAACCTGTTTCAGACCAAACCAAGCCAGCAATCCAGGAACCAAATCAGGCCAAATTTAATGTTTCCCATGCATTTGAAGCACTGACGGGGATGGATGATTCAACTCAAGTAGCTGTCAACAGTGTTTTCGGTGTGCTCGAAAATATGATTTCTCAGCTGGATGAAGAAAAAAAGGAAGGAAATGCGGTAAGTGATGAGAAGAATGACACAGATGAGAAGATAAGGTCTCTATCTGAAGAGCAAACTCCCTACAAGAAAGAAGCGGAAAGCCAAACGTCCTCTGAAAAATCACATGAACCTGCACGCAGTGTGCATGATAGTGGAACAGGTTCTGACGATGATAAGACAATTGGGGTGATGGATGAAAAGCATTTGGGTGGGGATGAATCTGCGATTAGTAAGCCTCTACCAAAGATTCTGCCTGCAAGAAATACAGATTCTGTCGAGGGTTCTTCTTATGATGGGTACCATGGGGAGGAACTTTCAGAAGAGCAGATTGCAAAACAATTAGACTTAGATACAACCACTGCTCTGATGCTGGACTATTATCCAGAGGAAGGTAAATGGAAGCTCCTTGATCAACAACCAGAATACCTGGGTAACGTTGCTGACAATGCTGCAACCAGCATAAATACGCATGGAAATGTTCAAGTTCATTCACCTGGTGTAAGTAGTGAAGAGAACGTCATTGAGCCTTCGTACGTGATATTGGACGATCAACAAGAGGTCGACCTCCCTCAAATACATGATGCAGCGGACGATCAAAATGATGGTCTTCACAAATTAGATGAAGGATGTAAGGAATTAGAGCACCTCATTAAAGTTATTGTATCTGACACTTTGAATGTAGAAGTTCAGCGCAGGATAAATTCAGCTGGCATGAGACAATTTGAGTCTCAACTCAGTCGAGATATAGAAAGGGTGGCAAATAGACTTTCTTTTGCTGTTGTATATACAGAGCCTACTTGGACATTTAAAAGGGATAGCAAAAATTCCAGCATTCCTGCTGAAAAAGTAGGTAAACTTCGTGGGGACGCTATTATTAGAGCAGTTTCATCTGCTGTTCAGGAGGCGCATTTTCTAAGACAAGTACTGCCTGTTGGTGTTGTTGTTGGCTCTGTTTTAGCTGCTCTGAGAAAATATTTCGATGTATCTACAACAACCGACAATGCTGAGAGAGATATTGTCATGGGTAGAGCACAAAAACATGGAAATAATGGTGCAACAAACAGTGTTGTGCCGACCAAAGGTGTAACAAAGAATGTTGTGCCGACCAAAATGAGCCAGGAGAGCAAACAGAAGAACTCGAGCATTGGAGAAATGGTGGAATCTGGCCTGCAAAATATTGGCAATGAGCCTGTTATGGTTGGTGCTGTGACAGCTGCTCTGGGTGCATCAGCTATGCTGGTTCAGCACGAGGTATTGTTTAACATTCGCATTCTGATGATTATATTATAAAACAAAGGAATAAACGAGCGTGTTTGCCCATTTTAATTAATGCATGTTGCACAGGATCCACAAAGAGGTGGCATCATGTCAAAACCATCAGAGAAAGAAAGTAAACATAAAGATCAGAGCAGTATGGTGGCAAGTTTTGCTGAGAAAGCCATGTCCGTAGCTGGTCCTGCAGTTCCGACGAAGGAAAGTGGTGAGGTGGATCAAGAAAGGTATTAAAAAGTAGATAAATCAATTCCTCTACATCAGTTCTCCGATCTGTTCCTGATCTGAACCCCTTGGTTTTTTCATGTGAACAGGATTGTGACAATGTTGGCAGATTTGGGTCAGAGGGGTGGTATATTTCAGCTAGTTGGGAAACTTGCCCTGCTTTGGGGTGGCCTTCGTGGTGCTATGAGTCTAACTGATAAGCTAATACAGTTTCTGCGTATGGATGAGTGGCCCTTACTGAAACGGTAAGCTGCTTTCTACTCTAAGCATCTCTATTGATTCTTTCCACTATCTCGCAACTTATGTGAGTGGCTTTGAATTCGGCTTTTTAAATTTTCAACAGCCAAAAAAATCAGACCAATTCTCATATCATATGTTTTTATATATTGGATGCACATATTTGTATTGGCAGAAACTTTTTCACTAAATTAAGTTTTGTTTTTTAAAGGGCTCTTAAATGAAATGAACGTGAATCTATATATGTGTGTTATCCATTTCCTTGAAGACTAACAGGAGAACGAACGTTCTTATACTTAACTACACATTTGCAAGTAAAATTCTCGTTCTGAATATACTGGATTCTTCACTATATGGTTGCCAGTAAATTCTTCGGTCTTAATATACTAAGTTGTCTAATGAGAACAAACAATCATGTTAAAGACTATGTACTCTTATCATTTTAGTACCATAAGTAGGGTCTGATTCTTTTTTATATTAGCTGGTCATACTGATTCTCGTATGTATCATCCCTTTTTATGTTTGTTAGGGCTGTGGGCTTTGTTGGAATGGTGCTTGTTTTATGGTCACCGGTTGTGATTCCATTGCTTCCAACACTTCTCCAGAGCTGGTCCACAAGTACTCCCTCTAGAGTGGCGGAACTAGCTAGTGTAGTTGGCCTTTATGTTGCTGTTTTTATTCTTGTTATGCTGTGGGGAAAGAGAGTACGAAAGTATGAAAACCCATTCAGGCAATATGGGCTTGATTTCAAGGCGCCAGTTAAAAAGCAGGTATTGTCTTAAACGTAATATTGTGCTTTAGAATATTGGAATAGTATGATATTCTCTTCATTGCTGGACTTCTTGACCATAAATACTTCCTTAGTCACGCCTTCGGATACAAATGCCAATTTTCTTCTACTAAGATCTTGGCAGAATTTTTCAAACAGCTAACGCAGGATGAAACAAGGTTTATTGAATCTGCAGTTGTGTTTTCAGAAAAAGATATGATGTTGTTGCGATTTTCCTTTTCCCTTGACATGTTATCGTTTTCTCTGCTTCCATAGATCCATTCTACATAAACAGTAGAAATGACACTGTAAGTTCATTTCTTGCAGATTCAAGAGTTTTTGAAGGCCTTGGCAGGGGGTATCATAGTCGTTATAGTAATACAGTCCGTAAATACAATATTCGGAGCTGCGATTTTATCTCGGCCACCATATCTTCCACATCCTTTTGATGCCATCAAGTGGCTTAAGGGATGCGGGCAACTGCTTCTGCTGATAGTTAGGGGATTTACAGCTGCGACATTTGTTGTGCTTGTGGAAGAGTTGCTCTTCAGGTCATGGATGCCTAACGAGATTGCGATAGATCTGGGTTACCATAAAAGCATTATCATTACAGGACTCATATTTGCCTTGTTCCAGAGGTATTTATCGTTTTTGAGTATTTTATTGTTGTGTATGTTATAATGGAGTCAAACAATTCTGGGGCGTGGCAAGTATTTGAAATCAGATGCTAAGTGTGTTTGTTTTCTTGTTGAATTCCAGATCCTTGAGATCAATTCCAGCATTATGGCTTCTGTCATTGGGGCTCGCGGGGGCTCGTGAAAGAAGTCAAGGAAATCTGATTATTCCAGTCGGTTTGCGTACAGGAATCATAGCTGCAAGCTTTATACTATACACAGGTGGATTCCTCACCTACAACCCGAGCTCCCCGGTTTGGATTGCGGGGACTCGCCCTTTACAGCCTTTTAGTGGAGGGGTTGGTCTTGCGGTCTCTTTGGCGCTGGCATTCATTCTTTATCCAAGATATTCTCCTGAAACCAAGATTCAGAAATATAACTAAGAAGATGGCAAACAATAAGAAACCGCATTCAGAAATATAACTAAGAAGATGGCAAACTCTGTTATTTGCAGAGTGAAAACTGAGTTACTGTGAGCGGAAAGGATACAAAGAGAGTAGATGAAAATAAAACAAGTGGGGACATAAGAACAGCTTCGGATCCACAATCTTGTAAGTAGGAAGCGTAAGACCCCTTGTGTGCATCTTCTGTGTACGCTTTGTATAGTAGATAGTCTTTTCCTTACAAATTATCATAACAGTGTATAATACATACAGTAATAGTATATAAAAGTTGTAATTGATCTTATGGGTATCTCAAAGCTGCTGTGTCAATTGTGCTGTCAAGGCAGAGATAAAAACTAAAGGATCTTCATAGTAGATCGACCAGCAATGGGTAGAGAAAAAACAGTTGGTGTTGCTGCATTGAGAGATGGGTCTAGTTTTCTACAATTAGAGTCAGATAATTCGAAGTGCTTGGCGGGGTAAGCAATTGTACCAGGACTTGAGATTGCAACTTTATTTCAGGTATTCAGAGCAACCATATTCTTTGGTATATAAGTCCAGGTTGCTGTGATGTATGAATATTATGCAGTTGAGAAAATATGTAAAAGAAGTTGAAGATAGGAAAATCAAACTTTTATTGCAATTAGAAGGAAAGCTCTCTCAACATCAAGAGTTCAAAAGCAATGCCAGGAAAGGAAACACAAAAGCGCTCTGATATGATCACAGAGGGCAAGATATGTTTATTATAAAATGTCGAAAACCATGTCTCCATACTCTTCTTTCACTCTTCCTGAGCAAGAGGAACAGCTTGAGCCTGCAAGACATAAAGAGACAGTGAGATGTTATACCGCACCTGCATATTGTAATGCTAACGAGGTTCGAATGATTTGTGGTCAGATGAGAGAGTGCATACCAGTGGGAGGTACTTTAGTGCGTAGAACATCTCAAGGTACCGGCGGCTCTCCAGACGGTCAAGGTTCGAGACATGCTTCCAGAAGCCATAGACACCAGTCAAGGTCAGGAGCCTCTGCGAGTAGATTTGCCAGGTATATCTACAAAACCCACCAGAAAATTTTCAGTATTGAAAGAAATTTTCTTAGGGGAATCTTCAACACCTGAGTTATAGCTTATACTTACTTCTCCTGGATCCTCTGGAGCCCTCCCATGGAGATCTGGTCCCAGTGAGATGGGTCTTGCTTACACTTGGTAAAGAAATCAGCAAGAGTCTCAGCCGCCTGGTCGCCATGGTATGGATCAATGTGGAAACCAGATTTTCCATGGACAATGATCTCAGCAGGACCACCGTTGCATGTGGCAAAAGTCGGTAACCCACAGGTCATGGCCTCAACAACAGTCAACCCAAAGGCTTCATACAGAGCAGGCTGCACAAATGCACCTTTGGTGTCACAGATGTAACGGTAAAGCTCACCATTTCTCACTCTGTTCATCTGCGAGGAGATCCATCGGAATTGCCCGTTAAGTTTGTATTCCTCAATCAGATCATACATATTCTTCATCTCAGCCTTCTCTTCGTTGTCTTGCGACTCTTTCCTCCTGTCTCCACCCACAACTACCAAGTTAGCCAGTTCGCGTAGGCGAGTGTTCTTCCCGTACCACTCGACAAGACCTGTCAAGTTCTTAACACGGTCAAGTCTAGCCATGGTGAACAGGATTGGCTTATTCTTGTCCTTGAGCACACATCTGTTTACAGATATAAAGCAGAAAGGTTAGGTTCTTTTCATGACAACCAAAAAGATCAAACATGAGTCATATCAAAAGCTTACAGGTGCTCTTCGTTCTCAACATCGCTGTAGAGGAGCTCCTCGATCTCTTGATGGAATGACGTTAATCTACGTTTCTCCTCTGTGTAAGCAAAATAGATGCTCATATCCGCACCAGGAGAGACAATGTTGAACTTGGGATCAAACACATCAATACCGTGAACCACACGGTACAGCCCGGGAAGTGTGAAGGCTGTGTGGCTCTCGTACTGACCAACAGTGTCCTTGCTGAAACCAAAAAAACAAATGACAGAGGTTACTTTAACCCAAATCTTGTAGAACATTCTTGTTTTCTTGAGACAGAGTCTTGTTTGTTTACCTTCCAGCAATTTCTTGGAAAGTACTAGTGATGATGAAATCTGTGTGGTTCATGGCGATAAGATCAGCTGTGAACTGGCAAGAGAAGTGGTACTTCTCATCTAG
The DNA here is from genome assembly GCA_900128785.1 of Arabis alpina. Taxonomy (NCBI): domain Eukaryota; kingdom Viridiplantae; phylum Streptophyta; class Magnoliopsida; order Brassicales; family Brassicaceae; genus Arabis; species Arabis alpina. Next base: position 8,783,087 of record LT669792.1, read on the forward strand.
CTTCTTCCAGTAGATATCAGAATCCGGGTACTTGGTCTTCTCTAGAGCATGAGCAATGGTGCACTGTACAGTGATAAACCCGAAAAATCCTTAGCTTCGGAAGAAGACAACACGTCTCAATGGCAATGAATGGAAACAAGAGCAAACCTGAGTGACACCAAGTTTGTGTGCCAACAAGGAGGCAACAAGGTTACCATCACTGTAATTTCCAATGATAAGGTCAGCTTTCCCCTGCAACTCTTTGGAGATTTCAGTTGCAACATCCTGTGAAAAATCAAGGCTAATTCATATTCTTGATTTAAAGAAAAACAAGAAGCAGGTTTTGCAGGAAGAGCAATGATTTACCTCGGTGTATGTCTCTAGATACGGCCAGACCTCGAATCTTGAAATCCATTTGCGAACAATACCCTTCTCTGTTCTGAAGGGCACACGGAGGATATCACAATACTGAGATCCGTACACTTTCTCAAGACGCTGACCACATGTGGTTCCTACTGCATCAGGAAGCAGCCGAGTGATCTGTGAAAACGTAAAAGAAGAGTTTAGGATACCATATCGCATACATACAATAAGAATCATCAGAGCAGTAGAAAACTAGGCTTACAATGAGGATTCTCGGAGTGATGTTGAGTCCTTGTTGTTTGATACGTTGGAGCATCTCCGTTTCGAGAGCACGAACTTGATCAAGAATGTAAACGACCTGCAAGGTTATACTAGTTGAAAACTCTATCAAAGTAATTAAGAAAGGAGAAATCTCCGAAGTGCTTCGTGACTGACCTGACCACCAGTGTCAGGGTAACCAAGAACATTGTCCTGAGCAAAGTATCCATGCGGAGAGAGGATTACAACGTTGAAAACCATTGGGATCCTTCCAAGGAAGTTCTCGAGAGTGCAAGGGTCAGGGGCCTCGAGAAGGTCAAGAAGAAGGCGGATCATGTCCAGTACACGCTCCGCGGTGTCTCCCCAACCTCTCTCTAGACCAATCTCTTGGAACTTGTGATCAAACTCCGAGTACAGTGTCTCGGGTTTCAGCTCCATTAGATACTCCTCTGCTTTCCTAAGAATGTGTTGCAGTGTGTTTAGGTTCTGGATCCTGTCGTTAAGCATCAGAGTCTACAGAGATGCAAAGAGAGAGCGATTAAACTTTTTTATTGAGAAAACAAAATGGAGAGGAGAGTGGCTTAGAGGTCAAACCTTGCCCTCATGGCTATGGAGGCGGAGGAACTTGAGTAGAGGATGCAAGCTCTCCTTATCATGGAAGAGCTTAGCCGAGAGATGGCGGTTGAGGAACTCTACGCCATTTCCAATGTATTTGGAGAGCGTAGGACGAGGGAATGTAGCGTTGAATGGCTCAAAGTCAAGCTCAAGAGTGAAGTTACCATTCTTACTGCGATTTAGGCATGACACGGGTTGAGTAAAAGACAAGAGAGAGAGCGAAAGAAGAAAATGTGATTGATGGAAACGTACGCTCCATCGACGAGCTCTTCCTTGAAGTGAAGATACTGAGAAGCTTGAAGGTCCTCGACAAGAAGAGCATGGAGGTTTACTCTGAGGTGTTCCCAGACTCCAGGACTTGGCCTGACAGCTAAAGCAACCCATGGAGGCAACACAATTGCTTCCTGAGTCGATCGGAGGAGCTCAAAGAAAGCTCCACCTTCTAGTTTCTTCTGTGTTTCAAGAGGCAATGCCTCGAATTCAGCAATGATCTGGTGGTGTTGTAGAATGCCTTTCCCTTTGGCTTCAACCCTAAAACCAAATAAGAAACATAGTATTATTTCAATGTGATATTTCAAGACAAGTTAGTTTCAAGTGTGTATGTTGTACCTTGAAAGCAATGCAAGGACTTCGTTTCTCTGAGCAACCAGAGTCTCATCCAAACGCTCTCGCTGGCTCTGGACATGCGTTATTACACGTTTCACGTTTGCCATTTCTTGCAGCTTTAAGAAAATTGATGGAGAAATGTAATCAGATAGATAGAGAGAGACATGAATATTGACGCTTGCCTGCCTTTATATAAGGAGAAATTGATTATGACTTATGATAAGAAAGCTCACGAAAAATAACAAAATATTGTACTAATAAACAATCATACTGCGAAAATGTAAGTGTTGAAAAAATAAACTTTATCCAATTAAAAGTTTCTTTAAACATTTGCATATCTACTAAAGCAGAGGTGTTTAATGCTTCTCATAAAAAGATAAAACTAGTTTAGAATTTAACTAAACTCGAAGAATTTTCTTTTGACACAAATAAAATTCCACATACAGCTGGAAAATTCTCTGCGAAAATATTCCTCGAGAATATAATACAAGACGTTGTTGGTTTTATTCTGTCTGACCAGAGATGGTGATTAAAAAACAAAACACAAAAAAAAAGACAAGAAATCGTCCTAGAAAAAAATCAAGAAACACTATAATATAAAAAAAAACACTAGGATCGAATCAAGAATGCTAATGGAACCAAAAGAAGAAGAAGAGAACCTAAAGTAGAGTAGAGAGAATGCAAGGTGAAACTGATCGCAATGACTGAGTGTGGATGTTTTCTACTAATTCTTAAGAGGCTTGGGGTTTTATAAAGAGATGAATTTGGTAAAGCGGAATGAAAAAAGAATGGTATTAATTAGAAGGGAGTTAATACTTTTTCTCTCTAATCATTATCTTTTACTTGGGCTCCAAATCCACAAAACCAAAACAATGGGCATGACTATTGACAAGGGAAGGTTATGTTATTAGGAAATTCAATATTAATATGAAAATCAACAAGATCATTTCTATGATTCTATATCTAATTGATCGTTACTATTTTACATGCATCAGGACAATGAATTGTTGATTTATATGGTCCTTGATCAACAAGAAACATTTCATAAATTATTTACAGTTATTGTTGATTCATACGACTACAATGTATTTATGGAAACTCTATGCAGGTCCAAAAACGTATTTTAAAATAATATATTTATCATGCAACGTCAAGTAACTAAAGAACAAAAATGCTAGATAATCATATTTGATCCACAGGAAATGAATTGTATTAGTTATATACTTATATCAAAGTGCCCCGTATGATAATAACGTCTCAATTAACCCAAAATAAAGTAAAATAATGTCAGTAGACTATGGGCAAAACAGCGGTTTCAAGACTATCAACAAGCTAGTTTTTTTTGTTTTTGTTATTTTAAGTCATTTAAGCTCTTAGTTTAGTCAAATGGGTTGAGTTGGTGGGGAATTTTATTTTGTAAAACATAGTGGTGGGTTTTATTTTGTCAACATAGTGGAGTATATTTTTATAGCATTACTTTTGCTTTTCTCTGATCTCGTCTTCTCATTATCTTAGAATTTTAATTGGTTTTTTTAATACTAGATATCAATGATACGAATTGAATACGTTCTTGTTTTCGACAAGTATTTTTTTCTTTTTTCCAAAATCAATAGATACACTATTTAAATTTTGATGGAGATCGTAACATCAATGAATTATTTTGAATGTTAATCAGATGAGTCATAGTCCTACGGAAAAGAAGACCTAAGGAACGAGACAAATAACCTTGTCACTAACTCAGAAAAATACCACTTTTGCGTCTTTTCCAAAGTGATACTGTTATGATTTCAGCGTCCTGAAACCTTCAACCTGTGAATCTATATTACTTTAAGCAAGCGATTGATTGCTTCACGAACAAATCCTACATATCTAACGATCGTCTGAACATGCAAAGATAAGGGATAGAGATTTGCACAAGAGATTGTTTACCCAGTTCACACCTCGATGGGAGGATGCTACGTCTGGGACTTGACGGCACAAGCAAAAGATTTCACTATAACAAGAGAATACACCAAGACCTAGTTACAAGAGAACTCAACAAACCATTGAAGGACTCTCCTAGATCTCTCTTCTTTCTTTTCTCTCTGAAAACCTAAACCCTAGGTTTTCTACAAGATGTCGTGTCTACCTTTTTCTCTAGGTTATTTCTAGGTTCAATTGACAAACTCCCTTCCTCCTCATATATATATCAGAGGCCGGTCCACCCTGAGTTAGACAGATCCAATAACCACACCGGTTATCTCCAACAGACTCCTGAACCAATAGAATCAAACCAAACCCGGTTTAATTCTAACAATGAGTTGTGACAATGTCATACCGAAATCAACAAATCTCCACCTTGACATTCACAACTCTGAGTTCGTCCCTTGTCGCCGTCAAGCACAGTCACCTTAGCATGTGCCTACCTTGAGCATAGCCAAAGCTTGCTCAAACTTCTCAACTGTAATGCACAGTCCTTCAGCTAATCCTTTTAGCCAAACACCTTCCTTTGCACCTTCTGTCAAGACAATGTACCCAGCCCTTGTTGTAGATAAAGCCACAATACCCTGTAGACTTGATTTCCAACTCACTGTATTACCTTCTATAGTAAACACATACCCGGAGATTGACCTTCTTCTGTCCAAATCCGCTGCATAGTCCGCATCAGAGTATCCTTCAACTCTGAAATCTTCATTCTTCTTGAATACCAGCCCTCTATTCCGAGTACCCTTGAATATCAGCCCTCTGTTCCGAGTGCCCCTGAATACCAGCCCTCTATTCCGAGTGCCCTTCCGATACCAGAGAACCTTATTCTCTTTGCCCTTCTCTACATACTCTTCTGGTTGATCCATGTAGATGTCTTCATCAATCGTTCCATGTAGGAATGTTGTCGTCACATCATGCTGTTCCAGCTCAAGGTCTTGATTCACTGTAACAGACAGCATGAATCTAATTGATACATGTTTCACCACAAGTGAAAACACTTCCTCATAATTAATGCCCTCTCTTTGAGCATACCCTTTTGCTACCAGCCTTGCCTTGTGTCTAGGCTGCTCAACTCCTTCAATACTAGGTTTCAATTTGAAAACCCATTTGCAACCAATGGTCTTCTTTCCGTTTGGTAAATCCACCAAATCCCAAAGTACCATTCTTCATGAGAGAACTCATCTCTTCATCCATACCGGAGTTCCACTTCTTCCAGTCTTTACTCTGTGAAGCTTCCATGTAGTTGTTTGGTTCTTCAGAATCCAATACTTCCCCTACATTCAGTGCAAAAGCAACAACCTCATCTACATCATCTTGATACCTTAGAGGTTTAAATATTTCTCTCCTAACCCGGTCTCTGGCTAGTCGAAAGTTACTCAAACTTTCTTCATCTTTTTCAGACACAGCTTCACTACCAGGAACTGCTGCAGCAGCTCCACCTTCATGTGAAGTCTCTTCAGCTTCATCCTCTGAGTCACTTGGCACCATGACTTCATCATCCTTTCCGGACCCTGAAGCTTCCATCAACAATGTACCGTTCCCTTTATTCAACACACCAGCAGAACCTATACAAGATTCCTTGTCCTGTAACAGATCCTTATAAACAACATCTTCCTGAAACACTGTGTTTCTACTGATTACAACAACCTTCTTATCTTTGATCAGCCAAATCTTATAACCTTTGACTCCTTGAGGATATCCGATAAACACTCATTTGAGTGCCCTTGGCTTCAATTTCCCTTGGTCTACATGAACATAAACCACCGAGCCAAACCTCCTCATGTGTGCATACCCTGGTGTCTTCTTCAACTAAATCTCATCCGGAATGTTGAAGTCATTTGCTGATGACGGTGTCCTGTTGATGACGTATACAGCTGTAGCCACAGCCTCAGCCCAGAACTTTTCTCCAAGTCCTGTCTCATTCAGCAAACATCTGACCTTCTCCATGATGGTCGTGTTCTTTCTCTCTGCCACACCATTCTGTTGTGGTGTGTAAGCACACGTCCTGTGTCTCTCAATATCGTGTTTGCGACAGAACTCATCAAACTTCAAGTTGCAGAATTCCAGACCATTGTCTGTCCTGAGACACTTTACCTTCTGATTCACTTGATTCTCCACCAAAAGCTTCCACTCTGCAAACTTATCAAAGGCTTCATCCTTTGTAGCAAGAAACTGAACCCACACCTTCCTTGAGCAGTCATCAATTATGGACATGAAGTACTGCTTCTTCCCAATTGAAAGTGTGACATTGGGTGATCCCCAAAGATCAGCATGAACATACTTCAGGTGCTCTTCACTGTTGTGCTTCCCAACATTGAAGCTTAACCTCTTGTTCTTGCCCATGATACAGCTCTCACAGAACTTCATATCACTAATTCTCTTCTTGTCCAGAATCATTTTCTCAACCAACACCTTCAAATTCTTCATACTTGTATGACCCATTCTACTGTGCCACAGGGCTGTGTCATCCTTTGACACAACATGATTCGACTGAACAACCACAGTCTCACCATCGAGAAGATACAGACCTCCTGTACCAGTCAACGTTCCCTGTAAAGCCAACTTTTTGTTCGTGTAGAATCTTGTCTTACCATTCCCACCTTCCTGTTTGAACTCTTGCACGTCAAGAGTACCAACATAGATCAGATTACAAGCAAGGTTAGGAATATATCTGACATTGGTCAGTCTTGTGACAGATCCTCCTGTAGCATTGATCCTGACCGAACAAATCCCTTGTACTACCATAGCTCTGTCATCAGCCAGCAACACTTGGTTTCCTGTGACTTCTGTGAAATCATCAAACCAATCCCTCCTAGATGTCATATGGTACGAACATCCAGAATCAATGATCCACCGATCATTATGATTTCTGCCTGATATAGACAGTGCATCTGAAACGACCCGACCCGTTTTTTTTTTTTTTAAACAATAAGCTCTTAGTCTCAGACTAGCATTCCCATAAATGCTTGTCCTCCACAACCAAGCCACACAAACAAGCAACCAGCGGATAACACACTAAAACCAAAACATGCCAATTCCATTAAATTACTAAACCAGTTCAACTCAAATTCCAATACAATAAAACCAGCAACCTAGCGGAGTTCTAAAACAGAAATGAAAAGCAATACAACCACACAGCAACATTAAACCGAGACCCTAGATCATCTCCCTCTTCGTTGCCATGATTCCACGATCACAATTTGCCTTTACCTGCACCACATGGTTAAAAGAGATGCGTGAGTATTATCACAAATACCCAGTGAGACGGTCCTCCCATCTACGACTGCGCACACAGACGCGATGGATCCGCTCAGGCAAACACGCATCAAACAACACACAAAGCAAACACAACAACACGGCTCAACCACAGCCCAACAGGCAGCCTGTCGATCGACACTACCACTAGGTGTCGATCGACAGCCCTGTTCACACCTGTCGATCGACACACCCACGGTGCCTGTCGATCGACAGCTCCTCAGGACCCTGTCGATCGACACAACCTCTAGGTGTCGATCGACAGTTCCTCGATCACCTGTCGATCGACACAACCTCTAGGTGTCGATCGACAGCTCCTCGATCACCTGTCGATCGACACAACCTCTAGGTGTCGATCGACAGCCTCGTGTGACCCTGTCGATCGACACACCCTAGGGCTGTCGATCGACAGGTCGTCGCAGATTCATAGGAGATCGATCAATTATCCTCTCGGATCGATTCCTCCTCTGCGATAACACGAAACCTGCACAACAAACACAATCCAACAATCCATACACCACAAAACACACAGAAACAACATCAATCATCACAATCCAACCAGTTTTAACCTACCACCATACAACCCTAACGAATCCACCGGCCCAGAAGCCATGGTCACGCACTCACCTTAGATTTTCGGTTAGATTCTGGTAGAATTGAGGCTAGACACGAATTCAGCAACAACCACCACGAAATTCCACCTCAAATCGATCAAGAACGAAACCCTAATCACAAACTATCAGGAACAAGAGAAACTCCTCTCAAACTCTCTGTTTCTGATTTTTGGGACTTTGGTTCGCTCAAATGCGGCCAAAAACTCTTAAATACGAAGCCCTAGGGTTTACCCAAACCGGCTCGGTCCAATCGAACAACTTAAATCGAACCAGAAAACCAGCCAATTCGAGCACCTGTCGATCGACAACCACTAGGTGTGTCGATCGACAGCCCTTAAGAGCCCTGTCGATCGACAGACACTAAGTGTGTCGATCGACAGCCCCTCCATTTTCTTAAAAATGGTTTACGGGCGTCACAATTCTCCCCCACTAAAACTGGATTCGTCCTCGAATCCTCTAACACTACCCACCAATCTACCCTGGCCTAACCCGCCAGCAACACCGGAGACTACATCTCCCAGACCTTCCCGAGGTTCACATCCGTCCTATGCATATAGACCCGTCTCAGACATTGATTGCCCATAGCTCATAACCACCATCTAGCTTCGGGATCGTCACCCCTCAGCTCTAGGTGTCTAGTACCAACCCACCTCAGTCCGCGCAGTCCTGACGGTGTTCGATACTCAACCATCTCCACACACCTCAATCCATCAAGACACACAGTCTATCAAGCTCTCGGTATGCAGAGATCTGCCAGAGGTCGCAACCTCCAAAACCATCCCCATACCCTCACGATCTCAGTCCGCGCAGTCCTGACGATCGATCGGTATGCAGGGAACCCACTGTCCCCCGGAGAGACGCATCTCTCAAGATCTGCCAAGAAAGACCGAGGTCTAACTCTGAGCTACGCAATCAATTCCTAACGTCTATAATGCACCTCTGACCGGAACTACCTCCTAAGGTCTCACATGATATTCCCCTCCCGGAATACCATCACAAATGTGATCCTCACAGATCACCCGGACCATCCCTCACCCCGGATGTCCCCGCAGAGTCTACCCGGAACTAGACAGTTCTAACCACCGTAAAACTTCTATTCCGAGACTCTACACACACACACACACACAACCCGTTAGAGTCCCCACCGAAACTGGCAAGTTCTATCCGCAATAAAACTTCCATTTCGGGGTTCTCTAACCACAAACACATGACTCTCAAAGTCAAACACATAAGAAAAACACTTTCTTATTCACTGGAAAAATGTCATAATCATTACAACTTTAATGAAAATACAAAAATCCACAACCAACACTGAAACTGGAAACCACAAAGAAAAACGAATTCACTCTTCTGCTTGCTTCTCGAACCACTTCTTGAACTTCGTTTTCATCTTTGCCTCTGGTTCCCAAGTCTCCTCCTTAATACCGTCACAGTCCCACAAGACTCTCAACAACGGCACTCTCTTCCGGCGCAGAACCTTGATACTTCTCTCAAGAATCCTAACCGGCCTCATCCCTACAGTCAGATTTGGTTGAAGATCCGCAGGAATCGTCACTGCTACCTCCTCAGAAGCATGCAAGCATCTCCTGAGTTTCGAAACGTGAAACACATCATGGAATTTCTCCATAATCGGAGGCAGCTCCAACCGATAAGCAACTGGTCCCACACGTTCCACAACCCGGAACGGACCCATGTACCTCGTACTCAGCTTATCCTCGGATATGGACCTGTTCAGACCCCGCATCATCGCCATCTTGAGATACACTCGATCTCTGACTGCAAACTCCAACTCTTTCCTTCTCCTATCGGCATAACTCTTCTGCCGATCCTGAGTCTCTTTCATGTTCAGCTTCACAACACGGATCTTCTCCGTCGTCTCCTGAACAAAATCAGCCCCAAAGATGCTCCTCTCCCCCACTTGGGTAAAACATAGCGGAGTACGACATGGCCTCCCATACAACGCCTCAAAAGGAGCCATTCCGATACTCGCCTGAAAACTGTTGTTATATGCGAACTCCACCAAACTCAAGTGATCCGCCCAATGACCACCCCAATCTAGCACGCACATCCTCAACAGATCTTCCAGTGTCTGAATCGTCCTTTCGGACTGCCCATCCGTCTGCGGATGATAAGCTGTACTCATGTGCACCTTAGTGCCCATCTCAGCTTGAAAAGCTCTCCAGAACACTGAAGCAAACCTCGGATCTCGATCCGACACAATACTCGCTGGCACTCCATGCAACCTCACAATTTCCTTCACATACTTCTTAGCCAAGACCTCCGCTCCGTCTGTCTTCTTAATGGCCAGAAATGTGCTGACTTAGTCAGACGATCCACAATCACCCAAATCGCGTCATAGGTCCGAGAAACCGGCAACCCTACCACGAAATCCATAGTGATCATGTCCCACTTCCACTCTGGAATGGGTAGACTCTGCAATAAGCCACTAGGAACTTGGTGCTCAGCCTTCACCAACTGACACACATTGCAAGCTGCAACCCAATCTGCCACATCTCTCTTCATCCCGACCCAATGATAGTACCTCTTCAGATCCCTATACATCTTAGTCGCTCCCGGATGAATCGAAAACTTACTCGCATGAGCTTCTCTCAGAATTTCCTGCCTCAAGTCCTCATCCTTGGGAACACAGACTCGTCCATGCACTAAGATAGTCCCGTTAGCAGAAACCTGATATTCGGAACCAGTAGCCTTGGAGAGATCTAACAACACCGGATCCTGCTCCTGAGCTACTCGGATCCTGCTCAATAGATCCGCCTGATCTGCCGCCGCTAACCCCAACGGTTCCTCTGAAGTAACACATAACCTCAAAGTACTAAGTACACTCACCAGATTCTCCACATCCCGCTCCTGAGATGAATCATACCTCCTCCAACTAAGGGCATCAGCTACAGTGTTAGCCTTACCCGGATGGTAAACAATGTCCAAGTCGTAATCAGCCAACAACTCTGACCATCGCCTCTGTCGTACATTTAAATTCTGCTGAGTAAAAATGTACTTCAGATTATGATGATCAGTGAACACCTGAACTCTGCCACCATACAAGTAAGACCTCCAGATTTTCAACGCGAAGATCACTGCAGCCAGCTCTAAGTCATGAACAGGATAATTGCCCTCGTGCTTCCTCAACTGCCTTGAAGCATAAGCAATCACCTTACCCTGCTGCATCAGCACACAACCCAAGCCAACTCCTGAAGCATCTGTGTACACCACATAAGGCTCACCCGGTTCAGGTAACGCCAGTACTGGTGTACTAGTCAACATCGTCTTCAGCTTCGCGAAGCTCAACTCACACTCAGCCGACCACACAAAAGGAATATCCTTTCCCGTCAGCTTCGTCATAGACTGAGCCATACTCGCAAAACCCTTGACGAATCTCCGATAATAGCCTGCCAACCCAAGAAAACTCCTGATCTCAGTTGCATTCCTCGGCCTAGGCCAATCTCGGATAGACTCAATCTTTGCCGGATCCACCGAAACCCCTTCTGCAGAAACAATGTGACCTAAAAATCCCATCTCTCTCTGCCAGAAACTGCACTTACTCAACTTCGCAAACAGCTTCTGTTCCCACAGCTTCTCCAGAACTCTCCTCAAATGAACCTCATGTTCCTCCAGACTCTTCGAATACACCAAGATGACATCGATAAAGTTAATCACGAACTCATTCAGATACCACTGAAAGGCTTCGCTCATCAACCTCATAAATGCAGCTGGTGCACTCGTCAACCCGACAAGCACCTTTACTAACTCCACCCTACTCATGACTCGTCAAGAAAGCCGTTTTCCTGACAACCACCTCATCAATAGAATCTGGTGTTAACCGGATGCCAAGTCATCCTTGAAGAACCAAGTAGCCCCTCACAATTGATCCAACAACTTATCAATTCTCGGAAGACGAAATTGTTCCTCATAATGACTCGGTTAAGTCCTCGATAATCGAAGCACAACCGGAAACTACCACAATTCCTCATCACCAACATCACCGATTCTTCTAACTCTGCTGGAGCCATCCTGTAAGGTGCCTTAGATAATGGCGTCGTCCCAGGCTCTAACTCAATCGTGCGAGATTCCGACCGCGATGACGGCAATCCCCGCAGCGACCGAAAGACATCCTCACGTTCCTGGACAACCCGAATATCCCTCACTGCAACCTCACCTACAGACTCCGCCAGCAAAATAGTCTCCGAGTAAGTCTCGCAACCTCTCAGTCATAGCCTCAGCCTGCACCCAAGAGATCCCGAGACTCTCAGAAATTGGTTTCACTCCCTGACAAACCAACCTTCTCCTACTACGCTCCAACACAACACGACTCCGGTGACACTCCAGATGAACTTGTACTGCTCAAGCCAATCCATACACAGGATGCAATCATACAGTTCAACTAGACTGTACACCAAGTCCGCTGTCATCCACTTACCAGTCACGAGAAACTCCACGCCTCTCGCCCGGCCATGAGTAACTAGAAACTTCCCTTCCGCAACCATTACCGGTCCAACCCGCTCACCAGCGCCACTCCGAAGAGATGAAGCAATCCTGCTCCAGAATCGAACATCCAGTGGAATTCACCACTGCCCACTACAAAGGTCTCCACACAATTCCCATGTGCTAAGAAACCTAACAAGCTCGCCAACTATGACCCATGCTTCCACACCCGAAGCATCCTCGACCACTCCAACTCCACCCGGAAGTATCCTCCCACTTCCCTTATATCCCTGCGCAAGCTTGCCGCCATGCCAGGTATCACCTGCTGAGGCTTAACAGACTGAACAGCTGGGCTAACTACCACAGCCTGCTCTCTCGAGTCTCGACAATGCCTCCAGCAGTCTTAAACAACTATGCTCTCGCAACATACTTAGACACTCTGCACCGTGTCCTCCTTAAATCGAGGTCTTCTCAAGAACCTCTTATCCCGGGCCTCCTCGCCCTCCATGCTCCTACCAGCATGAACCAGCCCCAAACCATGAGCCGATAAGCTCCAAAACATACTCACGAACTGATCTTCCTCACAGATCGAGTTCCAAACACCTCGTCTCTAAACGATCCGCAGCCTCTCGAGGAAAGAACTTGGCATCACACTTTGCCCACAAGTCCGCCCAGGCCAACACTGCCTGAACCCTCCTAGCTGCAACACACCACTCGCAAAGAATCCTATACCAATCCTCTGCACATGTTCCCTTATCCGTAGATAAGACGGAACCCTACCAACAACCGCAGCCCTCAGCCGCACCTCTGCCACTCGTGGCATCACCGGAGCCTAACACGTACCGCACTCGGTAACCGCTCCAAAAACTGCTGAAGCCAATCCGCCAGACGATCCACTCGACACTGAGCCCACCCGCGGGCGCACCCGCACTACCAACCTCACGAGGACCCACACCGGCCCCCGGCAGCCAACCTAGGACCACACTACCCCCACCAGCCCTCACACTGGCGCTCACACTTGGCTGCGCGCTGGCAGCCTAAATGGCGCTCAAGTCGTCATGAAGCGTCTACGGATCACTCTCAGCTACTTGTGTAACACTCTGAGCCGCGCTCCCGGCCAACTCCCTCACTAGTGCCCGCCACAACACCTACTGCAACAGATCTGTCAGCCGATCAACTCGTCACCTAGACTCCTCCTGCGGGCGCGCCCGAACAGCGAGCGAATCCAGCACTAGCTCCAGTACCAGCCCTAGCCCAACAGCCCTCACACCGGCTCTCACACAGGCACTCCCACTGGCACTCGCACTAATACTTAGACCCTCTTGATACGTCTACGGACCTGTCACAGTCACCCCGGCCCCCACGGCCACATTCTCTAGTGCCTCTAGCTAACACCATGCACTACCACAGTACACAAGCTAAGCACTAAAGAATAACAATAAAACACACTTACCGTGGAATCTCTTTGAAGGCTCGAAGGAAGATGATCTAGAACCCCCAAACTCACAGAATTGCAATTTACCAAATTTCAATCCTAGCAGTTCTAGCCCGTCCTAAAACCGTAAGGGCTCTGATACCAAACTGAAACGACCCGACCCGTTTTTTTTTTTTTAAACAATAAGCTCTTAGTCTCAGACTAGCATTCCCATAAATGCTTGTCCTCCACAACCAAGCCACACAAACAAGCAACCAGCGGATAACACACTAAAACCAAAACATGCCAATTCCATTAAATTACTAAACCAGTTCAACTCAAATTCCAATACAATAAAACCAGCAACCTAGCGGAGTTCTAAAACAGAAATGAAAAGCAATACAACCACACAGCAACATTAAACCGAGACCCTAGATCATCTCCCTCTTCGTTGCCATGATTCCACGATCACAATTTGCCTTTACCTGCACCACATGGTTAAAAGAGATGCGTGAGTATTATCACAAATACCCAGTGAGACGGTCCTCCCATCTACGACTGCGCACACAGACGCGATGGATCCGCTCAGGCAAACACGCATCAAACAACACACAAAGCAAACACAACAACACGGCTCAACCACAGCCCAACAGGCAGCCTGTCGATCGACACTACCACTAGGTGTCGATCGACAGCCCTGTTCACACCTGTCGATCGACACACCCACGGTGCCTGTCGATCGACAGCTCCTCAGGACCCTGTCGATCGACACAACCTCTAGGTGTCGATCGACAGTTCCTCGATCACCTGTCGATCGACACAACCTCTAGGTGTCGATCGACAGCCTCGTGTGACCCTGTCGATCGACACACCCTAGGGCTGTCGATCGACAGGTCGTCGCAGATTCATAGGAGATCGATCAATTATCCTCTCGGATCGATTCCTCCTCTGCGATAACACGAAACCTGCACAACAAACACAATCCAACAATCCATACACCACAAAACACACAGAAACAACATCAATCATCACAATCCAACCAGTTTTAACCTACCACCATACAACCCTAACGAATCCACCGGCCCAGAAGCCATGGTCACGCACTCACCTTAGATTTTCGGTTAGATTCTGGTAGAATTGAGGCTAGACACGAATTCAGCAACAACCACCACGAAATTCCACCTCAAATCGATCAAGAACGAAACCCTAATCACAAACTATCAGGAACAAGAGAAACTCCTCTCAAACTCTCTGTTTCTGATTTTTGGGACTTTGGTTCGCTCAAATGCGGCCAAAAACTCTTAAATACGAAGCCCTAGGGTTTACCCAAACCGGCCCGGTCCAATCGAACAACTTAAATCGAACCAGAAAACCAGCCAATTCGAGCACCTGTCGATCGACAACCACTAGGTGTGTCGATCGACAGCCCTTAAGAGCCCTGTCGATCGACAGACACTAAGTGTGTCGATCGACAGCCCCTCCATTTTCTTAAAAATGGTTTACGGGCGTCACAGCATCAATCACCTGAAGTTTATCTATCACAACAGCTGCTTCACCGCGTTGATCATTCTCCATCCTTTTCTTCTAGGAGAAACAGTCCTTTTTCAGGTGACCCTCCTTCTTGCAATACCAGCAAGTAACCCTTGAGCCTGAACCAGATCGTGACCGAGAGTTGTTCTTGTACTTCTTGTTGTATGACTCTCTGTTTTCAGGTCTTCCTCGAACTATATAGGCTTCCCCACTTCTTTGTGAGCCTGGATTTTCCCTTATCTCTCTCTCCTTTGATCTAGCATCTGAGATCACTTCTTCCAAGGTAAGACTCTTTCTACCATACTTCAGAGTCTCCTTCAGTGAGTTTTACTGCTGTGGCAGTGAGTTCAACAGCAAGATAGCTTGCACTTCCTCTGACACAAAGACCTTCACACTCGCCAACTCCGATACAACCTTCAGAAAATCATCAGTGTTTTCATCAACAAACTTCTGTTCATTCATCCTAAACGTATAAAACTTATGCTGCAAGTAAATACGATTAGGAAGTGACTTAGAGAGATACAACCTTTCCAATGTTGACCATGTAGTTGCAGCAGTCGTGCAGTCATTGAGCTTGCGCAAGACTCGATCCCCAACATTCAGGAAAATCAGATTCATAGCCTTCTCTGATCGTTCGACCCGATCTGCTTCCTCCTTCTCAACACGAAGCTTTGCTGCAGCAGGATCCTCATCCTTCTTAACCGCTACAGCCTGCGGAATAGCTTCGACCAGGACATCTTTCAGCCCCAAAACAGACAGATGCGCGAGCATGCGCTTCTTCCACAGAGAGAAATCCCCCTCTCCATCGAATCGCTCCACATCGATTCGAACGTTCGTCATAGATTCACTCCACCTGAGCTCTGATACCACTTTGTTATGATTTCAGCGTCTTGAAACCTTCAACATGTGAATCTATATTACTTTAAGCAAACGATTGATTGCTTCACGAACAAACCCTAGAAATCTAACGATCGTCTAAACATGCAAAGATAAGGGA
Source organism: Arabis alpina (assembly GCA_900128785.1). NCBI lineage: Eukaryota > Viridiplantae > Streptophyta > Magnoliopsida > Brassicales > Brassicaceae > Arabis > Arabis alpina. Next base: position 8,799,123 of record LT669792.1, read on the forward strand.
TAGAGATTTACACAAGAGATTGTTTACCCGGTTCACACCTCGATGGGAGGATGCTACGTCTGGGGCTTGACGGCACAAGCAAAAGATTTCACTATAACAAGAGAATACACCAAGACCTAGCTACAAGAGAACTCAACAAACCATTGAAGGACTCTCCTAGATCTCTCTTCTTTATTTTCTCTCCGAAAACCTAAACCCTAGGTTTTCTACAAGACGTCGTGTCTACCTTTTTCTCTAGGTTATTTCTAGGTTCAATTGACAAACTTCCTTCCTCCTCATATATATATCAGAGGCCGGTCCACCCTGAGTTAGACAGATCCAATAACCACACCGGTTATCTCCAACAGACTCCTGAACCAATAAAATCAAACCAAACCCGTTTTAATTCTAACAATGAGTTGTGACAATGTCATACCGAAATCAACAGATACGATTCTCCCTAAGATTGACATTTCTAGTTTGCTGAATTGACAATCTTTGCACCGGCCCGAGAACACTTACCTTCAAAGATCAACGCATGTGGAACTAGAATGCTCACACAATAAGTATGAGAGACTACTGATTTAGCTAAGATGGATCGTTGGATATGACACACCAAGACAATCTAAATGTTGATTGAAGATATTACACACCACAATCGGTTAAGTAGAAAAAGAATAAAAGTTTTTGATTTCAGAATATAATGAGGAAAACTAATCACTCCTCCACGTTTTTAATAGTGAAGGAGAAGCCTAATTACTTGGCAAATTATAATTTTTTTATGTGTTATTGGGCAAATTATCCCATACATTTATTGTTTCTAGAAAATGTAAGCAATAAAAAATAATTTGACCAAGACTGAAAATTAAGGACACTTTGACCCATTTGAATGCTTGGAGCCAATCTTCAAACTGATTAAATATAATGGTCTATGACTTAGCTAGGCTCTTCTTGGTGATTCCAACAACAAATGAGATTGAGGTGATGTGAACTCTTTGCCTCATTAAAAACTTTGTTACGAAACTCCATTGGAACATAACTTGGACAAGGGAAAATGAGTACAAAGAAGTTCACATACTCATTTGTTAGATGTCTTGAACTTGTAGTAAGTTCAGAATGGGTTTGGGCATTTCTTGAGACACTTTTTCCCTTGTGATTATCCCACATATTGTTTCCTTGAGCTTCTTAGCTTTAGCTTTGGTCATTGGTCATGTTAGCATGCTCCAAGTTTCCTCAGATTCAAGTTGCTCCTCGGGTTCATACTTTGCTTCAAGCTCTGGTCTATAGCCATGATTGCATCATAAAGAAACATGAAGAAGCAATAATAGTACCAATGCAAACGAGCTTCGAACATAACCAAAAAACAAGGAAAACTTTCGAAGACTGGAAGCCTTGAAGGCAAAACTAACTCAAGCTCAAACAACAACAACACCATCAAAAAGAAAAGCAAAACCGAGAGGAACAAAGCAAGATGCCACAACTTAACCATCTCTCAAAGGACATGATGATATCAAGAGAAACTAGGTTCAAAGTAAAACCTTGAATCATGTCAGAGACAACGCTAAAGAATATCTACAACTGTTACATGTGGACGCTCGCAATCAACCTATACAGACTAAAGACGTGTCATCTCCTCGCAACAAAATAACTGAAAATCGATATTTTTAAACCAATCATCAAAACCTGAAAAGAACATTTGGGAAAGGATATTAGTGAAAGAGGTTTTTGAAGCATCATGTTGGAAAAACAAGGAAGCTATTCCAACACGCAAAACAAAGTGAAGATGGGTTCTTATTGAAATAGAAAATCCAATTATGAGATATTGAAAGCCTACATAATATGAAACTTAGGGTTTCGTGGTGATAGGTTAAATAGGACTAGACGGTGACAAGAATACTCACACGCCTATGATTCTATTGTGAAAGGCACACATGTGTGTGTGGCGTCGTCCACCAGAGAAGAGATCACATAAAAAAGATTTGCATGTTGGTGTTTGAATCCATGTTATAGAAAATAGTGGTGTGTCACCATATATCGATTGTAGGTTGCTTCTTTTTCTAATGGATTGATTCTAGACTAGGTCCTGGGGATGTAGGAAACAAACCTCGTGAAAAAAAATCTATGTGTTCTTTACTTTATGCTCATACTTACACACTAACTTACAAATCTAGCCACAAAACCGATTTTTCAATTAGCTGCCTTTGTAGTGATATACCATCCGAAAAACATAACAAACAACAAAACTTAGTTCATTTATAAACCTCGAAACGGAATAGGAACTAAAAATAAGGATTTTATTATCTAAAATCTTATCCTTAATGCTAGCGAAACTCTAACTCAAACATCGACAGCTAAATCCAAACAAAACCAAAGAAAGATTAGACATTAGTACAAATATACTCATATCGTTATGATGTGAAGTCAGACCTAACCCAGAAAGCTTTCGAATGATTTGAAAATTTTGAAATCCTATACCTAAACTAAATATGATTTATGCATACAATTATAATATGATTTATATTATAACTTTTTCTATAGATTTTACAATATTTTTGTGGTTCATATTTATTTATTTTGAATCATATAAACATACTATGTACCACATGTAATTTCTCAATCTTTACATTGTGATCACTATCCTATTTGGTAATAAAATCATCATTCAGAGTAAAAAAAAAAGAATCATATAAACATGTAAGTAATAACAAATCATAAAATTTACAAAATTATATAATGGGTCTGATTAGTAACCGAAAGCGTTACAAAGTATAAAATAACAGTATATTTATTAAGTGCGTTACCAATTTGAGCCAATAACGGTGTCATTTCGAATTCAAAATCTCCTTTCTTCGTAGAACTACGTCGTTTCAGTTAGTCAGTCTCTGATGTGGGAGTCATAGTCGTACACGTGGCACGTGAAGAACACCGATCGATAACCGCTCAGTTCAAAATATTTCTCTTTTTTTTTTTTTTTTTTTTTTTTTGTCACGAGTTCAAAATATTTCAGGTGAACGCGAACGCAAAATTTAAAACCATTTTTAAAAATAAAGAAAAAGAAATAAAGTTAAAAAGAAGACGAAGAAGAAGAAGAAGCAAGAAATTGTTTCCGTTACACATCTCCCTCTTCTTCTTCTTCTCCGATTTTCCCTGCAAAACCCTAGTCCTCTCGCCGATCAATTTCCTCCGCCTCCGTAGACTCGCCGGCGAATCTTCCACTCCGTCACCGCCGCATTTACATTCGCCGGTTTATAATCTCTCCGTCTTCGTAAGTCCTTCTCGATCTTCTCTTACTTATTCTTTCTTTAATCTCTTCTTTCCTTTTCAGGATTTCACTTCAGGTGACTATATGTTGATTTACAGACTTTCTATTTTTAGTTGCTCTCGATTTCTCTAATCGATCTAACAGTTACAGTTGATTCTTTTCAAAGAGAATCTTCGTTCGGTGATGAGAATCAAGCTTTCTGGTGATGTTGAATAGGGGAAATAGATATAATAAGCAACTGGAATATTACTAAATATAGTTAGTAGATACTGAATAGCTTAGTTTTTGGTGGTGGATTGAACAAAAGAGTGTTAAAATCAAACTGGCCTAATAAGTTTCTCAATTTGGTTTTGTAGCTGTGTGTAGAAAAAAAAATGATGGGACCGCCCAAGACGCCGTTAAGTAAGATAGGGAGGGCGAACCCGTGTACACCAGGTGGTTCAAAAGCTACAGAGGAGAAGATACTTGTCACTGTTAGGATGAGACCATTAAACTGGAGAGAACATGCTAAATATGATCTTATTGCTTGGGAATGTCCAGATGATCAGACCATTGTTTTTAAGAATCCAAATCCTGAGAGGGCGGCAACAAAATATTCATTTGGTATATTGATTAGGATCTCTTTGCTTTTCCTTTATCTTATATAGAATCTGTTGATAAGAGTCTCATTGCGGTCTTCTCGTCTTTACTTTTTAGACAAAGTTTTTGAGCCGACTTGTTCAACTCATCAAGTTTATGAAGGTGGTTCTAGGGATGTCGCACTATCTGCATTAGCAGGAACCAACGGTAGTCTGAAAACCCATCATCTTAAGGATATCTTTCTTTTTAGTTATGTATACCCATGAATATATGAATTCTTGTCTCTATTCTTTGCAGCAGCTATTTTTGCTTATGGTCAGACCAGCAGTGGCAAGACCTTTACAATGAGGGGGGTTACTGAAAGTGTTATTAAAGATATATACGAGCATATAAGAAGAGTGAGTGACAAACTTAAGGTCCCTCTTTCTTGGTATTGGTTCTGTTACAAGCTGATTTGGATCTATTAAAATCTCTGCAGACTCAAGAAAGGAGCTTTGTCTTGAAAGTATCTGCTTTGGAGATCTATAACGAGACTGTGATTGACCTTTTAAATCGTGATACTGGACCCCTTAGACTGTTAGATGATCCAGAGGTATGTAAAGGGTCGGAAACACTAAATCAAATGTTTAAATAGAGATCCACTATCTCGGACAGATTGAGAATGTTGTATACATTGCAGAAAGGAACCATTGTAGAAAATCTGGTGGAGGAAGTGGTAGAAAGCAGGCAACATTTACAGCATTTAATTGGCATTTGTGAAGGTAATCCTTCCTATCAGTTGTGAAGATATTATATATCTTGTTATGCATTTGATTGTCATAGTAGCCTGGGTGCATATTTTGGCAAAGCAACATATGGGATTGAAAGTTGAAGGAAGCAGCTCAAAGCCTCGCACTCTGTTGAGAGCATATCTAACATCTGACACATTGTCTCTTCAATGAGACATATGGTATCATGATTTTCTTTCCTTTATGTGATATTCCATTCGCTTTTTACAGCTCAAAGGCAAGTAGGTGAAACTGCTTTGAACGACAAAAGTTCAAGATCTCATCAGATTATACGGCTGGTATGACTTATGCTATGTGATATGCTGCACGGTCGAATTAACAGTCTATTTCTTTAATTTCTTAAACATGGAAAAGATCATTTTGCATAGTTACATTATCTCATGTTCTCTGCTTTTGTTGTTAAGACCATTGAAAGCAGTCTCAGGGAAATAGCGGGCCGTGTGCAGTCTTTCATGGCAACTCTGGTACACCATTTTATTATGTGTGAGCTAAAGCTTCACTTGGTATCTAAGAGGCTAAGACACTTTCATTGGTGCAGAATCTTGTTGATCTTGCTGGAAGCGAACGTGCTTGTCAAACAAACGCAGATGGTCTAAGATTGAAGGAAGGGAGCCATATTAACCGTAGTTTGTTGACACTTACGACAGTGATCAGAAAGCTGAGGTCAGAAAGGACAATAGTTTGAACACCATGATTGTCTTTGGGCATGTCTTAATTGTCTTGTAGCTTGATGAACATGTTCACGAGTAGTAGGCATGTCAAGAAATTAGCAAAAGATTGGCATTTTCAATGCTGCCAACTTTCTTTCTAGTGCATACAGTATCTTGTTGTGCTAATGCAGATTGGAAAATAAAGATAGTTTTCTGCCTTTGTTTTTTATTTATTTTGTAGTTCTGGAAGAAGAGGTGATCATGTATCATATAGAGACTCAAAGCTTACGAGGATTCTGCAAAATTCACTTGGAGGGAATGCGAGAACTGCAATAATATGTACCATTAGTCCAGCCCTGAGTCACGTTGAGCAGACAAAAAAGACGCTCTCTTTTGCTATGAGTGCGAAGGAAGTCACCAACTGCGCTAAAGTAAACATGGTATGTCAGTTAGATGATTGTAGAGGCCTCTAAAAACTGCTGCAGTTGGTAGCAGAAATGAGATGATCTTTTACCTAAGTCTGTCATCGAAATGCAATTGCAATATAGAACTTTGCATTTGGTACCCTATTGTTTCTATTTGGCCTTCCATTGAATATGCAGTTTCATTCTTGAGTAGCAATCATCATCTTTCGGAGAGCATATGGAATTGTCTAGAGTTAGATGACGGAATTCTAGAAAACTAAGCATTCTTTGAAGGTTAATCAACTGCACAGCTATTCTGCTCATGCCATGAATTAGGATACAAGAAATGCATTGGTTCTCTTTACCTCTAAAGATGTAGTGATATTTAAAACCCAAGCCTTCTTTTGTTGCTCTCCCATTAAATTTGCTCATTTTGCTTCAAATTTCTGTTGTGTTGGTGATATAGAAAGCGTACCTGGTATTCTGGGATTTGATTTTAGCTGTGTGTTTTTCTGTTGTAGGTTGTCTCAGAGAAATTACTGCTGAAACATCTGCAGCAAAAAGTAGCCAAACTCGAATCAGAGTTAAGAAGCCCGGAGCCCAGTTCATCTACCTGCTTAAAGTCCCTTTTAATTGAGAAAGATATGAAAATCCAACAGGTAGAGAGACCCAGACGTTGACAATTAGGATTCTCATCTTGCACTATCTCTTTCGAATATTGAAAATGTGGACTTCACAGGCTAAAATGGAAAACCAAAAGGGGCGTGAAATGGAATTTTATCTCTTACGATTGTTTATTCATTCTAATGGCAGATGGAAACGGAAATGAAAGAGTTAAAGCGTCAGAGAGACATTGCACAATCTGAACTTGATCTGGAAAGAAAAGCAAAGGAGCTGAAGGTATGTCCGTGAACTGAGTTACCAATATTCTCTGAAATAACTTCATCCTTATGCAGAGATGCCTATATAATTGATGTCAGGGGTCAAATGAGTGTGAACCTTTTACTCAAGTAGCAAGGTGTCTCTCCTACACTACTGAGGGGGAGTCCATTCTAAGCAAATCTGTTCCGAAAAGCCGCAGAACAACTCGTGGTAGGAGAAAGGATAATGTGAGGCAATCTTTAACATCAGCGAATCCAGCAGCATTAGTCCAAGAAATTCGTTTGCTTGAAATGCATCAAAAGAAGTTGGGTGAGGAAGCAAACCAAGCGCTAGAGCTTATTCACAAAGAAGTAACATCTCACAAACTGGGTGATCAACAAGCTGCAGAGAAAGTTGCGAAAATGCTGTTAGAAATCCGTGACATGCAGAAGAGCAACCTTTTAACTGAGGAAATTGTAGTTGGTGATAAAGCAAATTTGAAGGAAGAAATAACCCGGTTGAACTCTCAAGAAATTGCAGCTCTGGAGAAGAAGCTAGAGAGTGTTCAGAAATCTATTGACATGCTTGTCTCGTCTTTTCAGACAGATGAACAGACTCCAGAATTCAGGACCCAGATGAAAAAGAAGAGAGTTCTTCCCTTTGGCTTAAGTAATAGTCCTAACATACATCATTTAATCCGAGCACCATGTTCACCTCTCTCATCTCCTGGGACTGAAAATAAAGCTCCTGAGAGCAATGTTGTGTCTGCTAACTCAGCCCCGGTGGTCTCTGTTGGAGAAACTACACCAAAGAAAGATGATACCCGCTGTCGAACTCCCTCAAGGGAAGGAACACCTGTACCACGACAAGCAAATTCAGTCGATCTTAAGAGAATGAAGCGTATGTTTAAGAATGCTGCCGAAGAGAATATTAGTAACATCAAAGCTTATGTTACTGGATTGAAAGAACGTGTGGCGAAACTTCAGTACCAGAAGCAGCTTCTTGTTTGCCAGGTCAGTTTAAAGCTTGTGACTTGTCCTCATTCAGGTTCTAGTTGTGTTCATATTCTCCTTTCTGGCACTATCAATATTTCTGTCTAGTGCTATTAAGATCCACGAATGAGTAACTTAAAAAGCTTGTTCATGTCATCCCTCTCCGTAGGTGTTAGAACTGGAGGCGAACGAGACAGCTGCTGCTTCGGAGTCTGACGGAAGCGATGAATCTCAAATGGATTGGCCCTTGTGTTTTGAAGAGCAGAGAAAGCAAATCATAATGTTATGGCATCTGTGCCACATCTCAGTCATTCACAGGACACAATTCTACATGCTGTTCAAAGGAGAGCCAGCTGATCAGATCTACATGGAAGTCGAGCTCCGGAGGCTGACATGGCTCGAACAGCACTTGGCCGAGCTTGGAAATGCGAGTCCTGCATTGCTCGGGGATGAACCAGCAAGCTACGTAGCATCAAGGTAGTCCATTACTTGGTTTATCTTCTTGTATAAGTAAAGATTTCACAAGCATACATATGTTTATTTGGTGGCACAGCATAAGAGCTTTAAAGCAGGAGAGGGAGTACTTGGCGAAACGGGTAAACACGAAGCTAGGAGCGGAAGAGAGAGAGATACTGTACCTGAAATGGGACATCCCGCCGGTTGGGAAACAGAGGAGGCAACAGTTGATCAACAAACTGTGGACAGATCCTCACAACATGGAGCACGTGAGAGAGAGTGCAGAGATAGTTGCTAAGCTAGTTGGGTTCTGTGACTCTGGGGAGAACTTAAGGAAGGAAATGTTTGAGCTCAATTTCGCGTCTCCTTCGGATAAGAAGACATGGATGATGGGTTGGAACTTCATATCCAACTTGTTGCATCTCTGATTTGTAGTTGACAGAAAACTCCTCCACGTTTTTCTAGATATCTCTTTTTCTTTCTTTCTGTAAATCTCTTAGAATCCAAAGTCTTGTGATGCTGATGAAGAGTTAATGTCTATGAATCTTAAAAATTGTGAGGTCAAGGTAAATTTGGAAGCAAGATCTGAATGTGTTTCTTATTTTTAGACACGGAGAGGCTTTACTCGATAGCAACAACATGCCAAAAAGCTCACGTGGTATATGAATATGACTTTAGAGGCTTAAATTGGTTAGAGCATAATAGCACATAAATGATAAACCTTATCAGATAAACTTTCCCTTTCTGATGTAAACGAGAGGAAAAAAATTAGTATTTTCGTCTTTTACAATTTTGTACTAGGGAAATTAGGTTGTACATTAGTAAACTAAAAGTAATATTCTCCTAATTAACTCTTAATAATACATAGTGGATAGCATAACGAAATATTATTATATTATTAATGTTTACGTATTTTGGATACCCCTAAACATAAAGAGCCAAGGCCTGTTGGGCCCAATAATATACCAAATAGTCAGAAACAGAAAAATACATATATCATTATTCCCCTAAGAACCGAGGAGGCGCCGTGTTCTTGCTGTTTATCTTCTTCTATCCGATTTCCTTCTTCGCGATCAAAGCACAGGTTTTTCTCCTCTATTCTTCTTATTCATGCCTTTGATTTTACTTTCTGGAAAGAATCTCGTTCTTATTGTATTCTATGTCGATTCCGATCACCCTTAGAACTCAATTCAAAGCTTGCTTTCTCCGGGTTCAAGATTTGTATAAACTATTGTTGATTGATTTAATATGTAGCTTCGTTGGATGAGAAAATTGAGTTTTAATTTTGTGTATCTATCGTGAATTTAGCTTCTTGTGTATAGAACTTGATTCATGGTTTTTACCTATCTAGTGCAACAGTTCATCTTTGTTGCTCTTTTGCAGACTTTTCAATTCTAGCGATTCTGGCCTAGGTTTAGACATGGCTACTCTTAAGGGAAACTTTTCTTCGGATGGAAACATCAAATTCATGTATGAGGATGAGGATGAGTCTGATTATGGAGATTCACCTAAATGGTCTGTTTCTGCTCAGTCAATTCCCACAAAAAAAGAGCCTGAATATCCGATTATCGACTCGGGAGATTATGTCGATGAGGGATACGATTCAGCTGACGAGCTCTCTACTACGCCTGTTCAACGAAATGGGAACCCTGAAGTAAATTTGAAAAACGTTTTAACTGGCTTGATTGCCATTGTTACTGGGCGGAACAAGGACCCGACGGGTTCGTTGGATCAGAATATCCCGTCTTCGAATGTCTCTTTCCTTGGCTCTGGCAAAAACGGAGATACGTATCTTCACTCGTCTGTTTACATACCAAGTGCCCCGCCTCTTCTTGAACCTAGTGGGATTAATTACAGTGTTTACAAGGAATTGCTGGAAGCTGAACCTCCTCAGTGGCTACCTGACAGTTCAACTACTACCTGCATGCAGTGTTCTTCTCCTTTTACTGCAATCACATGCGGCAGACATCATTGTAGGTTCTGCGGTGGGATCTTTTGTAGAAACTGTTCGAAAGGGAGGTGCTTAATGCCCACTAGATTTCGGGAAAGAAATCCTCAGAGAGTCTGCGATTCCTGCTATGAGAGGCTTGATCCTTTGCAAGGTGTCCTTATTAACTCCATAAGTAATGCTGTGCAAGTAGCAAAGCATGATGTTGTGGATTGGACATGTACAAGAGGATGGTTGAATCTCCCTGTGGGTCTATGCATGGAAGATGAGATATACAAGGCTTCTAATACGTTGAGAGGTTACTGCCAGGTTTGATTTTCAGCCATTTTTATAAAAAAAATCGCATATTGTTTGTTTAAAATACATATGCATTTACTTCAATGATCATACATGTCTGATAGATCAGTTGTCAAAATACACAGGTAGCAAGACTAGACCCTGAGAAATCCATACCACATGCAGTACTTAGTCGAGCTAAAGGTTTGGCAATCCTAACGGTTGCTAAAGTTGGGGCTTTGGTGTCATACAAAATCGGGACTGGTCTGGTCATATCTCGGAGATCAGATGGGTCATGGTCTGCTCCATCTGCGATACTGTCAGTAGGTCTAGGATGGGGTGCTCAGGTAAATATCATCTTTTTCAGTCAATACGTTGTCTTCGAGAGGTAAAGGTTCTGGACGAACCCACACAAAAACTTTTGTACTCTTTATCAGATTGGAGGCGAGTTGATGGACTTCATTATAGTGATGCATGATTTGAAAGCAGTGAAGACATTCTGCAGCAGAATGCACTTCTCTCTAGGGGCAGGATGCAGTGCAGCAGCAGGACCTGTAGGGAGAGTGTTGGAGGCTGACCTCCGCGCTGGTGACAGAGGCTCAGGCATCTGCTATACTTACAGCCGTAGCAAAGGTTTTCTTCACCTCAACTTCATGCCTCAGTTTTCGCTTTTCTCATTATCGAATATAATTTTGCCAGCTCCTCGATATTACATGGGAAATAGAATAATCTCATCTCGGGTTTTATCCTGTAAATCTAGAACCTGATAGAAGTTATGTGTGAACAGGGGCATTTGTGGGAGTATCTCTAGAAGGGAATGTGGTGACGACGAGAAGAGACATGAATGTAAGGTTTTATGGCGATCCATACCTATCGACATCGGACATTCTACTTGGGATGGTGGATCAACCCAAAGCGGCTGAACCATTGTACACCGCGCTCAAAGACCTCTACGCAGGTTTAAGCCCATAATCTCCATTCACATTACAACTCTTTGTATATAAATGTTTCTCATGACTATCAAGTGTCGATGTACATATCAATTACTCTCTTTAGAACCGTACATTTGCTGCACCAAACTTAATAACGTTTTATCATTTATTAATTTTATTAAGGGTTGTGTTACATTTTTAAGCCATGCCCTATAATTCAATAATATCATTTGTTTGCGGTCTTTATTCAGATGAAAAAGTGGTTGTATTCTTCTTGTGTATTAATTAGTTATAGACAGAATAGTGACAAGTTTTTCCATTCTTAGATTCCTATTGTGGATTAAGATTTTTTTTTTATCGTAATTAGAATGCCAAAAATAATTCAACAACAAAGACTTGCATTTCAAAAACTCGTGAATGATGGGAGGAATCTCAATCATCTGGTTTTCCAAAGCAAAAAAAGAAAGAAGAACGAGAAGCTAAGGGATAAGCAAGCCATTGGAGGTCTTCTGAGACTTCTTCCTGTAATTAGAGACGCTACAGTTTGGGCACACATATTCCAACCCATCCGTTTTTGCATAATCCTGTCATGTCATTTGTTTGTTGCATCAGTACATACACAGACCCATTGATGCTAATTACTAGTGTGTTTGCTACTTTGCTTACCTTGAATGCGCCAAGGCCGGGCCTTCTATCACATCCGAAATGAGCCCACTCTCCACACGATCCGCAGTTCACCCAGTCACCCGCTGTGCTACTGTTTCGACCAAAAAAGCATGGGTTATTAACTTGCATCGTTCTTAAGCAAGAGAGAGAGAGAGAGAGACGTGGACGGCTGTTAACGTACCTCCGACAAATTAAGCAACACTCTCCATCTACATCATCATGAGCATACTCATACTCCAGTAGATACGTCTCATAATGTCTTTTCAACGTATTGCCCACTCCCTGCCATAACAAATTACTCTTTCAAGTGTTTATGATTCTCAACAATAAATCAAGTGGTGGGATTGGATTTCAAGAATTTACAGTCATTCTGTTTGTGAGTGTGTGGTTCCGCATCTTTGAGAAAACTTGTCCTTTCCAGTTGATCCCATTCCCTACGTGGAACCCTCCCCGTGATACAACCTGCAAAAACTCTTGTTATCTCACCAAAGCTAATGTTGCCTGGGTTGATCAAAATCAAATCATTACTTCACTACCTCTCGGTACAAGTTGAACAGATCAAGCCGCTTTGAGTTGAGAACAGCATCTGGAAACTCCACTATCCCCCCTGGAGGAACAAGCCGGCTATGTCCTCGTATTAGCAGAAACTGCATAACATCCCTCAGAAATTCCTCCTACATAGAGACAGCAACCGTATTAAGCCCCCAAGAAAGAAACATCATTGTTAAAAGGGGGTTTTTCATTAAAAAATATTCATCACTAGAAAAATATTGCAAACCTCTGAGCAAATCTGAATATGCGCTCTTCCACAGTCGTGTTTTTTGAGAGGCAAAGGGTTTAATGAGATGATTTGCTTCCTCTGGTACGAACCAGAAAAAGCTTTACGGTGAGTTACCGGAGTGCCACCTGATGCACCATGCTTTGGAGGCAGCATAGGCAAGCTTCCTTTGGCATGGTCACCATCAAATCTTCCAATTTCAGAGTAACCAGAGAAAGGTATCATCTTATGTCGACGGGTATGAGGTATCGGTCTCAGAGCAGCCACATTGATTTTCCTTGATGGAGGTCCTCCGTTTTCAATTTCCTGGATGTAATTTTTTCACAGGATGCAATCAATAATATATAACTTTTGGCTACATATATATATACGAAGACAATGCAGAAGAATGGCCACAAAACTTCTCCCTAGTTATTGTTGAAATCAAAAAATTTAGCTCGAAAACAAAGAGTACTTCCAAATTAACACGAGGAAATTTCACCTGCGGCATCCTAAACAGTACCTTACTTTCTCTGCATGGTGCAGATCTTTTTCTGGTTGGTAAAGGAGGCGTTAACCAGTGAGGAATTTTGGATAGAAGAGCATCATGATTTGAAGTATCATTGATCTGTTGTCCGCAGAAGAAAAGTAGACGTTGTGCATCATCTTTTTCAAAGGACGCAACAGGCAACCCCTGAATGCTGGCTACTCCAAGGACAACCAAACTGCGGTATGACACATCAGGCGCCAGCTGTCTGAAAACCTGCCGAAAAGCAAAACTAACCTTTTCTTAGAACAAGTATTACCAAGAGAAAACTCATGAATCTCAAGAAATCCTGAGAAATCACAGAGATATGGATGTCAATACTCCACATGTAAAAGAATCAGTCAAGTAATAAAGCTCGAGATAAAAATTTCAAGTCAAGTTCAGAAACTTGAAAAGTCCTGGTTCTAGGGCATCCTAAAGCTCGAGTTAAAAGTTCAGAAACTTGAAAAGCCGTCATTAATGTCTGTTGCATTTTCATGACTAACTTTTTTATCTGCAAGTCTAGTGACGACTCTAACCAGCTATACAGTCAAGCAAAGAAAGAGATTATTAACCTGCAGAGCCCATGTTGGGACTTGCATCGAAGCTTCACACACACTTGCCCCACAAGCTATTGAGGCAGATCTCCGAGGCTCGGAAAACACCCGCTTTGTTTCTTCTGAGTTCACCAAAGAATGGACTAGTTGGATCTTCTCAACCACTTCATGTTTTATGTGATTTTCCAAAAGCTAAGATTTACAAAGGAGACAAAATATAAATCCCATTGCACATGTATGCAGAGGAGAGCCTGGTTTTTTAAAGATATAATCCCTTACCTGATCACTGAAACAAGTCTGCGCATTTCCAGACACCAGCATTGATATGTGTGCTGCAGAACAGGTCGAGATATCACATCGCATGGTCACTACACCACGAGTAAATGTTCCTGCTTGAAGAGGAGGTGCTGGAGCACTGCAGTTTTAATTCCGATCAGCAAGAATGTGAAAGGTAACAAATTAAGTTTTCATAGGCACAAATCCATGGATGATTAATCTTAAGAGTTTTGGAGGGATACACAACATGGCATATAAAACACATACCTGGAACGGTTATGAAGCTTACTTCCTCGCATCTGGAACAACAAGATAATAAAGTTATAATCTGAAAGGACTTAAGACATGTACATGCATATATTATTCAATTTATCTTTCCATGCACACATTTTAGTATGCCCACTAATGAAGACGAATGGAAAGTATATTCTAACGAGCTACACTCACTTCGATTCTCAAGAGAGCATTGAGTCCATCCACCAATGATCCCAGTAAAAATGTATCCTGAAATAGCAAAAAGCTTTGGGACTGATGATAGCATAAAGAATACTAACATTTACTCAAATAAGCAAGTATCATAAAATGTGCGAGAAGGCCAACAACACCCACCAGTGCGCACGGTGGTCCACACAAAAGAAACCTCACGGTTACATCTTCATCATATATCTTTATCGATGGGAGGCTCTCTAATGAATTTTCCTCCTCTAGTTCATCGGCTCCCGGTGAAACCACATCAATCCTTGGAGGGTCTCCAAGCAAGCAAGGTCCCATCTCATAATTCATTTTACGGTTGCTGCTAGAAGGAAGGACAGCATTGTTACTAGTACAATACAGTCGAAACGATGCTTCTGCAACTTGGAACGCATCCCATGTATCGCTGCATGAACTGCATTGCCAAAGAACATATCATTGACAACTAAATTTGTAGACTAGGAGAAAGAGAAAGTATATAATGTAGTCAAAAATCAGACTAAATTTAAGGCTTGTCGGACTTTCAGATGCTCGAGTAAGTAATTACCTCTGTATGATTGAAAACAGAGCATGGCGGAAATGGCAGGCTGCATATTTTGAGAACACAGTTTTCCAATAAATAACATATTGAACACCCTGCAAAACGCAAAGCAACAATGGAAAAACCCGATCAGTTCAAAAACTCTCCGGCGAATAACTAGCATATTTATATCTCGAACATAATGTACAGTCAAATCTAGCAAATAGGTGCCCATCAAGAAAAACTATCATTCAAAAGGAACTACACATTTTTAATGTTCCTTTCCAACATTCCTTAACATAACCATAGGTGAAAAGGATAGCAACAAAGAGGTAATAAGAAGAAAAAAAAGGAATTAAACAGGGAAGCAAAGCAGAGTTAGATGCTTATCAAGAATGGTGTACCTTAGAGTAGAGTGCTTGAGCTAATTCTTCACCATTCGGGAGCTCAAGGTAAACCTGAGTAAACAAAGCATATCAATATCTCACTAAAAGACCACTGTAAACAGAAACTTAACAAGTAAAGAATATTAGGTTCTTGTTTAGCGCATCATCAAGAGACAAACAGAGTAGCATCAACCTAGCTGGTAAAAGGAAATCATAATCTAAAAACGGGCAATGTAAAAACGAAGAATGTACTCACAGTTGTGGGTAATGTGGAACCAAAGAGAGAAAGTAAGGCATCAGGAGTAGAAAAATCAGCATATCCCAACACTAAGGGACCAACTTCATCACTATCTCCACTCTGCTCTCCTTGCAAGTACACAATATCCGGTGCTGACGAGTTAACCGCGACCTGGAACTCCTCTGTAGTAGGACAATTCAGTACCTGAAACTACAACATGACAAAACATACACACTAATACTTTAACATCTCCACAAAAACCACAAGATCTTGGCTTCAAGTCTAGCAATTACTTAAGCATTCATGCAATAATCGAGCTAGTTAAAGATTACCTTGAGTCGGCCTGAAGAAGAGAGATCCGGAAAAGGGTAACTGGGTTGATGAGAAAGCTCACCAGAAACAAGTGCCAAAACATTACAACGGTTTCTCGAGAAACCTTGACCATGAAACATGATTTCAAAGCATACCAAAACTTTTGTCGACAATTGAATTGAAGCTCACCCTAAAGAAATTCAACTCAAAAGCAAAACCCTAATTTGTAGCTCGTGGAGGAAGAAGAAAGAGGAGAAATCAAAGAGACCCAGACAAATAAAAATTTATTGGAAAAAGGTAACCTAAATTGGAGAGGCCCGAATTTCTTGATTTGACCGTGAAAAAGGAATATGAGATAGTAAGATTACAACAACACGAGATAAAAAACAAAAATTAGAAATCTCAAGAACAAAATGAGAAAAGAATGATATATTAGTCTATACAGTGTTTGTGTTTCCCATAGAAACTCAAAAAATCAAAGCAAGAAAAAAGTAATCAATTAGAGAATTAATCTATTGGACAAGCGAGAATTCTAGTAGTTAAACTCAGTTTTTGTTTTTTGTTTGTTCACATCTTATTAATCCTAGTTATTAGTATTAATTAAAGCTTCGTTTCAACTCTTATTCAGACAAGAGCAAAAACCAAAGAACATCATCATGTCATGTATTGTCGTGGAGGTTGTTGATTTCTGTCCTTTTTTCTTCATTTTATGGTTATTCCAAATGATCATGTGTTTATATTCGTCTGTCTATCCCGGATCTATATGAACTCTTTTAAGCAATGTTTTGATGCCCGGACCGGACCGGCTGGTCGGCCCGGTTAAATCGGGATTCGGACATCACTTCGATTCGGGTTTAATGCTTAAATTCGGAAATTATAAACTCGGAAAAAGCCGTTATTTACCCGCGATCCGGTGAACAGATTAAACCGACCAAGTCACAGTTATTAAAATTGACAACATATAAACACGTTTGGGTCAAAAATTAAGTAATAAACAATGCTTTTCAGGCTCACTAAGCCATTAATATCTCGACAAAACTCCAAATCAATAGATTTTAGTTTTAAAAAATAGTTTTGAAAAATGTTTTGATTAGTTTACGATAGACTCCTCTTTACACGATCGATTCGTCTTCCTTCTTTTAAAGTCTTTGATTTTTCTTCTTCTTTTTCTTTGTTTCAGATTTTTCTTATTTGATGTTGATTTGATTTCTGGTTTTAGACATTCATAGATTATTAGTTATAGTTTTCTCCAATTAGTAGTTCTCAAATCTCAAAAGGTTATATACAATATTAGTTCTGTACCTATATGGCTTTTGTTTTTATTATGTTATGCATAATAGAATATAGTACTCTTGTATGTTTGTGTCTTTCAAAAGTTAAAGAGTTAAAGAACCAATCATTTCTCACATAAATCTGTTGCAGCCACATATACATATGTAATATAGTATATATAAAATGTAACTTACGGTCAAACCACGGTCGATCCGGTCGACTCGGAGATCTGGCCACCGCTCTGGTTTTTCAAACGGGTCGGATATCAAAACATTGCTTTTAAGTAACAATCAATTGGCGTGTTTGGATTTTAGAGAGGAAGAATCTGAATGGATTATGTTACAGTACTCAAACTAATAACAAAACTATTCAATTGTGAGTATACAACAAACCTAAACAAACCTAAACTACACGGTTTAACTTAACCACAATCAATTCGGCCTGTTAACCAATATTTAGTATTCTATCGATAAGACAAGCTGCAAATCCATAATTAATTTTCACCAAAGCAAAAAGTAAAAAGGGAAAATTGGAAATAAAAGATGTTTTTTGGATTTTGTCCATCTATACTTTTGTAACTAACTTGTCATGTGGGTCTAAATTACCCTTTTTACTTTAAATAATTTTTTTTTTTTTTTTTTTTTTTGTTAAACATGTGAAAAACAATAGAATAAGTATCTTATAAAAGGGGCAATTGTTGATTCCTAATCAATATATAAAATTTGGGATTTATAATTTTCATTCTGATTTGTTTAGAATATACATTCTGCATGTTGTACTCGTTTAGATTATGAAATCTAAAAAATTGTACATGTTCTGCAAAGTTTAGTATACATAAACGTCTAAAAAATTTAGATAACAATTTTAGAATACGTCATCTGTACTTTGTTGTACGTTCTGAAAATTTTAGAATATACTAATGTTCTGGAACACTTAGAAGACTATTTTAGAATACGTCATATGCACTTTGCTCTATGTTCTAAAACGTTTAGAATACAATGACGTTCTAAAAAACTTAGAAGACAATTTTAGAATTCGTCATCTAGACTTTGCTCTATATTCTGCAAATTTTAGAATACGTATTCCTTTATTATGTAAATGTTCTGCAAAATTTAGAAAATCAATTCTAAATTATTATTGAAATTTTGAAAATTAAGGAAATCAAATATTTGAAATCTTCAAAATGAATATGCCGTTTAGGAAATGAAATTTCAAAAAGTAAAAAGTGAATATTTATGATTGATAAAGAAAATGGTGCAAGATTACTTACCTTGCAATCCCATATAAAACTTGAAAAGCTCAAGATAATAGATTCAGATTACATTAACTTAAAAAAATATTAGCAAATACAAATGAATATGATTTTTTTTTACAAGTAAATTTTATATGAATATGATTACTATAAGATCAAGAATTTTGTACGTAGAGAAGAAGAGAAAAGTTAAAGTAATTAAGTATAATACTCAAAATGCTTTGAGCTTGGTTTAGAGCTTTTACGTTAAATGCTTTACCCTCGTTTTGTTTTCATTTGTATAAATAGCATTATAATTGAGTCCAAAACAATAATTTACCCTGGAACTTTTACCATATACTATGAAAACAAGGTTATAGAGCTTTTTGCATGGTTATAGAGTTATATGATCATATATTGTTATAATTATATAACTAAAAGAGTGAAACATTAATTTTTTTGATTATTAACTAAAAGAGTGAACCATTAGTTTTAAATCCATTTTTTGTTGAATTTGAAAACACGAAATTTAATTTCTAAATACAATTCTATTATTTTGGAATTCCAATTCTAAATATTAGGGACATAAGAGGATTTTAATTATTACAAAGGTTTAAATTACCAAACTATATTGATAAAGGTATAAATAGACAAAGTCTATAAAAAGCATCCTTTATTTCCAATTTTCCCAAGTAAAAAACTAATACATAAAATATTTTAAAATATCTCTATATCACCTACTATCATACTCGCATTCAAAAATTATAATATTTTCACCGTTTTTTTTTTTTTACTGTTTGTGACAAATTTCGATACCGTACATAGTCGTTGATCTCATATCTTAAATATTATATGCCTTTGAAGAATAGTCTTGAGAGCGTTGAGTAAAAGTTTCGTCTTTTAAGGGAAGAGAGATGCATATTATAAGGCTAATGTTCACCTAATCAGATGGTTTAAGCAGAAGAATGAAAAAGATTTTTAGGGAAAGTAAGGTTAGAACTATCTCCGTGATTTTTGAGGATTTTCCGACAAGATCCTTATGATTCATATCTTTCTTCTTTGTTCGGTCGTGCCTTCTGATTTCCTTCGACCTCCTAATTTTCTTAGAGGCCATTTACCATATTTATAGTGAAAGTCTTTCTCACCTTATGTATTGTCACTTTGCTTACCTTCTCTGTTGAGTGGTTAATATAATTCTCGGTTGCAACGGGTGGGGCTAATGCTCACCTAATATGCCAGACACACTCCAGAGCAGGTCTACTCAATCGCAAACTAGGTTTGTCCTAGATCGACGTACGATACTTAGCCTTACATGGTAACTCCTTATTTGTTGGCACAAAATCTCTTCCAACAATTGCTTTTGACTCTCCATATTGTTCGCACTCGATAAGAGATAAGGAATGAAGCTTTCAATGTGCTTAATAAGGGTATCTCACTATAAAATCTTTACCAAGTAGAGACATGATTTTTTCAACAAAAAAAAATTAATTTAATTTTTTTTTTAGCAGAGACATGATTTCTCAGCAAATTTATCAAATATCTTGATTCTCTTTAATCGATGACTTTTTCCATCAATAAACATTATTAAGTCATCATCACAACAAAAATGTGTATAATTTGGATACCTTTAGATTTCAGATGATAAATAATTCTCTTGTTTTCTGCGGCTTTATCAATCATTATACATTCACACAAATGATAAATAAGTACCGTGAATGAAAGTAACATTATCGTAGACCCTTTTCACTACTGAAAAGACTAGTCAATCTTCCATTAACTTGGATATGCTACCATAGAATGTAGACCCTTATTTAATGAATAAACTTTTCGATAAGTTAATTGTTGTTTTTTTTGCAACACTCCGACAAATTAATAGCATGAAGGATATTTAATACCAAAAAAATCATATTGTACCATTACCGGAAAACAAACTTATTTCAGACGGCATTTGTGACGGATATTTTCCCGTCGGAACATTATGACTGAATACAGACGGATTTATAACCATTGTTACACGGCACAAAACCTGTTGTAAATCGGTTAGAAATTTCCTACGAAATATATTACCGTTAGAAATGTGTTGGAAAAATGATCGGAATTCCGTTGGAAATGTAATGTTTTTTTTACTACTGTTATTAGATATCCGTTGAAAATGTTCAACGACTTTCCGATGGAATTTAAAATTTAAATTAATAACGTCGCGGTAAATGTTTGAATTTCAGGTGGATTTCCGACGGCTTCTATTTCCAACGACATTTACCCTAAGAAATCCGTAGGCAACAAAATCAATAAACTTGCCAACCTTATTCTTCTTCTCATCATTCTAAAACTCTATTCTCTCTCTAAACATTTTTTCTCATCCTTCTCTCTAAATTCTTACGAAAACATGTATGTTTTCTTGTTCTTTATCAATTGTAATTGTTTTTTAGATATATAATTTGATACATTATAGGTTTATGAATGTGATTTTGTTAGATTAGGTGGTTTAGATAGGGTAATGGTGAATTTAGGAGGTTAAATTGTGAGATTTATGATGCTTTATTTTTCGTTTATTATTTTAGTAAAAAATATCAAATGTAAATGATTTTTGACATTATAACATCGGTTTTGTGCATACCAATCAAGTTTTTGTATATACTTAGAATTCGTGTTTTTTATATATTCACTATAAATTATATTAAAAAACATGGTATAATAAAATTACATTAAAACATGTGAAAGGTTTTCATTAGGTCAATCGCAAATAAATTCAATTTCATATAATTTACATAGATTATATTTTTAGTTTTATTTATTTATATTATGTTGGTATTGCTTCTATGGCTTATATACAAAAAAAACCTTCCACACCCATTTTTTTTATATTGTTCAGGTCTATCAATGATTTTCGTGATGCTCTTGGTTTGAGGCGTACACATGCATTCCATCGTTACGTATCACGTCAACTAACGGTTAAAGAGCTAGTGCAAGAACCAGGCCGAAAGCTTATCCCAAAACTCCATTATTCTTGTGAGGAAACATTATCATGGTAAAACTTATATATATAAGTTTAAATTTAAATTTTTATATACATATTTTTCATATTTAAATTTAAATTTTTACGAATTTATTTGTAGACTAAGATCTATTATATATCACCTTTGTAGGTTTGGGATTCATCCTGGCATCAATAAATCATTCAAAAGATGGTGCATGGATTCCTCCGCCATCCATATCGGACATGGAATGATTTTCCAGAAGAAGAAAAAGAAATGTGGTTCCGTTATTTCACGGTAACAAATAGAAATATTATATTTTAATAAATTACTTAGTAATTATAACAATTAAATAACTAATGTTTTTTTTGTTACTTGTAACAAGATTTCACTTGGGAACCTCAACACACAAATTATGTTCGTGTGGAATTCGACAATATGGCTGCGTTACAGTATCTACACAACATGAAGGACTGGAAGCAGAAGTGGATCGACGGCGAGGAAAAGCCGGAAGAATCGAACGGTGATGTTTGGATTGGATTGCAGAGATATTGGAATAACTTAAGACAACACTTATAACAGTCTTTTCCTAGCAATATTATATTATCGAATGTATTTTATTTTGAAATTATATTTTTCTCTCTAAATTACTTTGAATTTATAAAAATCTAGAATTTTAATTTCGAAATGTATTGCATTTAAATTAAAATTTATATAAATGAATGATGATGTCAAAATAAAAAATAAATATAAAATAATCTATTTCCAACTTATTTCCGACCGCTAGTCCAATCGGTTGGAAATAAGTGAGATTCTATTTAAAATATTAAGTTTCCAACGGATTTCCGACTATATTATCCGTTGTTCCTTAGCCGTAGGTAATCAGTCCGAAATTTACCATTTTCCGCCAGAAATGGGTAGGGAATGTATAGCCGTTTTGTAGCTGTTAGGGAGGCGTTCAAATGTTTAAATGTCCGTCCGACATCCGTTGAAAATTCTCAAAATCTTACAAATATATTTGCAACCCCTCACCTCATTCACAAAAATACACTACAACACATATAAATGGAACCTTCAAATAGAGATCAATATTTTCGAGCATGGATGGACAAACCTCCACATGATCCAACGACGGGTCTATTTACGAATGAGTTCTACGATGGAGTAAAACAATTTATGGGACTTGCACAAAACCAAGCAAGAACCATTGAAGAAGGTAAAATGTTATGCCCTTGTTCTGAATGTCGGAATCGTAGATCGAAAACAGTTAGTAGAGTCCCCGCTCATTTATATAGACATGGATTTATGCCGGGGTACAAGATATGGTATTCACATGGAGAAGATTATTCACTGGTGAATTATGCTAGTTCTAGTACGAATAGGTTAGAGGAACCAAGAAAGGAAATAGGTGAAACTATAGATATGGACCATACGGTTAACGAAGCGTTTTGCGAAAATATACCGTCCTTCTTTGATGATGGAGATAGAGTATAAGAACCAAACTTAGAAACCTGGAGGTACTTTGATATGTTAGATGCATCAAAAGATTCGTTATATGCGGGTTGTAAAGAGGGTAATTCATCTTTATACTATGTATTATGACTGGTGCATATAAAGACCAGTTGGAATTTAGCCGAGGATTGTATGGATGAGCTAGCTGATTATGTGAAAGATATTCTGCCTGAAGATAATCTTCACCCGGGTTCATATTACGACATTCAGAAACTTGTTTCTGGACTTGGTCTGTCGTATGAAATGATAGATGTATGCGTGAACAATTGTATGATAAACTGGAGAGAGAATGCAGATCGCTTGAAATGTCGCTTTTGTCGCCACCAGCGATTTCAAGATACAAGTGGAAGAGTTCGGGTCCCTTATAAGAGGATGTGGTATTTGCCATTAACGAAAAGGTTGAAGAGGTTACATAAATCAAAGCGCACGGCTGGTCCTATGAGATGGCATACAGAGCATACATGTAATGGAGAAATTGCGCATCTTTCAGATGCAGAAGCATGGAAACATTTCCAATCATAGTATCCAACATTTTACATACTCTTTGAATATTAATTTTCAAGTCATATAATGATTTCCAACGATGTCGTAGAGATCGTAGACATACGATCAGCCAAGACACGCAACCGAATTCGAGTTCTTCTCACATTTCGGATACTGAGAGTTCTGTCGCGCAGCAAACACTTACGGTTGAACAGCTGGTGCAACAACTAGGCCGAGACCTAATTCCAAAGCTCCACCCACTTTGTGAAGGAGATGCAACTTGGTAGAATGTTTAAATTTTGTGTTTTTCTATTAACAGTATTACTACGTTAGTTTTTATTTACTAACACAGTTTTTGATTTGTTTCTAGGTTTGGTCGTAGGAATGGAATCACAAAATCTTTTCTGAAGATGTTAAAAGGCCAACTTAAACATCCATATCC
Source organism: Arabis alpina (assembly GCA_900128785.1). Taxonomy (NCBI): domain Eukaryota; kingdom Viridiplantae; phylum Streptophyta; class Magnoliopsida; order Brassicales; family Brassicaceae; genus Arabis; species Arabis alpina. The sequence continues at coordinate 8,822,874 of LT669792.1, forward strand.
AACCTGGACTACTTTCCCAACTGATGAGAAGGAGACATGGTTCAAAACGTTTACTGTAAGTAATTAACAAAAAAAATTAGTAAAGAAATGATTCTCTCACGTACTAATATTAATACTTTTTTCAATTCGTAGCAAGATTACGATTGGCATCATCAGTTAACTGCACAAGTCCGTGTTGAGTTATATAAAATGGCAGCCGATAGTTATTCCGGTCACATTAACTATTGGAAGGGTAAATGGGGAAAAGGGAAGAAAAAGCCAAGTGATTTGGACCCTGATGTTTGTACCGGATTGCGGTCTTATTGGGCTGATGAGGAGACAAAAAAACCGCAAAGACCAACTCAGAGAATCGAAAGAAAAATCCTCTAGGCACTCACAACTCCGGAGCAACGAGTTTCAAAGCGCGTGAAGATGAAATGGTAAGTTCAATTGCAATTTTGTAGTATCTTTTTCACTTTTGATTACTGAAATAATATTTGTTTTTTTTTTTCAGATCAGAGAATCCGGAGGAGTGCCTCCAAGTTTGGAGGAGTTAATTATACGTACACACACCAACAAGAAAACCAAGACTATAGACTACGCCAACATTGCTCAAGTCCTCGAGAAAGTAACGAAGAGGAAGGAAGAACACATGACACAATTGTCTAAAGGTTTAGATGGTTCAATTTCAACGGTCGACATGGAACTGTCTCAAGAGGAAATTGACAAAATAGTTCTTGAGGTTTGTCATTTTTATGAATAACACTTATGTATTATGATTTTCGTGATTTCTTAGGCTGTTTTTTTATTTGTGTATAGGAAACGCCACTACGCAAGGGTCGTCGTCCAGGATTAGGCAATCTGGTATCCACTATTGGGAGTAGATCTTCGTTGTCGAGGGATCCCGTACTTTCCCAAGAGATTGAAACACTAAAAGAAGCGATTGGGCAAAGAGACAACATGATCGATGAATTGAAATATGAAAACACTGCGAGTAAGGAAGCGCTCGCTCAGGATGCTCTCGCTGCGAATCAGGATGCTCTCGCTGAGTTAAAAACTTTCATGAGGTCGAAGTATAAAGATTGCCCGCCATGATCTTGTGTTATATTTATGTTTGTTGTTTTGTTAAACAAAACTTATGTACGACGTTTATGATACTTCTATTTAACTTCAGAATTCGAATTAAAATATTTTATTTATATATATTTTCGTTTAAAACATTTTTTCTATTTGAAAACATTTAGTTTTTGCCATTTCTAAATTGCTAATTCCGTTGAAAATATGTAGGAAATGTTAAGAAATAGTACTCCGAAATCCGTGGGAAACAACTCGTCGGAAAATAGTCGGGAAATTCCGACGGCTCTTTACAACAGATTTTTGCGGTTAAAAATCCAAAGCGTATAACGGTTAGAATTACCGACGGCTTTACTAACAAATTATAACCGTTACAAATCCGTCTGAAATTTCAACTGATTTCCGACCAGATGTCTGTTTCCAACGACCTAGAACAGACGGACGATTTGGTTGGAAATCCGTTACAAATACGGATTTCCAACCAAATCGTCCGTCTGTATTAGGCTATTTTTTTGTAGTGACCATGTCAAAAGTATTAGAGATATCAATTTTCATGACACAATAAAGAGAGATGAATTCTTTCCGATAATGTTTTCCATTAGTCTTTTGCAAAAGCCAACTGGTTCCGGACAATAAATTGAGATTTTTGGTCTCTAATTTCTAAGATGCTATTTTGAGATTCGATCGGTATTCTGAAAAGTGATTCTTTTCTTTTTGTGTCCTGAAAAGTGATTCAAATACTGAATTTTCATAATGAGTTTAATGAGTATTGAATAGCCAAAGGGGAAATTTGTTTCATTATTCCAACGTACGTAGGCTTTTTGACGATGCACTTCTACTAAGAAATGAATTGTGCTCCATTTCACTTCTTTATATCTAAGAAATGAAAAATACAGATAAATAAACCGTAGATACTATGCTTTTTGAGCTGAAAATTTCAGCTTTGAAAAGAAAAAAGAAAAGTTCAGCTTTAATGTTATTAGTAATTAACCACTACAAGAAAAGGTGAACATAGCTACAGTTTTTGTTACAATAACAATTTGTAGCAAATTTTAGTTACAATTAGATACAAATTTGTTGCAAATCCGTTAGTTTATTAATTTGTAGCAAAAACGTTGCTTTTAATAGCTAATTTGTGACAAAATAGCTTCAAACTTGGAATTGAAGCTATATTGCTTCAACGTGTTACAAAATTTTGTGACAAAAATTGCTACCATATGTATAGTCGCAAAAAGTTACAAGTTAGGTACGGATTAAGTGTCGTAGCTACGTTATTACAAAAAAAATTGTGGTAAACTTGTGGCAAAATCAAAGTTGAAGGTTTAAAAAATTAATTAGATGGTTTATTATAATGATTTATGTGAATTTAATTACCAGTGACAGTAAAACCTCTATAAATTAATAATGTTGGGGATTTGAAAAATTATTAATTTAGAGAGATATTAATTTATCGATAAATTAATATTAATTAATTTGTAGAGAAATCTGTTTTATGTAATAATTTTCTTGATTTTGTTTTTTCGAATGATGTTATATTATTGTAGAATTCAATGAACCCATTTGCAAAAATGACATGAAATTTTGATTAAAAATTTCGATTATCGCAATAGTATGGATGTTATCTTCATAATAGACAACCAACTTAAAATGATATACTATTTATAAAATTTAGAAAAAATCATGGTTACTACTCATAATGTCGATGGATACATTTAAAAAGAGTTATGTATAAAGATTCAATTATTTTGTTTAGAATTTTTCACAAGTTTATGATACAAGCCGAGAAAACAATCCTACTTTTTTATACAAATAATAAAGTTAAAATAAGGTCTAGTGAGATTTTCAATTTTAAATTAAACCAAAAATTATTAAAGTCATATTTTAGTATGTATATATATATATATATATATTTCTATATATATAATTATATATGATTATTAATTTATACAATTATTGGGACCATGTTTTACATAGGAGTTTCAAAAAAATTATTATCTTATTATTTTATCGAATTTTGCTAATTTTTACATTGGCCCGACTCGAGACCGGAAAACTTTATTAATCTATGGTGATTATTAATTTATAGAAGTTTTACTGTATATGATTTGCATATAATTATACATATATGTCACCAACCAAAATCATATTTTTCCACAATGTACATAACGAATCCACTTATATTTACTCAAACACTAAAGAAATATATATATCTACACTTAGATTTTTTTAAAAGTGGTCAGACCAAAATTTTGGTTTTCTTTCAGAGCTAATTTTGAAAAGAGTTATATTTGGGCCCAACCCAAATTATAATCACATGGCTCATTTTTCACTCCTTCAACAACCGAAACCCTACACACCTCTTCTTTCTCCGCCGACTTTGGATGCCGATGCCGTTGCCGTTGCCGTTGCCGTTCACTCTCTTTTCTGGTATGTATTGGTCTCGTCACCATCGAAAGTTCTTTCCGGCTCCATCTTCCGACGCTATTATTGTCTACGACTCCATCCCACTGTCATCAAAAACGATCTCCAGCTCGTTGACCTAGCAGAAATCGATAAAGACAAAGATTAATATGCTTGACTAATGTAAGATCCAAAATTTTGTTCTCTGTGTAATTATTGTTATAGAAGCTTCGATTTCAGCTCGATTCATTCTTTTTTTTCTTGTTGTTTCTTCAGATCTCGTTCAAATCAAGTCTCGTCACCTCTTCACCAATCTTGTAATTTTCTACAGCCGTCACACATATGGCAATCTCTTGACTAGTCTATAATCCTTCTGGTTTCTTTCGTTTTGTTTACCTTAAGTGCTATATTTAGAAATTTAGCTTAGACATTTTCACCATGAAAGAGGTTTCGAGTTGCCTACATCAATTAGATTTCCTCTCAAGTTTAATCCGATTTGAATCCCATATAACGAGCAGGTGCTTATGAGCAAATCGTGATTCAGTGATAATGTTTTATTCTTTTTCTTACCTATCAGATCGAAGACCTTACAAATAGCAGGGGATAATTCAGAAGGTGCCAGTATGAAGGTAGGCAATTCTTTTGTTAACATTTCACGATATATCTCAATTTCAGCTTATATTCAGCCTTAATGTGTTAACCTTCTTGATGAGTAAGTGATATATGGTTCTTTAGTGAGTGTTTAGGGAAGTTTAACTTGGTCATACATGTATCTTGTATAGGGTGCAAAGGTGAGTAATCCCAACCTCAAAGGAGTAAACCTTCAACGAGCTTTCTTGAGGCATGTGAATCTGCAAGAAGCGGTACGTCTAAAAACAATACTAAAGTATTTTTTACCTATCTCAAATTTTATTCTCTCTGCGTTTCCATAGCTAAAATTGTTCTTAACTAAAGTTTAAGAGTAAAAATTAGATTGAACTAGCAGCCGATGGTTAGCCTCTCGATATTGTTGTTGATGATTGTTCTTGTTTTGGCTTTTTTCCACCATTGTATGTAGTAGCAGGATGGTGTTGGCTATTGCTTATAGTTGATGGTTTGTTAACTAGATTCAGTGTTGAAGCTGATTAACAGTCTAGTGAAGATCTGGAAATTGTTTTTAGAAGAAAAACGAGCAAAAAAGATGAGAAAGCATTTGGAAGAACTTCATTCAAAGAGGAAGGGCGTGGAAGTTGCCGAAAGATACAACATTTGTACTCAAAAAGTGATGGTGAATTCACTCGAAACTCATCCAATTAGTTTTTAGACATTTGATTCATGGGGTTGTAATTGGATTTTGGAATTGCAAATTAAATTTTATTGTAGTTTTAAAAATATAATTGTCTTTTTTTTAGTTTGTATTACACAATATTCATATTAATAAACTATTTTTAATATATATATTTTATTGTTAATTACAGTGGAATTGTAACAATTTGCAGTTGAAACAATTTGTGGGTTTTTATCAAATTATCACAAATTTGGTTGTAACAAAGATTTGTTACAGATTTGTAACAAATTATTACTACAATATAGTCTTGTGAATATCTGTGACAAATTTGTTACCATTTACTACAAACTCAACATTGCTACCACTACATAGTCACAAATACAAATGTTGTAGCAAAAAGAAATTTGCTACAAATTTCCTATCATAGCTACCAAAATAAGCGTGGGTATATTGAACAATTCTTGTAGTGAACTCGTCATTAGTTAAATTTAAATATGTATATACTCCGAAACCATACACAATATATAACATATTAAAAAAAATATAGGGGTGTGTAATAATATAGATATTAAATTATATAATATAAAACATATATATATAGGAACAAACACAAATAATTTACGAAGTTAAACCAGCAGTGAATCTGACACCAGTTCCCGGCAACCACAAATCTCCTTTGATGAAGTGAGCTACCGTATAATTAAGAGCCTCTGCCGAAGTATTCAACGCATGGTATCCTGGCCATTTTACACGACGGTCAAGGCTAGCCCCCGGTCCATTGTTCATATACTCGCCATAGTACAACGTGTCCAATGCAAAAGCTCCATTCCATTCGAGCCATCCTTCAGGCTTAAGTACATCACTCATGTAGTTTTGCATGAACACTGTTCTAGAATAGAGTTTCCACGGTCGACCCAAGTAAGTAGCGATGGTATTTATATTTGGAAGTAGATCGGTATCAGCCGTAATGTTGCTTAATTGGATGGTGAACCCGGTCGGCTCGTTTGGATCCTTACGTCCTTGAGCTGTGATGCTATTCTTCTGATTTGGTAGACCTTGCTTGGCTTTGATTTGGCAGTTTTGAAATACAGCTGTAGCGTCTCCAAATATGAAATCTACCGTGCCAGTTATGATGCATTCTCTAAAGAATTGACGCATTGTGTGTGCGTAGAGAGTATCTTGGTAACCTCTCATCGCGCACCGATAAAAAACTCCAAGATCCGAGTCTGACCGAATTGCAACTGCCTGATGTTTTTCTGGTCCTGCTGTGTTTTGGAACGTTATGTCCCGTGCAATAAATCCTCGTCCACTCACAGCTGCCAAATATAACAAATTCACAATCTTTATCATTAGTAAAATAAAAGTTACAAGATAGAATACTATCCTACAATTTTATTCCATCATATACATTTTAGTCATAAGTTACGATTACATGCATATATAAAAGTTATAAGTTCATAATTTGAAACTAAAAATTTTAAATTTATTTTCTATAAACAAAAACATTGCATTTTCAATTTAGTTAATATGTCTACGTGATTAGAGAGTATATATTATCCAATAGGTTATTAATGTTTAGATAAGTTAGGTGAAGAAAACAAAACATTAACTTGTTACTAACCAAAAGTAGCAGATCGGAAAGTAGTCCAGCCATCGATGAAGCTCCGGTTACCGGTGATCACGGTGGCATCAATGCCGTCACCGACCATCATAATGTTCCATTTCTTCTTCTTAATCTCCACATTCTCCACATATACACCCTTTTTCACATGTATCACATATCTTTTTGTACTGTAGTCCGGCGCGGCCAACACCGCCTCACTTATCGTCATGAAATTCCCGGTCCCGTCTGCGGCTACAACCGCATCAGCTGGCGTTGGTAAGCCATCAGTCTGCAGCAACTTCCGATCACCGGGTCTAACCCATGAGGGAAACTTGCTAAAACCACTATGAGCAGTGAGTGTTGTGTGGGCTCTATTGGGATTGGGCTTGGGCTTGGGCTTAGAGGGAGAGTGAACCATGGTTAGTAGATTTCGGATGGTCTTGCCGACCTGGTTGAGACCACCGGCCACAACTTTTTTGATAATTCCATTAGTGCCCTCGAAGCCGTCCAAGCACGTGTCCTGATTAGAAAGAGCGGCGCTTATCCAAGTCCCTATATCCGAACCCACGTCCCCTGTACTGTTGTCTTTCCCTGACAGTGACATTATGTATGCACTCATTTAGAAATAATTGATTGAGATTATTAATACATGGAAAAGAGATTTTAACTAACTAACCTAACTTTTAAGCTCACCATCAAATTAACGGTATGTTTTTTTAGTTAGTTTTCATACTTTTCATATCTGTTTCGGTAGGACTAATGTGTAGTTTCTTTCTAAAATTCCAATTAGTTGGAAACATATCATGTGAGTTGGTATCATATACTATATTTAAATCGACAATGTAAATTAACTTCCTAGGTCGCTTTATAATATTTACGACCCACATAAATGCAAGTTTTTCTTTCGAGCAAAACATTATATTCCCACGTCGAAGATTAATCACCGACGATCACTTTTTCTTTTATACAAAAAGTTATGAGAATCCGATTCAGCACCCAAAAAAAAAGTATGAAAGTTATCAAATATTAAAGAAAACAATAAAGATGAAAAAGGCCGGTCGTGTCAAGCGATGCTTAATTCATTGGAGTTCTGTTGTGTTCTTTTCCGTCGGTTACTAATTAGTAGTTCGTTTGTCACTGAGACAAAGGAAATTTAATAACAGAACAAAAAATTTGAAAAATGAAATAAAATCTTAAAGCTCTTTAATTAAAAAAATAAAATAAAATAGTAAATATATTAAGATAATACTCCTAGTTATCGTTGTTTCATCCATATCGTGTTTTTGAGGTCCTATGTTTTTCTTTTACTTTCTGTCAACATTCTAGCGTCTGATAAAATTCGATGTATATAATGACACTACAAATCTACAATATAGGGAATAGATCTGTGGCAATTAACCCTTGAAATGTATAATTCTATAATCATTGGATATTTATTTACTCCAAAAACTATGTAATTTGGTTAACTGAAATTCACTAATTTTGTATTTAGGATTCATATTTTGCATGAAAAAAAAAGGAAAGTAAAATGTAATTTGGTACCGTTGGGGTTTTGAGAGGCAGAAATGATCCAAGAAAGCTCTTCCGAGGCAGAATCAAGAAGATCAACACAATCAAGAATAGCATTGCTCACTCGGGACTTTCCGACTTTCTTGTCGAACTTGGACACCAAAGCTACGGCTTTTCTGATGGCCTCCACGGCGGTTTTGGCCGCCCCGGCGAACTCCAACGGCGGGACTGTCAAGCACTCCATTTGAACAACTCCAGTGGAAGAAAAAGCCTCTTTGTTGGCAGAACATAGAGAGATTATCACAAAGAGCAAGAAGATGATGGGTAATCGTCGAAATATCGCCATCTCCGGTAGAATCTTGAAGATGAGAAAGTGTCTCTCTCACTCTATAATATATTTGTGAAGAGATTGTGGTGAGTGATGTGTGATATTATTTATGAGAGAGAGAAAGAGGTTCTTGGCTAGGCAAGAAAAAAGACGACCTACTCTCGCTTTTTATACCACCGGTTATGGTAAAATATTAACACTAGGAAATCATTTATTTAATTATGGCTACTCGAATTATTGGATTTGGCTGGTTTGATTGGTTTCTGTGGTAAAACAAAAATTGTCATTAATTAGACTTTTGAAGGAGTACGACCAAATTTCTATTTTAAATGTACCATTTCGTCTTGGTGGTATATTTATCAATATATCGTAATTCCGTTACTTCCTCCGTTTCTTAAAGATAGATGTTTAAGGTTATGCACACTTATTAAGATAACGCATTGATTTCTACGAAATACAGTTTCCAATAAAATTTAACCAATAGTGTTTCAGTATTTGTCTTGAAGTTTATAAAAATGCATAGAAAACAGTAAAAACTTTATCTTTTTGAAACAAATTTTTTTTGTAAATTGTTTATCTTTTAGGAACAGATGAAATATTTATTTCTTATGTAGATTGTAAATCACTAAAAAAATAAATCGACCAAAACAACAATAACAAACATGTGCATCGGAATTGGACATATGTCCCAATACCGACTATCGATAGGTGGTTTTATACCTTTACGATAATTTCAGTTAAATTTGTTTATTTTCCTTAATAATTAGTGAGTTGTTTATCATCCTAACATTAATTTACGACGAAATCAGCATTCGAAAATGCCTTTGTTTACTTATAGTGTAGGTAGATCCGGTTTTGGACTAAAGTCCAACAAACTGGTCTTTTAGGTAGCGTTAAGAATTTAAAGACAGCTTTTTATAATTATTATCGTGTGGTAGATTCCAAATTATTTTCATGGTTTTATTGTGTAGATTCCAAATCTAAAATATGTTTATTCTTACAATTGTATTTGTTATGGGATTAATAGTTGCTATATGCCTTTACTTGCCTCAATCTCCAAACTTCGTTGATAATTTTTTTTACCGCATATCGTCATTAGAAAGAGAGCTTGTTTTGACTAGTGTGGATTACACAAAGAGGTCAATGACTCTCTTTCATGGTATGGCTTGCAATGAAGAATCATATCGTACTTCTTCTTGGAGTTAGCCGCAATCATGTATTATTCTATGCGGAGAGCCTAAAGAATTTCGTAATCATATCAATCTCCATGTTTTTATACCCTATCGTCGTCTAAGTTGGGTGGGAAGCTCTGGAGAACGCACATCATTCTGATTCTCTGAACTAGTGTAACACAATCTGCCATTTTGTCAATCAATTTTTTGTTTGTTTTTGATTATGTTATAGTTCATCTCACACCCAAAACAACGATATATATCACATGTAGAAAAAACGAAATAGAAAAAGATATCACAACGATTGCCACTCTTCCTCTTTTATCCTTTTCCAAATAGAATGATCAAATATCGCATTACAACTTTTTACTATGGAGAGACAACCAAGTACAAGAACTTATTTTATGGTTAATCCGTATGAGAAGAATCAGTTAAATCTTTTATCTATTTTATAAAATATTAATTATAAATTTTAGTAATTTTCTAATCTGTTTTCACTTGTGACTTTGTAAACAACTTTTGTTTAAGCTGATTCAATAAATTTTTTTTTTTTTTTTTTTTTTTGTCACGATTCAATAAATTTAGTGTTTCAGCAACAACAAAAATATATTAAAAGTAAGGTAACGTAGAAAAATTGTAGTAAAATAGTTAAATAACTTGCAATTTATCTCGAGCCACGTACATACTGAATGGTTCGTTGCTATACATATATTATACTATTATTATGACACCCTTTTACACGAAAATCTAGACTTTTCATTACTGTTCGTTTAGATGATTCCGATTTTCTGATATTACTCTATATGTCGTCGATCTCGTAAAAATATGGAAGTGTGATTTGTTTATAGAGAAAGAGAAAGCCGAAATGTCGGGTTTCAAACCAAAAGAAGAGTCATGTCAGTCGGTGCCTAACATTTAATTTAATTTGTTTTTGTGTTACTCTCCTTGCTATGTCCCAATTGGTCAATTTATCGTTTTATCTTGAAACCCATACTGAACCTAATCAGAATAAATTTGGATTTGAACTTCAGTCTACTTTTCTCCAGCTCCAAATAAAATCGGATATGGTTATGTAACATAACCGACTTATGTCCGAACTGAATTCAAGTTGGGTCCAATCACTATTTAATTCGAAAAATAAATTATTTATAATTTTCCGAAACCAAAAGAAGAAAAAAACAAATATAATAGGAAAACCGCGTTTTATAACTTTGTTACTTTTGGCCATCATCATGTGCGCGAACACTTTCCATGCAATGCAAATGCAAAGTAAATGCTTTTGCTTCGGCTTTTGCTTTTGCATGGATATGATACTCATATCTCCTTTGTCTCTGGATGTTAAACCATTCGCTATCAAACAAGTGTTGCATCTTAATTGGAAGATTTGTTGAATGTGCATGAGGGTTTCAATTGGTTTTCTTTTTGACTTATGGAACTTTTATTATAACAACAAAATTTGAAAAACACACTCAACAGACTTTTTTGGTCTTCAAAAACAAAAAAAACTGTCATAACACAAAAGTTTTCCAGAGACGAACCCTTATGATAGGAAAGCTAAGCAAGCAAAATACTAGTATCAATTACAAGGCAAGTAAAAACCACAAAGAATTAACAGCTTAAAAGTGAGAGACAAAGCTTGTGCTAAATCCGAGGAACGGATCTATAAAGATTTTAGACAATCCCAATTATTTATTTATGCAGTATGCCTTGAATGTCTTGAATTTAGATTTTAAATTGACTAATAATAAATAATTATTCTGAATAGCATTGTTCGAGTGTATATAGCGCCATGATGTTGTCAAACAATTTAGATTTATTTCGTTTCTTTAGTAATCTAACATACTATATCTATTCTTTAGTAATCTAACATACTATATCTACTTGAGATATAGTATCACATGACGGATTATGGTCTACATGTGGATAGGCTGTATAGCTTATAAATATATCATTTTCCTTGTTGTATCAGGTTTCGACACTTATATAAAGGGGTCATAAAGATTTATAGGAGAGCAGAGAAACTCACCAACGAGTAGAAGCTCCGTCGAGAAGCCTAACTTGAACAAATGAGGCAAATTCACTCCAAATCTGCCGGGAAAACCTAATAAAAAAGGAGCCGAAGACAAGCGAGCATGATGGAGTCCTGCTCACGGTGGCGGTGAGCAAAAACGGCCACCGAAGAGGGATCGGAAAACAAGATTTGCGGCCACAAGGGTTTCACTTGAGAGAGAACTCGACCACTCAAAGACAGTTTTATTGCTGTAATTCTTTACAGTGACTAGTTGGGCGAAGACTTGGCGAAAAGTGAACAGCCAAAATCACCAAGGAACCGTTTGGTAATCAACAACAAAAGGTGTTATATTTGATTGCCTTTCAAAACAGTAAAAACAAAATGGAAGTTTCGTTAGAAAATATTTGATTGACTTGATGCGCATTAACATGAATTTCATCGCTCAAATCAAACCCTTTCAGCTCTGCGTGTCAAGAAATATTGCTTCATTGTCCCAATAGTTTTCCAGTTTTTGTGATGAGTACGAGCTGGTCCAAGATTATTTTGGGTATCCTACTCAAGTCCACAATGTCTTAAGAAGCAAACGAGGCTCTAACCATAAATAAATTCTTTTTTTAGATACTTAAAATGGAGGGCGTCTTTGAACAACAGCAGAAAATACTATGAATCAACAAAAAGTAGGGCTAAATTTGAGGTTTTTTTCAGTTTGACGTGTATGAAATGCGAGCAAGAATCTCAAAAAACAACTGCTTAGGTATGAGTACCATTGGCAATGGAGAAGTGAGGAACAAGTGTGCTCTCTAATCAGGAGAAGAAACAAACATTCCAATGTAGAAATAAACAACCCAAACTGCGGCTTAGATGATCATTTACTGTTGCAAAAGAGGCTTCAATTGTGCTTTGAAAAGGTTGGCCAGTGCACCTCGTATGTCCATCTGCACACACAAAAACTTGTGGACTTAGCTCTACCGATTACATAGTAGACAACGAAAGTTGTGGGTAGCTCGAAAGCCAAAACTAACTCCAAAACAAAGTTCAGTGCGAGAGTGAAAAATCTAGAAGAGAAACGACTCGAAAGTTGGTGCAAAAAGGGAATTTCAGGAACTTGCCTGTTCGCAGCAGACAAGCCTCGTGAGCAGAGGGTAAAACTCTCTCATGTGTGTCCTGAATATTTTGTTGTTCATGAAGCACATGCCTTCCAGAACCTGGAACAAGATGACATAAGAAAAGTTATCCTTTCTATCAAAGATTTTATATTCTCAGCAATAAAATCAGTAGGCAATTAAGATGTGTATTACCTTCACAATCACTGGAGAACGTAGCTCCAGTACCCGATGAACATCCATGTTAGTACTCTCCCCCAAAGTGGACTGGAGATCAGATGTTTCTTTCAAAACCTGTTCACAGAACGATACCAATTTTTCTTCCGCTGCACCTTCTAGTTTATCTTCCGTGTTAGATGCATCATCCACAAGCCCAGAAGTTGTCTTTTGCAAGACATCTAAATATATGGTGGTTCCTTCCAGCTCTTGCCGGAGAAGGTTTAAAGGTGGCCTGTAAGTTGAAATTCTATGTCAAGTAGGAACAATATCTATTCATAACTCGATCCAAAGGCTTTGTCACTAACCTCTCCGCGGGAATGTGATTCATCCGTGTTCTGAGGTTAGAATATGAATTGTAGGAAGCAGCAAATTCTACGAAAGAGAACAAGATGTCCATAATCGCAATCTTCTGTGGTGTTTTCAAATTACTCCAGTATTTTTGCTGCATAATTAAGATATCAAACAGGAAAAAAGCAACTAGTTCAACAATACGCCACACATTTCCTCTAAAGCTGACTGGGGATCAGGTGTTCAAGAATAAATAGTGTTTACTTTAGGCGAAGAAGATATATATATACCTGGATACTGTTAATAGCACCAAGTAGTAGTAATTGTGTGATGCATTTGCCTCTAATAGTTACCAGAGATGGACTCTCTTCTTCTCTGCTGTCGGGCTCTGTAGGATCCACATGCTACAGGAGGACGTAATTAGTAAATAATTTTCCCTATCCATATTATTAGGAGAAACAAAAGAACTATGACAGAGAGAGAAAGAAAATGGAATGGCCTGCGAAGATTTTAAATTAGCAAAGCTATATCAAAAGGAAGACAAGCCAGGGAGTGTGCACATGCAAAAATACCTTATATGGAGAAGAGGGTATAGACACCTCTGCAGCAGCGCTTTTCGGTTGAGATGTGAGATTTCTGAGGAAGAGATTGTCCATGAATCTTTGTCCAAAAGTCTGACTCCGCTGCATATTCGTATCATCTCCATCCTTTTGAGACCTTCCAGATGACGATGGACGACCTATAATAGAAACATAAAGGTAAGAAACATGGCCTAGTGCAAATCCAATTTTCTGTCAAATAATTTACCAGCCCCGACATGTCCTACTTCACTAGCAATTTTTTCCAACACCATATGAGAAATATTGGAAATTGTTAAGTAGAAATCCAAAGTATGACACTTGTTAAGAGATAACCTTCAGAACCATCAGACTTGGGCTGTATCCCAGATTCTAGGGAAGCACCATGATTACCAATCCTAGGAGATTCGTGGGTGGAAACTTTTCCATTATCGTTGATATCGTCCGCATTTCGATCAACCCGCGGAGAATCAGAGGCATCTGCCTCTACATCTCCTGTCAGAACTAGGTTCTTTTTTGGATTGTCAAAACTCAAAGCGTTCAACAGCTCGAGCGGTTGAGTTGTGTATGATGCATCTCTAGCAACGGAAATAAAAAGTTAGACAACAACATTTGTAGATAACAGTTTGTGATGAAAGATGGTCACCTTATGCTTTTCAAGAGCATATCCCAGTCGCCCTCACTAAATTGGTGGCCTCCAACCTCTATGAGGTGAACCAATGCTCCTAAAGAAATTGAAACAACTGTCTGATCTGATTTCTTCGCACAGTCTAGGAGCAAACTTAAAAGTGGAGGCAGCATAAAACAAACTTCCTGCTCCAAAGGTGAGAATTCAATGGTCAAATTTGCAACACACAATAATATGTTCCAACGTTGCATGTTAAGAAAGAAAATTTCTGCACAATTTCATGTGGTAAACATGACAAGTACTGTACTAAGTCTGAAAGTTGATTGAATAAATAATTGACACGACGTTCACAGAGGAACAAATGAAAAAGCTTCATCAGTACCTTGTAGAATGTATTAAAGAGATTGCAGAGGAGCTGAAGGGAATGAATGCTTGTTTCACGGAATTTCACATCACCAGAAGTTATTAAACCATCCTTTCCAGCATGACTCACGTGATCAAAAATTGGAAACAAGATGCGATGGAAGATACTCTCCCAGAAAGGTGTTGAAAACTTTTTGCCTCTTTCATTCAGCAAATCAAACAACACCTCCAGAGCGCAGTTTCTAACTTCAGGCCTTAAATCTGATGTGAGATCAGACAAACCGGCAAGCATCGGAAACCAGTAATGCTCGGTCACATCAAAAGTTTCATCCTCATTGGTATCGACTGGCTTGAGAACACCACCAGGTATAAGTCCCTGAGAATCATCATAAGCTAGGCAAATGAGCATACGTAGTTACAGAGGGCGAAGTCAAAAGGAAGTGAGGGAGTTTCAAGACAGCCCAGAAAGTAAACAAGAACAGGAAGGACTGTAGTAGAGAACAGGATTATATTTAAAATTGAAAAGTAAAATGCTAAAATGTAGAGCTAAATTTAGCTTGAAAGCCTACCTCAGCAAGCCGATCCTCACATATTCTGAGAAGGGCAATAGCTTTCAGGCTTATCCGATCTGAAGCTTTGTTATTGGCAAACCTGATGAGACAGTTGACACAATCCATGAAGCAGTCACCAATCACCTGGTCAAAGTGCTCCAAAATAACTGCAAACAAACTAGTGGTTACACAAAATTTTGTCGAAACGCAAGAGTGAGAAAATACACTAAAACTAAGATACAAGTGCAAGAGTTTGATGGACAGTTTGTCACCTTGCTCAACATTCTCAAATGCTTTTTCAACTATCGATTCAACTTCATCATCTGCAGCTGCTGTAAATATCATAAAAACACTTCTCCAACCCGATTTTATACTTCCAACTTTAGATTTTATCATCTAAAAGAAAGAAAAAATCGATTAGCTGCTGAAAATTTGGCTGCATGCTACTGAGTAACAAAAACAGAGCACACATTAATTTTCCAATTAAGAAAAGACCAACCTGAACGATGCAGTCAACAATTAGGCTCCTTATGGTCTGACTTTGAGTATTCCGCATTATAATAACGAAAGGTTTGAGGATATCATTCTGGAAAGTGAAATTGGTGAGCTCAGCTCGTTCCAAATACTTCATTCCGAGCTGTCTCAGAGAATCTATGGCATACATTGCAATCTTTTCATCATGATGGCTACCAGCAGATACGAAATGTTCAGCAAGGACAGACCATATTCGTGCCCAGACCTGGTATATGTCACAAAAGTAAACACAAAGTAAGTAACATAAGCATATATTTATAAGTACCGAAATACATGTATAGCCTAAGATACATAATCTATCGGCCCTTCAATATTATTTTGACAGGAGAGTGAGGAAACAATTCTATAATAGACACCAAAACTTGTTGCAATGCACACTAGAGATAATCCAAATTTAGAACAGATTAGCAGAAACGTTAACAAAGTTTTCCGCTCTACTTTCTGATTATGTTATTATTAATGCTGCTCATTCTTAGTGTATCCATACTTTCAAGTTGCATGAGGTACACTAAGAATGTTAAGTTCTCAAAGTTAACTGTGGAAAAGTTCTCATAGTTAACCATGCATCAAATAGGATAGAAGAGTATCAGAAGAGTACCATTCGAATACGAGCTATATTGTAATAACTAATCTCAACGAGCTTCTGCAAGCTGAAAACACGGGCAGGAGATTGTTTCAGTTCTTCAGCTGAAACACCACATAGAGCAGTAAAGAATTCCACAACAGATTCACTGGGCAGCTTCACACTATTTACAAAAACTTGTTCAGCCGGTCTCCCGGCTAATTCTTTCAATGATTGAACAACCCCATCCCTGGAGATCTGGTTTGATCCATGCATCACTGTTGCAGAAATCCCAGGAGTAGAAATAATGAATTCAAGCCGAGAAACACATTCTAAAACTGCATTCCAAGTATCTTGAAGGGTATCAGGTTCTGAGTCACACAAAGCCAGTAATATCCTCAATGCTTCAACATTTTTGCTCCGCATTTCTTTTGGAGCATGCAAGAAAGTAAACCTATGGACAGTTCAAAGAAAAATAGTTAGCATGCCACAGATTCTGATCCAATAAACTTTCACCGCAATGGCACAATAGCTTTCATAAATAGCCAATACACAAGGCAACCTAAATAAGTATTCAACACTGAAACATAAAAGAGGAGTATGAAAAAAAGTTACAGGTTTACCTGACAAGCGATGTTAGAAAGGCATAGCGCATTGTATCCATTCCAAGAACATAAGCAATATGTATGCCAGCTTTAAATCCTTCCATGCAGAGAAGAATCCTTGGTTTGTTATCACCTACTTCCATTGTAACGGAGAAAGCAGCAAGTAGAGGCCACCCAACAGCTTCCACCATGGGCCTTATAATGTCCACTTGCTCTACAGTGTGAAAAACTCCTCTTTTCACTCCATGCTTTCGGAAAATTTCCTGTGTTTTCCTAACAATATCCTCAGTCTCAGACTTAGCATCAGCTGCTGATATTCTTTTTGGCAAACCCAGATTAAGAATACTGACAAGACCACCTCTTTCTTCTCCTCCTGACCTTTGACTGCTGAACTTACTTATGCTGCTGTCATCATCTTTTAGTTTAATTTCTTCTTTTACAATAGAATCATAGATCTCTTCCAGAAGTTCAGTTGGAGCACAATCTTCAGGATCATCTTTAGCATTCATACGTATAAATTCTGATTTTGACATCTTAGGCCAAACCATTGGATTATGCGCATCTGTATTCAACATGATAACTGCATATGCTAGAATATAGGCGGTATCTGCATTCTTGAAGAGACCCGGGTTGTCTGCGCAATATCTACTCAAATGCAACAGTGGAACAGAAAATGTTAGTCATCAAGGGTTAAGATGGATAAGATAATTAAATATAGATTTTCAATTCACCTAGGCCACAAATATCTAACAAGCATAATATTGGTATACTAAACTCAAAATCTGACCTAAGGAGAATAATACATGGTGTTCTTACCTCTCTGCAAACTTTTCCATAATGCGATCAATTTTTTGAGCCTCTCCTGGGAGTCTAAAACCTTTGAGAAATTCACGAATAGCTGAATGAAACTTCATTTCCGAAAATTTCATTGAATCAACATATGCGTGCATGACAGCAAGAGGAAACTCCTCGTGTTGGCCCAGGTACTCGCCAATCATAACCTATATATAAGAACGGTTATATCCCACCCATAAATACCGAAAATAACCATGTATAGTTCTATTGTTCCACCTTCTTTAAACTCGAAGTACTTCGCAGAAACTGTGCAACTGCAGCAGGATTCCTTTCGATCAACTTGTTTGCTATTAAATATTCTACACCCTTCACAGAATTCCTGTTGAACTGCAAAAATGATTATCAATGCGTTAGTATGTCAGTACTAGTGACAAGCATTCAGGATGTTGGGCAGTATGTTGGGCATCAACCTCGGAGATGGCAGCCTCCATTGTGGATTTATGAGCTTTAGCCTTCTCAAAATTGCTTGGGACTTCTTCCCTGCTTCTGGTTTCAATTGGCTCTCCAGCAGAATCAGCGTCCTCGTTCGTATGTGTCGTACTATTTTCTGCCTCTCTCCTTATTTTCTCCCAATCAACCAGTGATTTAAGAACGTTCACCAGGCACTGGAAATATTTAAGAAAAAGGTTCCCCCGACTGAATATTGAATATTTCATAAGGAGATAGATAAAGTAAATACATAGCAATTTAAGTAGTTTACTTTCTGGATGCAGGTAAAAAAACTGTGTCGTGACGCCTACCTGAAGGGATGAACCTTTAACTGAAGTTGTCTGCGAAGCCATGGCAGGATTTGGATCAGCACTTTGAGACCCTTGGGCAATTTTAGACAATGTTGTTACCTAGAAGAGAAGTAAAAGATGTGTAGTATGAGTGATAACTATCAGTGACATTGCTAATGTACAGTAATTATATAAAAGAGAAGGAAATAGAGCACACCATGCGCTCAAACAAGTTGGGGGCCTCTATATCACAATCATAGTTTACATACACATCAACAAGCATCTGAGGATCTTTACAGACTTTCTCAAGCATCCTGCAAACAGAAAAAGAGTATCCATGAAATTCACAGCCAAAGGGATAGTCGACCCACTTAACAGACGTATTCAAAACACAGTACGTCTAGACAGCAGAATAACATTGTACCTAAGAACTCCCATCTTTTGGTCATTGGGACACTCGGAGCTATCTAATGAGCGTAAGACGATGATGGGGAAAAAGATACCAATTTCACCCTGGAAAAGAGATTTAGGATCAGAAAAATATGGTAGAAGGTAACAATCACGGCAAAGATAATTCTAAACTGGAGACAACACATGCTTACTTTTAAACTATCTCTGAACCGCAGCAAAAGCACGGAGAAGATACCAGATGCATACTGCCAGAACATAAATCCTAGTTAGATACAACATTTTAAAAGAACTCTCAAAGATCTACATGAAAATGGAGGATCAAACCTGAAATATGACAGGAGATTGAGAAACTGAAGCCCGCAACAATGCATATGAGAGGTAGGCTTTCACTGAATCAATAAAGTGAAAGTTCTTCGTAAACGAATGACTAACTCCTTCTAGCATACCCTGCATATTGAAAAAACATTTGTTGCAGAAAAGTGGGTCAAACTCGACCAACAGAGAGGACCTTCAGAGAAAACATAAATAACAATCTAATGTCAACAATCCTTCTTCGTTTTCTGAGACTCAGGATAAGCAAAGACGAAAATAAGGGCTATTCACAACATTACAGTTGACGAATGCACAGACTTCGGGTCTAAATCCAACTTTGAACATACGTATCTCAGAAATTTAGGCAGGAAGCAATGGAAAGTTCACAGTCATAAGAATCATGTGCAGTTCTTATAAAAATAATTATTTGATGGCAAAATAAAAATAATTTATATAAGATGTGCAAATGGAAAGTTCAGTCATAACAATCATGTAAACATACATTTGACTTCAGAACCAAAATAACTTATATATGATGATGCTCTAGTGTCATGTAATCCCTTTAGTTACAAAATTTACTAGATAATATAACTAGGTGTACCTGAAGAAGCTCAAGAGACAATATACGGGTCTTCGTTGTGACTTCATCACTCTCTTCTTTCATACCCATCTGATACAAATTTTGAAAATTTTGTCACAGACCACAAATAGCTAGCCAAAGGTAAAGAGATGGAACCCTCAAAAACCAACCTTACAAAGGGTACGGAACACTAGCAATGCATCACGCTGTCCAATACTCATGCTCTCTAGCTCGATGCCGCTGTGGAATTAAAATGAGTTAAAACAAGTCTAACCCATTACTTCCTAATCAAACAGGTAAATATGAACATGTGTATGTTCGGCCAGAAGCAATTTTATATGAATGAAACAGGCATGTGCGTGCTCACAAACTCAAACACATAAACACACACAAGCATAAATAGGCATCAAGACATACTGGAATATAGATCAGTAAAGGAAAAGCTTAAACTCAAAAATTGAGCAGAATGGTATGAACTATACCGTTTTATCTTCTTGCCATCTTCAAGATGCACAGCTTTGTCAAGGGCGGCTTCTAAACCCTGATCAAAGAAACAAGAACTTCATTGTCTGCAAAAACCACAAATTTTGAACCACAGCATACAAGAGTCTTCCATCTATCAGGAAGACTGAAGAAACTATCCTAGAGAACTTCTTCTAGTCTCGCTATTTTTATATATTTCTTGCTAAATTTCAGACAGGGAAACTCTATAGAACCTATGAGACGCATACGTATTCCAAAAGTAAATATTTAGCCAGCATTCAAAGACAAGTGACTGAAAATATATCTACTTATTCAGAAACAATGAGGATATGACAAAAGTTTATAGTAAAAGAGAATGCTAAGGAATTTATAACCTTTCTTCAAAATCCGTTTCAACAGTTCTTTCTTGAAGAATACATTTCTAATTCAGTCACGGCAATGGATAAAATTTTAAGATATAAGGTCAAGACTAACCTTGATATCAGCTCCGCCAACAAGTGTATGCAACTCTTCAACAGAAGCAAGAGTTGTGTCTTTTGCCTGAGTGAGTGCATCTCCTAAGGTCATTTCTTTCTCATTTTGGTCAGCTGCAGTAATTTCTTCATTTTTAGGACTTGACCTGTCACCTGAAACATGTTCTTCCTGAGACACTGTGGAAGATGCAGAAACCTAGATACACATTCAATCGTCAGCCTTTCATACAACATTTGCTTTGTTTTCATGCATCCAGTAAAACATATGCAACAATGAGAAATTCAAGTTCCTTACAATGTCAGTCTCCATTCTCCTGAATACAATGCTTATCATCTGAGTCAACATTGCTTTAGAGGTTGCTTGGTTTATTGGGCTTTTGCTACATGTAAATAATGCATTTAGTGATTACACCTGGAGGAATGAAAAATCAGATAAAAGGGGAGAAAAAATATACCTGTTTAGAGCAATGTTATAGCAAACTCGAATGACTCCCAGTAATGGTTCCCCATGCACTGCGATAAAAAAATATTAAATTAATTTATTTTGATTTTGCAAGCACAACAAATAAAGAAACTGCTTCAGCCCTCCAAAAGTTTCAAACTATAGCTTTCTACAACAGAGGCTCACCTTTGAACTTTCCTGAAGCAACAGCTGTGAGAAGAACCTTCAGCACTTGAAGTACAGTGCTGCACAAAATTTTCATCTTTAAGAATTGGTATAAACAATCTCAAGAAGATTTCAAAACACAAAGGCACATACCTGTCTGGTGATGAATTATCAACACAGCTGCAAACCATGTTCAGAATGTCAGTGAAAGGTGCCGAATTTTTTCCGCCATCCAAACCTGGATCCCCCTCCAAATGATCATATGCAATGAGCTTCTGCTTGGACATACGTTACATAAGTACAGAGTTACATGATCTCCAAAACAACAATCTTTAATAGAGCAAACGACCAGGGATACTCAAAAGCAATAAAAAACAAAAACATACATGAAGACAATCCAAAGCAGCATCGAATATTTTTAAGTTCTTTGTCTCAAAGGCAAGGCGTAGGGGCTTCAGAACAAGCTCCACTTCAGCACCCCCTAATGTGTGTCCAGCGTTTGATAAGGAAATGTTGATAGTCCCGCTTTTTGACTGGCTAGCCTCAGTCACTTCAGCACTCGGGACTTTTCGCGGTTCATCTGCTTCTCCCCCAGTTTTTTCACCCCCACCTTCAGTTTGTGAGCTGAAGTTAAATATAATTCAGTGTCAGCCAGGCAGAAATAGACATTGAACTTATTTCTCACAATAAAATAAGGCAGAAAGACAGACAGAAACAGGACACCTTTACATAAAAATTATGAAAACCTCAAGAATTGGACAGCTCAGATATAAATCACAAAGAATAAGAAGGCTCAAAACTCTGACAGAAGACTAAAACTTGGCAAATACAATGTGACAAGGAGTTTTCATAAAAGTAAGCGTGACTAGTAGCTACCAAGGTTAAAATTCCAAAGTAAAGTATAAATTTCTATCGAGAATACTCAATCCTCAGCAATAACTCCTGACAGATGGGTTAAAGCCAACAAGCTAGCAGAAAATGGAAGACTTAGTCTTGTCATTACCTCTCATCTATGCTCGAGGATGCAGCCTGTGTAACAACCTTCGAACCATCTATAAACAAATCACAAATGAAAGCTAAAATAGTTAGCTAAATAAAAAAATTAATCACAACCATATTTTCTATCATATGAAGCCAATATGACCAAACTAGAGAGGAGCCTTAATCAAAGACTTGTTTAAAAGTCAGTGATTACTGGATTACAGGGAGTGAACATCATTCATACTATTTCTATTATCACCTCATTGGCACAGATCATAGCTACTTCAAAACTAAGCAAAGCATTATGTAATCATGTATCCAGATACATCTCACAGCTAGAAATTGATCTAAGGCCTAAGTGGTAACGAATCAATGACAAGAAACGGAATTCCATAGCATTGGCCTTGTTCGCTGGAACAATTGAAAAAATGAGATCTAACCTTGATAAGCTTGAATAGCTTTCTGGAGATCAGGATACTTCTTTCCCCCAGATTCCTTGAGCATCGTCTCGAATGCTCGGGTCAAAAATCCACCCGCCGCCATATTTCTTCCTACTTATTCCTCTTCGTCTTCTTCTTCGTTCTGCTTCGACAGCAATTTTCTGCACAAAATCGCCAAATCAAACACGAAATCGAACGATATGAAACTGGATCATGCGCAGCTAGATCGTTCGAGAGAGTAATGGGAAATGAGAATTGCCTTTGCTCTCTCTGCTTTGATTATGGCCTTGACCGATGAGGCTCGATCGAAGAGAGATCTGAAGCAGCGAAACGGGCCACTAGCTAGATCTAAATTCCCATTTTAAAAATTTATTATACTAACTATTTCAAAGGTAACAAAAAAGTCATCATAATTATGTTTGGTTACTGAGTCGATCTGAACAAATTGAACCGGGATTTTCAGTTTTATTTTTTCGGTTTAAGTTTGTTTTTTCCGGTTTTGATGTGAGATTTTTCTTTTGGTTGAATGTCAAGCAATATTAAAAACTCAACAAAAACTGTCCCCAAGTACAAAAGTCCGAACAATTAGATGAGCCATAACGTCTAGTTGCTTCACATTTGACAGTGTTACTCGATAAAGAAGACATTTGCCGATGAGTGGTCGATGAGTGGTCTCATAACTATATGATTCATGTTGAAAATCTAGATCAGATAACTCATCTTTGATATACAATATGTACTAATGTATTCTATTTTACGTGTTAGATGACATTATTTCACACATTTTGCTTTACATTAAACAAAAATTTCACACAGATAAAATATTGAAAAAAACTAGATATAATATTGTTAAAAACAAAATTTTGTAGATATATTTTGTCAATAGCTAGCCACTCTATATTAAATCAAATACTACCAATTAAATAATTTTCTTAACGGATAACTTTAAATGAAAATGTTTGACTTACATGAAAAAATGTATAATCTCGTGCTCGAAGTCTTTTTGTAAGAAAGTCGGCTAGACACTGTGGGATACAAATTAAAATAAAAAATATAAAGTGTTGTTTAACATATTAAACCAGTTAAGCTTTAAACTGAAAGATACCCAATCTAGTGGATGCGAAATCACAGCAATCAAGTTTGCAGAATCCGTCTCAATTTCCACTGAGAGTTTCATCTCGCTTAGGTACTGCATCGTCAAAGTAATCTTACTAAATTTGGGTTTCTTTTGGGCTTCCAACTCAAAACAAAATGGTCAATGAGTGGATTGGCTCTAACCCTTTATATATTAGTAGATTATTTCTCCAACAACCGATGTGGGACAATATTACTTAACCCCCCCCACGCTCAGGCATGAACATCTGTAGCGTGGGCAATTGTGAGAACAAACATCCACGGGGTGACCCAACGATCGGGTGATTCTGATAACATATTAAGTTTGAGTTTCTTATGGGCTTCCAACTCAAAACCAAATGGTCAATGAATGGATTGGCCCTAACCCTTTATATATTAGTAGATTATTTCTCCGGCTACCGATGTGGGACAATATTATTTAACAAATCTATCAAACTCAACGAGTAGTGATGAGATGCTACATCTTTTCATAGCGAAAGTAATGATGTCTATAGAGTCTCTTAGGCACCACCCTAGTCCTACCGATCCATGATCATCCAATATGCATTTGGCATGTCGAGATCCATAGATCATTGTTTTAAGACCTTGTTTTATCAATGGTTTATCCGTCATGATGCTTTGCCAACAAACTAATTTTTTTGTTTGACTGGGTTAGTCTGAAGTATCTTAAGAAAACAATTGTGGAGTTAGTAAGAAAGAAAAATCACAATTCTGTATACTCTAGGTGTGAAAGAGTCTTTGACAACTTTTCCTTTTAAGGTCGTTTCAGCTTCCTAGCGAAGAAGAAGAAGAAAAAAATGGCGGATTTACTATTGAGTTCCTCTGCACAGTCCTCTCTCCTTAGCGTCAAACCCAAGATCCTTCTACACAAGACTCCTACTGCTTCACCGTTCCGACGTATCCATTTCCTTAATTCCAACGGTTTTCATCCTCTGGCGTTCGCATCTGGTCACCGACGATTTACTCTCAGTGCGGATTCGGTCGTTGTTCCCTTCGATTCGACCAAGACAATCATTACTGTTACTGCAAACTGCGTCGAATCGGGAGTCAAATCTGTGGAAGTTGAGCCTGTGATCGACGGCGGAGGTGGTGATGGAAATGGAATTGGAGGTGATAAATTCGGCGGCGGTGGTGGAGGCGGCGATGGTGATGACGGTGAGGAGGAGAGTGATGAGAAGAGCAACACGCCTTTGTCTATGTCGCAGAAGTTGACTCTTGGTTACGCTTTTCTTGTTGGAGGTGAGATTCAACTTTTAGGGTTTAGGGGTTTACCTGCTTCTTCATTTAGACTTGATTGGGATTTGTAGATCGACCTTGATGCGTTAGTGATACCAAATATCATCATTGGAATTTATAAGATGCTGTTAATTCTCACTGAGTATTGGTTTGCTAGAGGGACTCTGATGTGACTTGAATTCAGCAAAAGTTGATGCCATAGAGGTTTCTTGATTTCTTTGTGTCATAGCTTTAGGTTAAAATTTGAATGATTAGATGTTGTAATTAATGGTCCTAATTGATTCGGTTTTTGCTGCAACTCGGTTAGTCTGTTATCGTGTATGCTTATCAAGATGAATCGATTATCGCTGTGTGACGTTGAATCGTCATTTTCTTACGGACTCACAATTATACTTGAAACGTATTCAGTATCAAGTGATGCTGGATTCTTGACAATAGCCCTGTGACATGCTTAAATATCTTAAATGTCTTTGGCTGTAACATGGTTTTGATGCAGTTGGTGGACTGATGGGTTATCTGAAGAGCGGTAGCCAGAAATCGCTGCTTGCGGGTGGACTGTCAGCTGCTATTCTGCTCTATGTGTTCAGCCAGCTCCCAACAAAACCTGTTCTTGCATCAACCATTGGTGTAGGTAAGGAAAAAGATATCCCATGTCCATGAAACTATATTCCTTGCATGATAACTGAACTAGTTTGATTGTTACCTAGAATAAAGATACAACCTTCTTAACACCTGAATTCTGTGTTGTTGTTGTTAAAAGTGATGGCGGGTGCATTAACGTGGGTGATGGGAAGCCGGTACATGGGTTCGAAGAAGATATTTCCAGCTGGAGTTGTGTCAGTGATGTCTTTCATCATGACCGGAGGATACATACACGGCATCATGCGCAGCCTTCACTAACCAGCCTTAGTAAACTTTGCAGTGTATCTGTTTGACCTTTTTTCTCGGCGTTAAAATTGGACTCTCTTTGGTGTTTTGTTCTGATGTAAAGCAGCTTGCTACTTGTTTGTTTCAGAGTTGCCACTTGTTTCATATGATGAGTTTGGGCACGAGTGTTCAATCCGAACCAAACCAAATATAATCGATATGTAAACTTAATCATATGGTCCAGTAACAGTTAGAGATGATCAAAATGAAATAAATAAAGCAGAGCAATATTGTTGGGCTGAAATAAAGAAAAAAAAAACAATATTTATAAATTTAGTGGACAACAAAACTCAGTATACTTTTCCGAGGTTGAATGGAGTTAGGCTTATGTGCTTCGAGTTTTCTGGGTAACCAAATGGTTCCCGCCACTCAGTTCTGCAGAGGGACTCGAGCCGTGTCTCTTACCGTCACTGCAAGTGGCTCTTACAATCGCAGAAACGATAAGATTTACACGAGGCTTGACACTTGTCTGGTCATTCCACCTCCTCCTAGGTTCAAGAAACCGCGTGCCATTGTTAAGTTCTTGGGAGGTGCCTTTGTCGGAGCTGTACCTGAACTCACTTACAGGTACTTGCTTGCTTCGATTACATCGAGAGCTTAACATACAAGTTGATTGATGATTCTGGGTTTACATGTTGTTTCTTTTGTGTGGGTGTGATTTGTAGTTACCTCAAGGAGCTACTAGCAAAGGAAGGGTATTTGATAGTATCTGTGCCATACAATGTTACATTTGATCATGAACAAGCTGCTAAACAGGTTTATGAGAGGTTCAATTCTTGCTTGGACTTGATTCTCTCTTCTGGAATTCCATCTTCAAATTTCAAGCCTCAAGATCTAGCTCACCTTCCTCTTTTCTCTGTTGGTCACAGGTGTCAAACTTTTCCTCGATTTTGTTTCTTTTTGCTCAATTCTCTATGTCCTGAATGCTGACTAGTGTCAATTTTATACAGTAATGGTGCGCTGCTCCAGGCTTTGACTGGAAGTTATTTTGCTGAGAAGATACCAAAGGTTAGGTTTCTTGTGAACTCAATCAGCAAGATTACTTCACCAAGAAGGTGTTTATGTATTATTTTCCGGGCAAGAATGATAGACTGATGTATAATCTTTTCTGTATCTTAAATCTAAGCAAATAATCTATTTTGATAGGCTAATGCCATCATTTCATTCAACAATAAATCAGCGACAGAGGCAGTTCCATATTTTGAGCAGGTAATATCATCATTGGTTATGACTTATGATTAGTCTCTTAAGCTTTGCTTGATTTAGTATCTATTTCCCTTGTCATTGGTCTCGTACATTGACCTATTTAAACCTCATTATATGATTCTGAAAGAGATATCAGGGTTCAGCTGATGTAAGCCGCTTAGTTTATCTTCCGTATTTGTCAAAATCTAGGCTACAATAGAGTAGGATTATATGGGCTTTGTGCTGACTGTCATTTATATAGCTCAACGTTCTTATTTGCCAGAACTTGGGACTGACACTATTATTATTATCTTCACAACTTTGACTGATGTTTGATATCTTGTTGCTATCTAATGCTTCCTGAGTTGAAATGATTCTTCAATAATATGAAAGCCAATCTGATCCTGTAGTTTGCAAATGGATTCGCCGTACAAATGAGACAATTGTTGCTTGTGTCTTATATTGCTTATGTTCCTTCGCAGCTTGGTCCTCTCATCCAGCAGATGATGCCCGTCGTGGAAGCTTCTCCAGTATATGAAATGGCTCGAAATGCTTCAGGTGTTACTACTTACGCTACAAAATTCGAATTCTGATGTTCTTTCAGTTTAGTCTATTTAATTAGTGCTTGAAAATAGAAACAATGTTCTCAGTCGTTTTGTAAAGAGAACTCCCCTAGTTAGTGTTCAAATTGCGTCATGGTGACATGAGACTGGAGGACCTCTATGCCTTGGAGTTTTTTTATTGCAACTATGCACCAATGAAACTTTCTTGGGAATGAAAGGAAGCCTTTCATAATATCTTGCTCTTGTTCTCATTTACAGGTGATGTGTTGAAAGGTTTACTTGATACAGTTGGGGCAACGATTCTAAACAACGATCAAGAGGCTCTCAAGTCTTTTACTAAACTGGTGGATCAATTGCCCTCAGTATTTGGTGAGGTATTTCTTCAACAAGGGATTCTTGACTTAAGTATCGAAGATTGAAATTATGTTGTTTCCTTTCTACTTGACCAAACCATAAAAGAAATTGCACTTCTCGTTCTTTGTCTGTTGTTTTATAAAGGTTGGGCAAGGGGTGTCGGAGTTCAGACCGTCTCCACTTGAGAATCGCAATCGATTCAAGTGCTCCTATAGCGTTCCACACACTCTACTGGTAATAAGCACACATGTTCATTAGAGTTATATGAGCTTGACGTTTCAAAGATTAAGCGTCTTCTAGTTGAGAATACATGTGACAGTAATCAATTAACAAGGAAAGCTTTACAAGTAGAGATTTTCCCTTATTGGGGATTTGACTACATTAAACCAATAGAAAGAAACAGAGAATGTGTGATAATTAGGTCGACTGAAGAGCGAACCAACTGCCAAGCAAACCGTCATATCTGTCCGCATTGATCTTGAGTAGAGGTTGTTAGACTCTGTTTGTGACAAAATTTTCATTTCTGAGATGATTTCTTGGGCACAGAGACTGTTTGTTACTTATAACCACTCTGTGTTAGTTGAGATAGGAAACATAAAAGTGAACAGTCTCTGTGTGATTGGAACCACCAATCCTCATATTTGATCTTGGTCTGCTGCAACATTTGACTCAGGTACAATTCAACTCCGATGCAATCGACGAGACTGATGTACTTGAAGAGACCCTTAGGCCTCGGATAGAATCTATTGGTGGTACACTTGAAAAGGTCCGGCTGAATGGAAACCATCTCACACCTTGCATACAGGTATAGATAGTAGTAGTTGTGCAATTAACAACATTTATCTGTTTTTTCTTCATCTGGTTAATAAGATGGGCGTTGATTTGTGTCTCCAGGACCCAAAGTGGCAAACTGGGTATGCGTACACGCCAGCAGACGCTGTGGCTCAGGCGCTAAAGACCATTCCTCTGAGCGAAACTCGAGTTCTTTCGAGGACAATCGTCGATTGGTTTAGACGGTTTGAGGATTGAGCAGTCTCATGTATTGTTGTTGCAATGTAAGGGATAAGACGAACAAGACCATCCTTCACAAGAAAATAGCTTGTAAAATATGTATACATGTATATCACTGGGTGACCATCATGGATTTACCACATAACATCTTAGTATGATCTGGTTTAATTTGGGAGCGTAAAACATGTATTTCAAAGACGTAATAGACTGTTTAAGAAACTGAAAATAATTGGGGGGTTTAATTACAAGTTTGAAAGCTAATATCATCTCAGGGGTAAAATAGTAAAACTAACAGAAAACAAACCCTAATCTTCTTCTTCTTCTTCCTCCGCCGTATCACATAAACAGTTGACACACAAAAACCGAATCCTTCGAAATTGGAATTAGGGTTTTGTTCCATTAATCATGCCGAACATTTTTGATCAAGACAAGGAGGATCCAGTAGCCATTAGAGATGATAACTTCGACGAAGAAGAGGACGACGACGAAGCTAATGAAGATCTTAGCTTACAGATATTAGAGAAAGCGTTATCAAGGCGTGATTTCGATGATTCAAAGGATTCAAGTATCTCAGATCTCTGTAGTTCTGGTGTAGTAGACACTGTCATGGTTAATGGAGGAAATTCAAAGAAGATGAAGAAAGCTTCTACAAACGAAATTGTCAGTATGAATGAATTCTCTTCTCTTTAAATCAGTTTTTGTTATTTGTTTAGGGAAAGTGTTTAATGCTCTTCGATTTTTTTCCTGAATTGTATTATCAGTCCATTGTGGAGAATGATGAGGTTGAAACAAAACCTGGAGAAACATCTAGCAATTTGGTTTTGAAGAAGCTTCTTGTGAGTTGAAATCGAAATTCATTTGCTTTTTTTTTTTATTGGGGGATTACAAATTTGTTTACTTGTTCTCTGTGATGATCATTGTTGGTGGTGTTGTGTTATTAGCGTGGAGCGAGGTATTTTGACCCTCCTGATGCTGGTTGGGTGAGTTGTTATAGTTGTGGTGAGCAAGGTCATATTACTGTCAATTGTCCAACTCCTACCAAGCGTAGGAAGCCTTGCTTTATATGTGGTAGTTTGGAACATGGTGCGAAACAGTGTTCAAAGGTGCGATAATGGTACATCTTTTATGTGGCCGCCTCTCTTTTATTCTCCAATATTATACTCTTTTAGGCTCATGTTTAAGCTCGCAGAAGTGCTGAGTGTAGTTATGTGGCTACCTTGGAAGAGTTAGGACGGGTTAGGGTTGTTGAGTATATTTTGTTATGATTTCTACAGGGACAAGATTGCTATATTTGCAAAAAAGGTGGCCACCGAGCAAAAGATTGCCCGGATAAGTACAAAAGTGGGTCTAAAACAGCCGTATGTTTAAGATGTGGAGACTTTGGACATGATATGATTTTGTGCAAGTATGAGTACTCTCAGGCTGATTTGAAGGTAACTTTGTTTCTAGAAATTCATGACTTTTGCTTATGATGTCTTTGTTTAACCTTTCTTATTGTTGTTTAAAATTTAACTCAACAGAAAACGGTTTACAAAAAAAGGAACTGATCATAACCATAGAATTGACATAGCTTGAGGATATATCTTCTAGCCCACATTGGTTTTCACCTGTCTTATTTTTCGGATTGCTTTAGTATAGTTAGATTATGCTACAGATCAGGCAAATGGTAATACTATCTTGCCCTATTTTCTTTGACCAGGATATACAATGCTATGTCTGTAAAAGCTTTGGCCATCTGTGTTGTGTCGAACCTGGTAACTCACAGTCATGGGCTGTTTCTTGCTACAGATGTGGTCAACTGGGTCACATTGGACTGGTAAGTTTTTGAGATGATGATTTTCAAGTGCTTATGATCGATGAATTGATCTGTTCTCGTTTTAGTTAAAATAAAGATGCAGAATTCATTATCTGATTTAAATAATTCTCTCTCTAGGCATGTGGTAGACACTTAGAGGAAAGCACCGAAAACAATTCTGCCAGTTTATGCTTTAGGTGTGGGGAAGAAGGGCATTTCTCACGGGAATGCCCGAATTCGTCAAGCATAAGCACTTCACAGGGCAGAGAGTCCCCGAGTTTATGCTACAGATGTGATGGAGTAGGACATTTTGCTCGTGAATGCCCGAATTCCTCCCAGGTAGGCTGTCTCTCTCCACATTTGGTGCTTTGAGCTTCCCACTTCTTTCCTTTGTCTTTCATGAAATGACTCAGCGTTCCCCTTTTCTACGTTTAGGTTTCTAAGAGGATCCGGGAGACATCTACACCATCACGCAGCTCTCGCAAGAAAAATAAAGGAAACCCGGAACATGATTCTACTCCCCATGAATCCAACGGGAAGAAGAAGAAGAAGGATAAAGAATACTCAGAACACAATTCTACTCCCCATGAAACCAACAGGAAGGCGAAGAAGAAGGATAAAGAATACTCAGAACAGAATTCTACTCCTCATCAAACCAATGGGAAGGCAAAGAAGAAGGATATAGAAAACTCAGAACAGAATTCTACTCCCTATGAAACCAATGGGAAGGCGAAAAAGAAGAATAAAGAAAACTCAGAACGGAATTCTATTCCCCATGAATCCAATGGGAAGTCAAAGAAGAAGAAGAAGAAACATAAAGGAGAACAGTCACAGACTACACCGCAACAACCAAGACAGAGAGGCGGTTGGATCACTGAGGATCCGGAAGAAGATTCTTTCCAAAGAGGAAAAATTAGGAGGCCGAGGTCTCCCATTACACCATCAGGTTATAACCATGATAGGTTACCCGTTACACCACCGCATAATAACTACGATAGGTATCCTGCTACATATATGGGTAATAACCATAGATCACCAACATTCAATTCCGGTGGGCATTTCCCAGGTTATCAGTCGATCACACCATATGGTAGAAACCATAGAGATTCGTCGTTTGAGTCTAGTAGGCATTTCTCTGGTCCTCCGCCTTCAAGGTGGCAGGCTGATTATCCTTCTTCCCGTCAGCAGCAGCAGAGATATGCTCCTGCACCCCCAAGGTATGCTGCACCCCCAAGGTATGGTCCGACCAACTACTACTATGATCGATGGTAAGGACAACTGATATTGGTGAAGGTCAATGCCCAGAGACGATCTAGCCCGAATTCTATTATGCTTGATGGTGTTTTTGGGATCCAAGGTTAGCTTCCCTGTAAACCTCTTGTATTTGATTCAGGTTTTGGGGCAGCTTCTTCTTTTTTGTTCTCTTGTCTTATACAAGTAGTCTGTTGTTCAGTCCTCATTTCCGGCTCAGATTTTCCTTTGTTTTTTAAATTTAATTTAACTTTTAAAGAGAATTTTGTATGTCTTATGAAGTATGATTACTATATTATTTATAAGATTGGTTATTTGAAATTGGTGATTTAAAAAAGAGTCAATTAGTCCAAAAACCATACTCTTTCATGTAATTAAGAGAATGACTAGGCATGGGCATTCGGGTATTCGGGTCGGGTCCAGGTTCGGGTCCTAATGGGTACAGGTTCCTTCGGGTATACTAAAAACATACCCATACAGGTTCCTGTAAGACACAGGTTCGGGTCCAGGTTCGGGTCCAGGTTCGGATACAGGTTCCAACTTATTAAACCATTTAAATATCCAAATTTTACAAGTTTCTTCTAGATATAGGTTCGAGTCTAGGTTTTGTGATGTATTTATACCCAAAATCTAAACAAAAACCTGTAACTTGAACCTGTAAAATGCATTTGAAACACAAACAAACCAACAAGACAACAAAACTAATTTAAGAATACAATTATCAATCGAAGTTTGTCAATGTATAAAACTATATCAATGTAACCAAATCAATTAGACAAACGAATAAGAGTCAATGACGAATCACGAATCGAAATAGATCATTTAGATAGACGAACAACGGAACAAGAATCAATGACGAATCACGAATCAATCGAAGCAAGATTAGAAAGAGAATGATGATAATTGTAGATCAAACTCAAGATGCCTATGATAAAAGAGACGAGTGTGGTCGAGCTCGAGAAGGATTTGCAAAAATCGAGCTTGAAATTTAAGGGATTTCATTCATTTGAAGAATCGATGTTTTGGTGTTAGTAATGGTATTGGAAAGTCGAACCTGTAACAACAAATAAAAGTAAAACATTTAACTCATTTGTAAAGGTTCTTTTTATCGGTATTATGACAATATTATAAAAAATATTATAGAAAACAATATCAATAAAATCCGTTTTATCATAATCTTCGGTAGATTTGACCTACTAGGCTTAGGCATACATGTTCAAGTTCGGGTACAGGTTCGGGTACAGGTTCAAATTCGGGTACTAAAAACATACCCATACAGGTTCCTCTATAATTTCGGGTCGGGTCCAGGTTCGGGTCTTACAGGTTCGGGTCCAGGTTCGGGTACGCAGGTTCAGGTTATTTTGCCCAGGCCTAAGAATGACAATAAGAATTGTGAAACTCAAAATATTATTGTACGTGTTGGACAAAATGACGATTTTATCCAAAAAATATCTTCATTGCTGCGTTTTCATCGCTACTTTCTCGATTAGCCGCCACGCATCAATTAATCTATCGGTATATTTAGTGACCACCACGCACCACCGATAGAAGGAGGGAGAGAAATAGACTACTTCCATTTACCCAGAATCCGTCGTTGTTTTGAGTAGCCGCCACGCACCACCGAGAGAGGGTGAGAGAGCAAGATAGTGCTTCCATTAACTCTAACCGCTAAGAATAACTGGATCCGTTGCTGCTTCGACTAACCGTCACACATCCCTAAACCCGTCGATATTTTTAATGGTCGCCGTGCACCACCGAGAGAAAGAGAAGAGAAAGAGAGAGGGGTTAGTTTTGATATATTGTTTTTTATACAGTTGAATGGTCATTCTCCTAATTAGCCGAAACTTTGTGTATATCACCTCAAATACTCTTTAAAAAATAAGAAAAGATTTATCTATAAATTTAAGAAATTAGTACTCCACAAAAGTATATGACTTTTGTATCTGAATTTTTATAGAGTATTTGCATCTGATATACACAAAGTTTCAGCTAATTAAGAGAATGACCATCCAACTGTATAAAAAAAAAATACCAAAACTAACCTTATCTCTCTCTCCTTCTCTTCTCTTTCTCTCGGTGGTGCACGACGACCATTAAAAATATCGACGGGTTTTGGGATGTATGGCGGCTAGTCAAAGCAGCAACGAATCCAGTGATTCTTAGCGGTTAGGGTTAATGGAAGCACTATCTTGCTCTCTCACCCTCTCTCGGCAGTGCGTGGCGGCTACTCAAAACAACGACGGATTCTGGTTAAATGGAACCAGTTTATCTCTCTCCCTCCCTCTATCGGTGGTGCGTGGTGGTCACTAAATATACCGATGGGTTTAGTGATGTGTGGCGGCTAATCGAGAAAGTAGAGACGAAAACGTAGCAATGAAGATATTTTTTGGGTAAAATCGTCATTTTGTCCAAGACGTGCAATAATACTCTGAATTTCACAATTCTTATTGTCATTCTCTTAATTACATGAAAAAATATGGTTTATAGGCTAATTGACTCTTTTTTATACGGTACCGTTTTTGTTACCACATTTACTGTTGTTCAAAATATCTTATACACGAAAGGAAGGGAGTGAGAAACAAAGACTTGAAAGTTATAAACTTGAGTTAGCATGTAATTTCCACTCCAAATAGCTTTCAACGATATCTAGGCCACATAGCTCCTTCACAACGGGCATAGTAGCTGGAACCGGCAACTGAAATGTCGAACTCGAACCATCCTCACCTTTCCAAATCCGCAGCTGTTTCCGTGCGTCTTTCACAGCCTCTCTTATGGCGCAGTGCACCGAAGCTGCTAGTAGCAATGGAGGCTCTCCTGAAGCTGCATTTACCCCCGAAAAACAAAGTGATCATTAAGTTGATTCCAAGTAAAACCATAGTTGAAATGTTTTGTGTACCTTTAGAAGAGAGTACGCGTTTTTCATGGCATCCACTGTTTAGTATCTCGACGTTGAACTGTCTAGGAATGGTGTCAATGGTCGGGATTTTGTATGTCCATGTACTGTCTGTCACAACTAGTCCTTCTGGATCTGTTATGTACTCTTCAAGCATGAAGAACCCAAGTCCTTGCACAAAAGCTCCTTCAATCTAAAGAAGAATAGGCACCACAACAAAGGATTTGTAAGTAAAGGAACAATTAGGTTTGTGTGCTCTCTTTTATTCATGTTTACCTGTCCTAAATCGACAGCCGGATTGAGGCTTTTTCCACAGTCATACAAGATATCTGTCTGCAGAACCGTGGTTTGTCCCGTCACAAGGTCTACTTCGACCTATATTAACCCAATTGAAACCACCAAAGTTACTTCATTTCTACCACTCAGATTCAGATTTTTAAGGACAGAAAGTTACTGAGAATAGAAACCAGAACTTGCCTCGCTAACTGCAACACCATAGTTCAGGTACCGTGTTGGAGTGTCTGCTGGAGTATACAAATCACTAGCTGATAAGTTCACAGATTGACGATAGGCCTGCATTTGGATAAAAGAGTCCAGAATCGAAATCAAGAAGCTCAACCTTTGATTCATTGGCTCAATAATAAACAGCTAGTCAAGAAAGAGAACCTGAGAAATCAACTCATTCCAGCTGATGGGACCATCTGATCTCTCCACTAAAGGTTTCAATCTTTCGACTAAGGTTTCACAGCAGAGACGAACAGCTGCACAGCTTCCCTCGGATGTTGTGCTACCTCCTGTAAAGTTTCCTTGGACCATGCTCAATGAATCTGATTGTACAACTCGTATCTTGTTCAAGAGCTCTTCCGTTCCATCGCAATGTAGCAAACCAAGAGAATAACCAGTCATTTGCTTCACCTTTGTCCATAGCCCTTGTCCTAGCTCGATTCCACCGACCTCAACAACGATCGTGCCATCTCCCAAAACACTTACTCTTCCTGGCGTTGCAAACATGGAAACCGGATAGGTGATGGGTACTCGAGATATACCTCGTTTTCTCCATATGTTAGACTCGTTGAACTCTCTGACAATCGAAAATCGCTCTTCAAAGTTGGAAGATACGCCAACCTTATCCCACATCGAAGACAAAGTATACTCATGTGGTTCGCCAGCACCATCCTTGTAAAACAGAGCTAAGCTCTCATATGTATGGAGATTAATCTTTCTTATGGTATCAGCCTCCAAGGAGAGACTAGAAGCTACATTTTCAATAATGGCTTCAGCGATATACGTACCCTGCACATCCCCGGGGGCTCTCATGATTGCTCTGCTTAAAAGATTGGTTTTACAAAGTTTGATATCAAAAGATAAGGCGCCCCAATTGTATTTCTTTAGCGCCCCTATGACATTTGATGGAATCAGCATACTTAAACCAAGAGTTGCCCCTGCATCGATTAGTATTTTTAGCTCCAGAGCTGTAATCTTCCCTGAGGATGTGAATCCGACGCTGTAAGTTATCTTCATGGGATGCCTCCCACCCGTCATTATCATATCGGTTTTACGGTTTACATAGATCCTCACAGGACGCTGCAGTTTATTAGCAGCAACAGCGCACGCTGTCGCAACCTGAGACAACGAAAAACTTTGAGGTTTTGGTCCATTTATTCCACAAAGGGAGGGAACAAAAAGAGCAAGATTGTTTTTAGGAAACTTACAGGCATTGCCTTGATAGCTTTTCCTCCAAAACCTCCACCGACACGTCTGGTTATGACACGGACTTTGTTTTCAGGGATGCCAAGGCAAGCAGCGACAGTAGAGTGTACGTACTGAGGGATCTGACTTGAACAATAAACTACAATGGAGTTGTCTTCATCCGGCACTGCAAGAGCTGTTTGCGTCTCCATGTAGAAGAAGTATTGCGACCCGAGTCTAATCTGTTCCGTACATCAAAGTTGTAAAGATGTTAACATGTACATGTATCTGACTTTTACTTTAGAAATGTGAAGGAGAGACTACATCACTTACCTCTGAGCTGAGAATTCGATGATCAGCTTCGGCCATTCCTTTTGATGTGTCGCCAACTTGTTGTGGGTACAAAAAAGGGAAAATGTCGAACAAGCTAGATTTGTTGACCGCATCTTCCATAGATAAGATTGGTGGTTCCAAATCCTCTGTATCGTATTCAACTACTGCAAGATTGGCTGCAGTATCTGCATGTCTCTGTGTATCTGCAACCTGCAAAATTTATGTGTTACTACAAACAATGGTGATGAAACTCAAACTCATGGACAAATACGATTGGACTTACCACGAGAGCGATGCATTCGCCTACATGAATGGTAACCTCCTCAGCGAACAATGGCTCAGGGCCAAATCCAGTCTTCATACCCACATTCTGTCCACCTGTAGGAACATCTTTGCAAGAAATGACTGCAAGAACTCCATCAGGTACAACGTTTTCCTTGAAGTGAATACTTTTTATCCGTGCGGATGGTTTTGTGCTATAGATGAATGCTCCATAAAGGCAGTTTGTGGGCGATGGAATGTCATCGACATAAACAGCCTCACCAGAAGCCTGAAGGGAAGCTCCAGATTTGGTAACAGGTTCGCCAACCGGGTAATATTCCTTATTTATAGGTACCTGTTGTGAAGAAGACAACATTGGCAACTGTTTTGACGGATCCAAGTGGTAACCATTTGAAGGTTTTTCTGTAAGAGTTAAGGTGTGAAAGAACTTGAAAAGGAATCCCCGTGCCAAGCTTGACCTGTAAGAGGGATTGCTTGTACCGTCCTGAGGCACCACGATATTGCCAAGTAAGGTAATAGCTTCATACAGAACATTTTCAGTGATTACTTTCCCAGCCAGAAACTCTTCAACTTCTTTACACCTAATGGCGTGTTTGGTCCCGTAAGCCCCGAAAGCCAATCTACAGTTAATAACCATTGTCTCCTTCACTTCAGCCAAGAAAGCAGCATTCAGGTAAGCCAGAGCGCTTCCCTGTGGACGTGGTGCAGCTCGAAAGGTTTCAAAAAGCAATTCAGTGTTTGTTTCAGAAGATTGATAGTGCGAAAATGGAATTTCGATACTCAGAACCAGATCATGAGCCTCAAGAGGAGATCGCTTAAGGAACTCTTCCAGTGTTAGCTTTTCGAGTCCTCTTGGTGAGCTCGTTATGTTGACAAATGCACCAGCTGCAAGAAGTATTGTAGCCATATCAGAAGGAAACTGCCTCCTCTGAGCCATTACAAGGTTCCCCCCAATGCTACCAAAGTTCCTGATGAATCTCGCAGCAATCTTTTCCATATGAGTAGCAAGTTTCTCAAACATCTTGTCAACTCCCGGTGAGACCCGAATCTCTTTTAAAGCGGTAATAACTTTAGATATTGTTACCACGGCTCCTATCTCAACCCCACTATGGTTTTGCCTTATCTCTTTAAGCTCCGGAATTCGAGTTATATCTATGTATTTGTCGTAATTCCGCTCTCTTTCATCCTTATAGTATCCTGTACCTGTATTACCTGCAACCAGTTTCATAGAGACTCCATGAGTATTAGCCTTGCAAGCCTTCAATAAGCTTTGAAGTTCCTCTACATTCGCGGGGCTGCACCATCGGTACATTCCTGAATCCATAGACTTAATCTCATCCTTGAGAAACTCTGGAAATGTACAGATACGCTTCTCACTATCAAACCGAGGTAAAGTCTTAACAGAAGCCCCTTTCTTACAAAAAGAGTTGAATCCAAGATCCTCAATGTCCACATCCGAAGCAAAGCTCTTGCAAGCATCAACAATAGGACGGTATCCAGTACACCGACATAGGTTCCCAGAGACAGCCTTCTCTGCATCAAGAGCCGTAAACTGGGAAGATTTAGACTTGTCAGCGTCTAAGAGAGCAGAGAAGAGAGAAACAGACATTCCGGGAGTGCAGAAACCGCATTGAGAGGCATGGAAACCGGAGAATCGGTTGTGAATGGAGTGGAAACCGTCTCTGCTGTTCCCGAGTCCCTCTGATGTGGTGATGCTGCAGTGGTTGACGCTGCAGAGGAGAGTGAGGCAAGAACTGACTGTGAAATCTTCGACATTTCGTAGAACAGGATCATACTTGGAGAGAAGAACAACACAAGCACCACATCCTCCTGTACCAAACAAGAATATGAGACTGAGATAATCCAACAACAAGACAAAAGGAAGGAAGAAAGGAACCTTCGCCGCAGCTGAGCTTAACACTCTTGAAAGACGTCTTATAACGGAGGAACTCCAACAAGGTTGTTGATGGGTCGACGGAGGAAAGCTCAAGCTCAAACCTCTGCCCATTAATGGCGAATACCAAGCTCATCGTTCCTCTCTATATCTCTCTCTGGAAGAAGAGAGTACACGTATTCGGAATTTCTCTTATCCAAGTATTATTATAATTAGCATTTCGAGATCTTGAGCTCATAGTGGATATCGCTTTCACCACTAAATTAGGACTGTTACGTAGTTACATAATTTATGCCTAGTCTTGTTTTGTCTTTAAATGGCCAAGGAGAGACACCCAAAAAAAGACACGTCTTACAAATTGCCTAGTTGCAAAAACATGACTTTTCTAATAAGAGAGGTAGGTCCCGGGAAAGATCAAATTATAGAGAGTTCAATTAAAACACTAAAGAGAATCATATTTTACAAAAAAAACAAAAATATACAAGACAAGAGTATATCAGATATTGGTTCTAAGAGATAAGAGGGAAGATGTTAGAGTCATGAAGGATATCTGAATAATAAAGGTTGAAATTGAGGCAGTCCCAGAAGCGTGAGAGCCCAAACCTCCCATGTTTTGGTGATTTCAGGTGACACAAATGCAGCTCTTTCAACTCTTTGTCAAACTTCTGCTTCACCATCATTACCTGTTTCATGTGAATCTACACTCAGCTCTCGCAACAAACGATTTAATATGCACGTTTTTCATTTTCTTCTTTTACCTGAGATGTGTTTATGCCCAGTGTTTTTGTGCATGAATCGTTTGGAACTCCACCTGTACTCTGCGGGCCTCGGGGAAGACAAGACCGGAAGTCCAGTGCGCATTGCAGGATGTTCTCTATGATGTTAGATATGACTCGGGTTTCTTCAGATAGGAAACATCTGGCAAGTGTTTGATAATGGGCGGTTAGATTATATGATGTATTTCCAAAGCGAATTAAGATCATGTCAGTCAAATTACAGTGCCACAAAAGGTCAGAAGCAAAATTTTGCTTAACAACTGAATCATGGCTTCTGAAGCCGATAGAAAACAAGGCTTACATGCGTAGAGCTTTGCTAAGATAAGCCATATGCACAGACTCGAGATCCATCATATCCTTCACCTGAAAAACCAGATGATGTTTGATGTGTAATTCTTATGCAGGAAACCAAAAGATGCCACTGGAACCGCAATAAAATTGTACACTATGCACTTTGGTTTCAGAGTAGCTAAACAATGATCTGAAACCAGCACCAATAAGCTATAGTGGCAGATGTTTGCTTGAGGCGCTCATACTCAACAATTAAACAAAGAATCTTACTTTTAGGCAACATAACATTTCAGGAGGCCATCATAGAAGCATATTTATATTTGACCAAATAAACTCTAGAGTGTAAGGTGTGTGCCTATACCTTATGCTTCAGGGAATGAAGGAACTTGGACCATGATACGTGAGACAATTCTGAATGTACATATTGCTGTAGTGTTGATACAAAATGGTTGACCTGATGCCTGGCACACAGAAGAAAGACGTCAAAGATATCAAGGAGAACATATAGAGTCCATGATCTGAAGAATGCTTTGTGTATCATACAAGCATAATGATGGAGAAACAATACATATGTTTATCAAAAGCCATTTAGTCATTTCACAGATATTGCATGGATTAATTTCAATGCTTTCTGTTACTCTTATAAACGGTCATGCCAGATGAAATATGATCACCATACATAAGCTCAGGCAGTCGCATTGCCTAATAGTTGCTTAGCTCAATGAGATTATGAAAGTGTGAAGCTTTTATTTTTGAATTTACCTTAGTTTCATCAGTATGTTTAACCATCGAAGTTCTCCCTTCGCTATCTCCTCTTTATCCTTATGCATCTTATGTCTTACATCCTAAAGAACAGTATGTATAGTCATTATGCCATCAAAATACCAGAAGATGAATAGTGCTACGATAAATATCAGACAGAACATTAAAAACAAATTCAAATAACATCTTCCACGGAGAATTTAGAAAATTGCAACGAAATTTATGTTAAGAGGCACAAGCAGCAAATCAGCAAAGTTGAACCTTTACCTTCAGCGAACACCAGACATCAGTTAATGCATAGGCTGCTAGTTTCACTTGAACCAGAAAACTAAATACATCAGCATATGCTGTCAACGCATCACATGTTAAAATTATACTGATTGGCCAGTCAACTCGATAACCCAAGCCTAGGAAATCAAAGGAACGCACTCCTGCAAATTTCCACACATCAGTATAAGATTAAATAATTCACTACGCACAGTAGTAATCAATTTGGTAAGTGCAACACGATACCAATGGTTGATGGTGGGAGATGCATTGTGCCTTGTCTTTTGTACAAAAATAGCCTGTCCTTACAAGTGTCTCGTTCACATGATGATCTCTGAATTGATGATTCTAGAAACCCTTGGATTTCTGCAATTCTCTTATCTGCCTCTGTAACAAGCCACTTCTGGAAATCCAAATGAGTAGAAAATATAAGGATCATCTAGAGATGTTAAATCATCACAATAAAATAGATTGATAGCAGACTTACATGATGCCAGAGGGACACTACAAATACATCTGCCCAGTCTCCTAGCTCCATAAAATGATATCTGCGTAGAGCTAGCAGATGTTCTTGCAAGCCAAATCCTTCTTCAAGCAACTTGATAGCTAGTTTACTGACAAAGTTATATCTTTTGTTTGTTAAGGAAACGTGATTTATGAATAGTCATGACATGTTATCAGGCGAAAACCACCCCTAAAAGAAAACAAAACAGCCATATATCCAATTTAATCCTACATATATATATCTATAGCAAATGAAAGCATTGAGAAAGGATACTGAAGAAGTATTTCCTGCAGTAGACATTTGTCTATAACAAAATCAAGTGGCAATTCAAATGAGCCAGAGGAGTTCTGTCTGCAATCACGAGATGCATTACTTTCAGGGTTATTTGATCTGGAAAGCATACCCTCCCATTTACTTCCACCAAATGCATTTGATTTTTTTTCTTCTGCGCAGCCATTTAAACTCGAAGGTAGATAACTGCAAGGAACTTTAGGATCTTCAACATTAACCCTGTCTATGCCACATTCTAGGTTGGCATGGCGATGACTCTTTCTATCAGTCTGAAACCTATGAGATTCCAGATGCATACCAATAGGGAAACCTACAGGTATCCTGGCAAGACATGTTTTGGAAGGGTCATCCACCGCAGAAAAATCAAACCAAA
Organism: Arabis alpina; assembly: GCA_900128785.1. NCBI lineage: Eukaryota > Viridiplantae > Streptophyta > Magnoliopsida > Brassicales > Brassicaceae > Arabis > Arabis alpina. Next base: position 8,865,321 of record LT669792.1, read on the forward strand.
GCAATGATTTTCCCTGGTCACTCCTGTTTGTGTTTCCATGCTTGCGCAAGAAATCGCATCTCAGCACAGGATTCATACTGAGCACCTCGTAAGGATAGTTCATCTTTGTGTCTTTCAACATATATAAATTTGATGAGGGACAGTTTTCCAGCAACTCTTTCTTCCTCTCGTGCTTCGAACAATTATCACCAGTGAGAGTGTTGTTTAAGAATAGTGTGCTTTCATCAGTATTCATTATGTTCCACAGTTCCATCTTAACTCCTGAATGAACTTGTTGATATTCGCTGTCATCTTGAGCGTACTTCTTATCAGCACAAAATGGATTTCTAGTTAATCCACCAAGGGGCCATGACTTAATAGAAAGGGGCCCCCTAAATTTTTCATTCTCACATACTTCAGTTGACTCTTCTGGCTCAGTATCCATCCACTGGCGATGAGTATCTGCCTTCTCACCTTTCATCACAGAGTTATTGTCTATATAACCAAATTCACTATGCTGAACCAGATTCTGATTACAATTCCCATCAGAGGCAACAGAGAAACGTAGAGCTGATAAATAATTTGGTGAAGGTCCCACTAATGTACTTTGTGAATCAAGGAGTCCAACATCCGATGCTTCCAAAGAGTCCCTAGTCGATGAATATTCAGATGAGCATGACACATCTATCTCTGAAAACCATCCGTCTTCTGATTTCTGGCCATCAGAATCTGAACCACTCTGGTCCCTGAAATCCCAAGAAAATGTCATCAATTCACGTTCAGCAGGCTAGGGCTAATTGATACATAGAATCAGGAAGAACACCTGGTCAAGTCCATTGCTACTGTTGAAGGAACTAGAAAACTCTCATCCAGTGTGAAATTATCCGAACTTTTCTCAATGTTTTCTCTGTCGCCATAGGATATTGGTAAAGATATTGCTCCAGGAACCTAAAATTTGAAATGTCAATACAAGATAGAACAGAATCAATTACTGCAGATATAACTTCTTGATAGCTTCAAATACAAAAAAAAAATAGGATGCATTTAGGGTCCATATATTAATCACTACTAGCATCAGATCAGAGTCCAGAAAACCAGAGAATAAGTCGCTTCTACAATGCTGAATAGTGAAATATGAAGGAATCCTTAGTGCAACGCAAAACTGACACTGACGATGTAGTATGCATTTAAGAGCTGCACTACATGCACTTTAAGGTCTGGTTTAACCAAGAGATCTGCAAGCTACTATATCAGAGGGATTCCGAATAAAAGATTTTGATATTATTGTTTATAATGTAGGATCAAAAGTAGATATTTGATATACAAACACGAATTTAGCTGAACTATTAGTAAAATGTCAAATCACCTGGGAAAAAAATTGATTTCACAACAGAGTAAAACAACCTATGGCCTATTAAACGAGTAAAGTCAGAGCTAGTATAGCAATGATAGATACTATCATCTGACATATAAACCAAAAAGACCAAAGCTTTGGATATAAATTAAGAGGTCAATAACGATTGGTAAATAAAAATCATAAGCAAGATACCTGCCCAGGGAATAGTTCAAACTTTTTTGAAAAATCACCAAGTTTTTCTTGCATTCTTCTGTAGTAATCATCTCTTTCCTTTATCATCACTTCTATATGTAATTTACTGAAAGTTACTGGAGATGGGTGCCCTGGACTGGTAGAATAACACGTCCAACAGGGAAGAAGATCTGTGTAGTTTTTGTGCCCAGATGCAGGAAGATTACACAATTCAAGAAGTTTTGTAATTACTTGGAGCTGTTGACCAGCCCTTAGTATAGGTACCAAGAAGCCGTTCAAGAAACATGGAACAAGCCCTCCCTCTCGTTCCTAGAATGCAAAAATGGAAGCAATCTAAAACCAACGGTTTTAACTAAAATCAAAGATGCAGAAAACGAGAAGAAAATATTACCCTAACCCTCTTCAATGGGGAGATGCCTGGCTTATTCCAAGAAAAAGATGTCGATTCACTGCCACATTCTACAATGAACTCCTTATGAGGATCATTAAGCTCGGCTTTAAATATCCAAGATCTTACAAACTCACAATATGGCTCACATGTTTTGAGGAACAAAAACTTAAGCATGGCACTGTGAGCAGGATCAGCAACCTACACCAATCAGAACAAACGATTTAAGTTGTACGGAATAAATAGTTTAAGTGAGTGCAAATGCTAAACTTTTCAGGCTATGTATATCACTTACTTTAACTTGCGAATTCAATCACCATATCAAAAGGGCATACAATTATTTAAAAGCCATGTAGTGATGGTCTTTAAAATAAAAATTAAAACTGTAAATCCAAGGGTTGATATTGCTAGCGTAAAGAGTAGAAAGATGCAAAATTTAGTGCCACGAAGTAATCATCACTGAAATGTGAATGGGAAACAACTGTAACCAAAGGTGCCTCTAGGCTACATTAACTGATAACTATGTGTGACACGGAAAAAAAAAATACAAATACTTTAAGAGGAACATAAATTAACCTGACCTGTAGTTGTGAATATAAGTAAGTAAGCAGGTGGCTTCCTCTGTAGAACCCATGAAATCGCACGTTTGCTTTAGTAATCAGACATTCCCAAGGAGAGCCACAATACGATAGTGATATATCATACAAATCACATATGTTGGCAAGAGCTTCAATCTGTGTTCTTAACTCTCTAGTATGCAGAAAAACTTCCAATAATGTTATCTTTGGATGAACTACGTTTGTAAGGCAGCCTAACGAAGAGGAACAATGGTCAGGCCCATCAACAATGTTAGACGAACGCCTCAGTTCTATAGATGCACATAATGTATCTAATCCAGATATATAACCTTCTAGGACCTTTCTCACAGCAATAGCAAACGCCTGATTAACAAGAGTAAAGCACTTCTTGTTATTGGCTTTACCATCTTCATTTTCACCTATTTCACAGCTCTCTTGTCCCTCAGAATCCAACTCCAAGCTTGTGAAATGGTCTACGAACTTATGGAGAAGAAAGACCAAAGAACCACAGCAGCCTATGGTTCTAAGAATCTGTCCCAACGCATCAGTGCTCGACAAGCGAAGCCACAAGCTCGGGATATTCTGGAGGGTCCGGTCAGCTGGATCAGAGCATAATACAGAAGAGATCTTCTCTATGCTAATAAGAGAAGACTCAACACCTTGCAGAGCATTCAGTGCTAGCCTTACCAAGCTTGATTCCTATTACAAGCAACAAATTGTCAGAAAATCTGGGAGAAGTAGTCTCAGTTACTGAAGCGCATGATATAAAAACTGTTTCTCTTGAACCAAAAACCCTAGATTGAACCTAATCGAACTCAATCAATATTCACGCCCTAGATTGATCCTAATCGAACGCAATGCAAGTTCATCTTTCCCCTTGGGTAAGGAGACATATGTAGAGTAATAAGGTACATAGTTACGGAAGTAAACTTACGGAAACAGAGGAAGAAGACGAAGGAGAAAGAGAAGCAGGAGTTTGAAGAGGAAATCGGCGGCTCTGAGAATGTAAGGATTCCCAATTTCGCGGCGGAAGGTATGGATCGTCCACTTTGAGCTGCTCCAGAAGCGAAGCGAGACTCGTCGCCACCGCCATTATTGAACAGTGAACAAAAATGCACGAATCGGAAACCAGATCAAAGTGACATACCCAGAAGCAGAAAATTGAACAAATTTCCCGAATTTTTTACGCACTCTCTATTCTAGTATTCTTAATAAGGCTTCTTACACTTATACATACTTTACTACGATGGTGTACTTTATTGGTAGTTTTGAGGGTTGAAATGGTTTTCTGAACAATTATACCCTGTAATTCAACGTGATGATAGTAAAAGAGCATCTAGTTGAAAACAAAAATAATTATACTGCAAAAGATCAACACCGTCGATTTATTTGTATTGGTTTTAGATATATGGTTGTAATTGAGCATCAATGAATAAACCCACGCTTATTTTTTCTCTTCTTCTTCCTTCTTTTGTAAATTTATTCGGTGAATAAGAGAAGATTGAATAGATCAAAATTGTTATGATATCTCAGATCTATGATGGAACCCAAGTTTAATATATTTATTAACCCAAGTTTTATGGATTTCAGTATAAAATTCGATTTGATTTTCCAAAAAAAGCTTCACAATTCCTTGTTTTTTGTATCTTCTTGTGTGTTCTTCTTTATAACTTTGTTCAATTGGATTGCAAAATTCTATAGCGTTCCGTTTGTGTGTGTTCTCGTTAGAAGAACAACATGTTTTGATTGATTGATTCTCTGAATTTGTGTGTTTATATGGTGGTTTGAAACTAAAGAAGCATGATTTGACTCACTTCTCCGTTTTGTTGTTGTTGATGAGGATGATTACGAGCTGCTTCTACCCCTTTTGAATCATTATTGGTATTTTATCTTCTCCTAAAGGATGGTCGAAGCTCTACGGATGGACTCTAGTAAGTATATGTAGATGGTTGAATGGAAAGGTATAGATGGTCACGTATGAATGGACATAATTAGATAGTCATCTATGGTTGGTCATGTATCGGTGGTAGTATATTGAGCTGGTTTTTATTTCAAGACTGAGTTTTCCTCAATGATCATTCCTAATATTTGTATCCACAATTTTCATGTAGAATCGTATATGATATCGTGGAACCATAATCATAGCATATATTAGATCAAATTTTAAGCTGAACAATAACATGATCATATATCCATGAATGACTCAACTTTAGCCATATTTCGTGTGTAATATTCAATTTTCAAAAAACTAATGAGAAACTAAAAATTAAAAAATGATCCAAGTCAAGACAGATAAAGGTACATAAAGACAGGAAAACGAGTAACTAAAAACCGTGAAGATGTTAAAGAAGTTGACAAGTATCCATGAGAATACATCCACGCAAACTAATCCACGAGACAACGTTCATACATGATAATTTATCCACACAAACTTGTCCATAAAACAATATCCATAGAAAATCCCCCCTTTCGTTCCGTTAAAACCCCACATAGAAGAATAATTCCTATGAAAACCTACAAATATGAGCAAGTTGGTAAGAACTAAAACCTGCAATTTTAAATCTCTATCTTTGATCAATAATAAATTTATAGTGGAAGTAGATTTTGAAATCATCGTCGTCACCATCGCAAGCATAAATATATGGTCACGTGAAATTTGTTTGGTGTTTGTTTACCAATCTTAACAAATGGGATGACGATGTACCTCTGAACAAATTGTACAAATTTGATGACAATTCTCATTAACATGAACAAATCATAAACACAAAAATTTTAAATCGGAGAGGAAGAAGTCACGTTTTGCCCATGTCGATATGTGATGCTTACTATAACAATGGATGGGCTTTTTTTAGCAGGGAATAATGTTCGAATTTGAATGGACAAACTTACTTGGATGATAAAATTACTAGTGGTTGTCCATTTTTTACACAAACTATTGCAGGGGAGTATACATATATCCACCCAAGCATGTAACATTATCCATTTAACAATTTCCATTTATTGCAACCTCTCGAAAGCATAAGAATTTCATCAACTGTAACAATGCATAACCATCGTCAGTTTTATCAATACCTTTCGAAATATAAAAACCAGCATCATAATGCATACTCCATCATTCAAATTTAGAATCCAGAGAGTGAAATTAGTCAAATAACAACATGAACAAGAGTGATTACGGTGGTGAAAAACAACATCGTAGCACCAAATGCCGGGTTATATGAAACAAGAAGAAACCGAAGAAAGGTTCCCATAGGCCACTGACACACAAAAGACAAGGCTTGAAGTTGAGATCTTAAAGATGTGAACATCTATGTGACCATCCATACATGATAATCATATGTGAACATATATATATGACCATCGATAACCGTACGACCATCGATAATGTGTTTTTCCATGATGTATCTCTCTGCAACAACATGATCTGCAAAGATGATGAATCCAAAGCCACATCCACGGTCTTGGAGGAAGCAAATTTGGAGCTGAATTAGAGACGGTTCCGGCGGAATGTTCTTTGGCTTCTAATGAACAGCATCTGAGAACGTCGATTACTATAAAACGATTCCTGACCATACGAACTTCACTTTGCTAGATTTCTCCAGCGAGAGATGCACCAGAACCACCGCCGTGGTGTTCACCAAAATCTTCGTGTGTCTCGAAACAATGAGTAACCTAATTGCAAAGATTAACTTTGTTGGGTAAAATTTAATTGGGTTAATTCTCGAAGCTTCATCGATTCTTCGATTTATAAGGTTCAATTACTTTTCTAACAAAAAATAGTTATCGAAGAAGAGGAAGAGATCGATGCGAACAAGAGCATTCTTTTTTAGATAAGATTGTTTTTAATTTTTTTTTGTTACAAGATAAGATTGGTTTTAATTGTTAAGAGAGAAATAACAAGGTACAGATTAATGAAGGGTTATTTTTGACTTTAGCCAAGACAAAAGTATACCATCCTAAAAAAGTATCTTAAAGTGTTATATGTTGGTGGAAAAATACCTATAGACGTAATAATTCCTTCTTAATATATACGCCATATATTTGTTCAAATAAAATATTGGAAATTTTGTAGTACCCTGATTAAGCGAACAATGTGAAACTAAAATAATTGGTCATGTTGACTTAAGCAAACCCATTAAACCGAATGGAGTCACATGTGTTTGTGTCTCATATTAACTTGGAACAAAAACTAAATTAGATGCACCTCTATTGGTGACACTTAGAAGTGTTCTTTACAAATAAAATAAATCAAAAAAAGAAATTAGGAAACAAAATGTGAAATTTTTTTATGGGAGAAACAATTTGGGAGAGTGTCTTCCTTCTTCCTATTTTGTAATTGGTTCACTTTTTGTAGTTGATTTAACTACTAGTAAAATCAATATTTTATTTTTTTGTCGACAACACTATAAACTACTTTACCACGTACGTGCACTTTTCGCCAGCTTGTCTGCCTTGGAATTCTGCGTGCGCGGTATGAGCGAGAGTGAAAAGAAAGTAAACTTTTCCTGCAAAGTCTTCAGAGTCTCTAGTTGTATGCCAAACGCCGGCCACTCCATCGGTGTAGACACCATCTTCACCAACTCTGAACAATCTGTTGCGAAAGCTACTTCCATCTTCTTCATGTGTGCATACATTGTATTGCCCAAACAAGTGCATCAACCTCTGAATGTAGGGGGATAGGGTCCTATTTGCATTGCAAGCTCCCATCATTATAGGTATATCTTCTTCTTCAAAAGCATACCAGCCAATACCAGACAAGTGGTTTGTGTCCTTCCAAGATCCATCTATAATACACTTTAATCCAAAGTACGGGCATGGATTGGTAATTGAGCCAAATTCCACAGAGTTTGTAATTTCAGACTGAGCGTGCTCCCATACCATTGACTCTGCCTCCGTAATTTTTAAAACAATATTCGGGGGCACATCATGTCCCATGAATACCTTATCATTCCGAGCCTTCCATATATACCATAATATCCAAGGATATTTATGGTCCTGAAATCCGAGTGGGATTCGTAAAAATAAATAATCAATATTTGTAAACACTGAAGAGACTGGGAAGATTCCTGAAGCCGTGGGGATTGACGACAAAGCCCAAGTTTGAAAAGCCGGATGGCACTCAAACAGAACATGATTTATTGTTTCCTCCATCCCACAGTGAGCACATTGTGTGTCACATCCTATACCCCGTGAAACTAAGTTAGCGGTCACTGATAAACACCCTGAGATTGCTTGCCACAAAAAGTGTCGTAACTTTGGTGGACATTTTGCTTTCCAAGCCTGATTTTGGAGCGCCGTTACATTTGGGCCGATGGATAAAGCAGAGATCATGCTCTTATTTTCCAACTAGTAGCCCGACTTAACCGTATATTTTCCATATTTAGTATGGTGCCAACCCACCGAATTTGGTCGTGTTATATTTCCTACTGGAAGACTACAAATGATGTCCACATCTTCTGGAGCTATGATCGCTTGGATCAATGGAAAATTCCATTTCCTTGTTGGCTGGTCAATCGATGATTAACTGTAAGCGTCGGGTAATAATTGATAATTTTGCAAGTGGCTGCCCTTGACAGAAGAGCTGGTATCCAAGGATCTTTCCATAAAGCTATAGAAGTTCCTGATCCAACTCTGTGAATGGACCCTTTTCTGACCAGGGGTCGAGCTGAGATTATACTCTTCCATCCATATGACGGAGAATATGATGTTCCAAATTCCATTGGAGATGAGTTTTGATAATACCGTCCTTTAAATACCTTGGCGAAAAGGGACTCTGAATTATCCATTAATCGCCAAAGTTGTTTTGCCAATAGAGCTGTATTAAACGCTTCTATGGTCCTGAACCCAAGCCCACCATCTTGTTTATCCCGACATAGCTTTTTCCAAGTTAACCAATGCATTCCCCTTTGTCCTCCATTAGAGCTCCACCAGTACTGAGCTACCGCACTGGATAGCTTCGTTGTGATGGTTTTGGATAACCGAAAACTGGACATAACATACGTCGGCAAAGCAGCTGCTACTGATTTAATAAGTACATATTTTCCTTCTTTTGATAGAAACTTCGAAGTCCATCCATTTATTCGTTCCTGAAGTTGTTCCCGTACAAATGCAAAAACTTGTGTTTTCGCCCCTCCTAGACTTTCAGGTATACCCAAATATTTTCCTGTTCCCCCAATCGTCACAAATCCGGATATTTGATGGATGGCCTCCCTAACCATCGGGTCCACCGTATGTCCAAATTGAATTGATGATTTGGAAAATTTATTTTTTGTCCAGAGGCCAGTTCATACTGGTGTAATATCTATTGAAAAAACTTCCATTCCTCAACGGTTGTCTTGCAAAAGAAAAGACTATCATCGGCAAAAAGCGAGATCGCTGGTGCAGCCCTCACTACTTTGAGCCCAGTGATTTTCTCTTCTCTTTCCGTCTTCTGTATATTAGCTATCAAAGCTTCCGTACATAAAGAACTTTTAAAGTATCAAGATTAATGATGCTCTAAGGAGATTAATATGAAACATTTGCATGGATCCCACTTTTATGAAGGGCCCACTTAAAAAAATTTAGACGCATACATATCTATATATATATATATACATTAATATAAAAATCAGAAATGATTTAAAGAGGTTTAGTATAAATCTTAGCAAAAATATTGTCTGCGTTTCAAATCAATGTATAAAAAATATTGCATATAAAAATAGAATAAACAAATAATTTTGTTCATGCGTATCTTGCTTTTCAAAAAAAAGTTTTTTGTCCATAATTTGTTTTGGATTTTCAAATAATATTATAAAAATTTGGATGTTAATTTTTGTATAGGACTCCATAAATCTCATATCCGGCTTTGATTAGATGGAACTAGAAGCGGACATGCAAAAACGAAACGATTAAAAAAAATAAAAAAGCGAATATCTGTTAAAAATTAGATATATATCTGATTATATAAAGTTTGATGCGTCAAACATAATAATTAACAAGATCATAACAAGTATCAACGGGATAATAAGATTTTAACACGGGTTATTTTATTTTAATTTAATTTAATTATATATTTCATAATTTTCTCATAATCTTATTTGAATTTTTCAATCTTATAACATGTGAAAAATACCAACCACGAAATGTGAAAGACCACATATAGAAAAGCCTTACTATTATTAAATTGCTTTGAATATTTTTATTATATTATTTTCTGTTGAATTAATTTTTTCACATATAGTTTGTTTTCCTATTTCTTATTGAATTATGTTTATTTTTATTATTTAACTATTCACTCATATATTTATTTTTTCAAAAGCTTGACGAATTGAAACTCATATTTTTGGTTGCAAACTAAAATTACAAATTTCAATAAGATTTCAATCATACTATTGATTTTAATCATATAATTTTATAACCTAACTAGGAATCTTCCGATTAATAATTAGGTTGTAAAAAAAATGGATTCTTAAATTTTGCAAGTATCTAATGATACGCAAAGCTTTGAGTAGTATTTTCATGCGTTAAATAAATCAAAGTGTAGTTATATTTTATTCAAATAATTAGTAATATATTAAGAATCTAATTGATATAAAATAAAAATATGTGTACCGTTACATCAACTAATATAAAGTCCATTCTTAGAAGCTCATTATTTTTCTTAAATTTTTCTTCTCACTTAAAATCAAGTAATTTTTCTCAATACAATATTCTAATATACATGTAAAAACTTTTTAGTTAAATAGATTTAGGTTTTTCATACGACGATTTATCCACATGTTAAAATATTTATCTATCTAATATTAATAATATATTTATTTGTAAAATAGTAAAAAGTAAACTTAATTTAAATAGGATTTGGAAATTTTTCGAAGTATGTGATTGAATTTATTTAAAATAAAATAATACGTGTCAAAATCTAATTTAAATAGGATTACGCAAAAATATAAAATATGTGGTAATTAAAATACAATAACACGTGCCAAAATCTGTTAAATACTTTGATGTTATTGTGATGATAAAAATTTATATATTTGTATGTATTAGTTATATTTTTTATTTTAAACAGAACATATAAGGCAAAAGATCAAGTAATTTTTCTTAATGGATGTTCTAATATACATGTAAAATCTATTTAGTTTAAATAGACTTTGATTTTGCATAAGACGATTTATCCACCTGTCAACAGATTTATCAATTTTAGATTAATAATATATTTAGTCGTGAAATTGGTAAAAAGTAAACTTATTTTCGTGACAAAAAAAAGGAGAATTGCAATACTACCACTTTTGAATTACCGGTTTGCAAGCATGCCACGTCTAAAAGTGGTTTCACAAAAATGCCACAAATTTTGGCCTAAAGGACAAAAATACCCTTACAGAAACAAGGAATAATTTTCTGATTTTTTTTCTCTTCCTCTTTCTTCTCTTTCTCTCTTTCTCTCTTTCTCTCTCTCATCTTTCTCTCCAACAATGAAAATCTCTCTCCTCTTTCTCTATAACAATGAAAACCTTTTTTTTTCTTCTTCTATGAAACTAAAAAGGCAAATAAATTCGAAATCTCTCTCTCTCAACTAGATCAAGATCTAGACCAAATTTGGTTAGTTTTGTTATAAATTTGGTTTTATTTGATATTTTGATTTGTGTCTCTTTCTCTATGATGTTGAAAAATGCAAAATAATCTAAATCTGATTTTGTAACTTTTTGTTGTAAATTTGAGTTTATTTTATTTGTATCTCTTTCTCTATAAGGTTGAAAAAGATAAAACAAATATGAATATATCTCTCTCTCATATAGATCCAGATCCAAATCCGGATTTTATCAGTTTTTGTTATAAATTTGATTTTATTTTATTTGTATTAAAAATATGGGTTTTTGATTCATTTTTGCTAGAAATTAGGGTTCCGGATCTGATTTTTTTTGTTATTTATGGGTTTTGACGTTTTTTTTGTCATTGGTCCTTATAATTTTTTTATAACTATTTATAAGCTTTTTGTATGGTTTATAAGCTTTTTGTAAGGTTTATAAACGTTTTGTACAGTTTATAAGGTTTGTAAAACTGCTAAGTTTATAAACCTATTTGTATGGTTTATAAGCATTTTGTATGGTTTATAAGCATTTTGTAAGGTTTATAAACGCTTTGTATAATTTATAAGCGTTTTTAAAAAAAATGATATTGTTTTATAATGTAAATAAAAACCCTAAACTCTAATCCTAACCCAAAAACTATATACTAAGTGTAAAATAGTTAACCCAAACCCTAATATTTAAAAACGTTTTTGTGTTTGCGTTTGAGTTTGCATAAGCACTTTTTTTTAGAATATTCATTTTTTCTTTTCAAATCCACGAGATAAAAAAAGTTTACAAGATCCAATTTCATATTCATGTTTTTCTCACCATCATTTTATTCCGGAATTTCTATAGAGAGAGAGATGAAACTTGGTTCATTGTGCAAGAGAAAATAAATTTGATAGAGAAAAAGAAGAGAGAAAGAGAAACAAAAGATCTTACATGGAGAGAGAAGAGAGAAAAAAAATTATAAGAAATATGACAGAAAGAGAGAGGAAAGAAAAAAAAATATGACGGAAGAGAGAGTGAAATGAAAAAAAAAAAAAGAAGAAGTCTGACACGTGGAACAAATAATAGAGAGAAAAAAAATCTGACATAATAATCAGTAAGGGTAATCTCAGAATATTTTTAAAAGGTTATGACATTCTTATGAAAGTGATTTTCCCGTGGCATTTTTGCTAAGTGGCATGTTGAAAGTGGCAATTCTCAAAATTTCTCAAATAAAAGTAAACTTATTGGAAATAGGATTAGGAAAATTTTGATTTAATGTAATTAAAACAAAATACTACGTGTCAAACCATAATTTAAAGGGATTCTTGCTAAAATTGACCCTTTTTGGTGGTCAATGGCAAATATAAACCTCATTTTTGTCAAATCTATATTTTGCCACTTCTTGACATCTTAATCCTTTTCTCCTTTATTTTTTCACGAAATTGCCATTATTCTTTAATTATTTTTTTAATTTTCTTAAAACCAGAGTAAATTGAAAAGACAAAAAAAGAAAATATGACCTCTTATTCCTTCTCAATTCCAACATATTTCATGTTTAAACTTCATTATCTTAATCTTCTCTCCAATTTGATCCACAAAACTCCTTAATTTCCATTTTACCAAAGTTTCTCTCATAACTTCATGTTCTCTTCTAGTTCTTGCTTATAAAATGGTTGGGCTACTTCTTCATTGGGGTAATTCAAAGTTTTCGGTGTTTCACGAAGTTCTAAAACGAGTTTAACGACCAAAAAAATACCTTTACTTGATTTTTTCAAATTTCAGATCTGATCGCGAATGTAGACTTCAGATGAAGTATACAAGTCAACGCAGAGATTAGATTTGTAATTGACTGTTTTAAAAAATATATGAAGTAGACTTCAACTTCAGTCTACGCGTTTTCCTTTGGAAACAAAAAAAACGCTTGTGTAGACTTCATGTCTTCGTAAAGTGATGTTAATTTTGCATTTGACCAGAACTTTGACTTTTTAAAGTAGACTTCACATAAAGTCTACTCAAAGAAGCCTCTATATGAACTATACTTGGTACAAAATTAGGTCAGTTTTGCATTTGACTGAACTTTGACTTTTACGTGTAACCTTCATTTTAAGTCTACTTTGAACAAAAAGGTTAGTTTTGCATTTGACCAAAATTTTAAACATTTGAGCAAGTAAAAAATAGTTTTGTAGACTTTAAATGAAGTCTACGTATCAAACGAAGTTTACAATTAGAGATTTTGGTCAACTACAAAAGTAACCTGTTTTTTGCAGTACAGTAGACTTCAAATGAAGTCTATACCATACAGTAGACTTTATATGAAATATACTCTTAAAGTCAAACTTTGGTCAATTGCAAATGTAACCTTGTATTTTTTGCGTAAACTTCATATGAAGTGTACTTTATGTTGTAGATTTTATTTGAAGTTTACAAAATTTTGACGGTTTTTCGCTTCTCATTGTGGATTTCAAATGAAGTCTACATTTGAAAGCAATGTTTTTAAAACCGGACCGGCGACCGAACCGGATTTTTTTTGGGTCGTGGGTTAATATGGTCCGACCGGGTCTAACCGCGGTTCAACCGGGTTCAATAATATTTTTAAAATATTAGTATATAGAATTTGTTTTTTATATGTATGTGCATAACTATCCAAATATCAAACAAAATATTAAGTTTCGTACAAATATTTAGAAAAACAAAAAAATTTCAATAGCTATAGCAAAACTAAATAATAAAATGATGATATTTAAATACATAACTAATCTTTTTTGTCTTAAAATTTTAAAAAGATTATAATTATTTGAAAAATGTTTTTTTTCACTGAATATGATTATATTAGAGAAAATGTTAAACCTTTATTACTATCTCATTATCTATAAACCTTATTTTTCTAATTTTAATTTTGATAAACATATTAATTAAAGAAAAATGAAATAAAAATATATTTTTTTTAATTAGAAAACAGTTGAACCCGGTTTGATCCGGGTCAACCGGTTCGCCGGTTCCCGGTTTTTTGCCGGTCCGACCCGGTTCGATGCCGGGTCAACTACATTTGGGTTTTAATATTGAACCGAACCGGACATGTGACCGGTTCGCGGTTGAACCCGGTTCAACCGCCGGTCCGGTCCGGTTTTAAAAACATTGTTTGAAAGTGAAACATGAGTCAATTACAAAACTAAACCCCTCCGTTTTGTAGACTTCATATGAAGTCTACCTTAAAAAGTCAAAGATCAGGTCAGTTGCAAAACTAACCTCATTTTAGCATAGTAGACTTCATTTAAAGTCTAGAATTGTTGTAGACTTCATTTTAGCATAGTAGACTTCATTTGAAGTCTACTCCGCAATAGCTGTAATTGCAAAAATACACCCCTCACTTTCGTAGACTTTATTTGTAATCTACGTTGGAGACTTCATTCGAAGTCTACGTTGTAGACTACAGACGAAGTCTATAAAAGAAAGATTAATAAAAGTTCATTTTAATCATTTTAGTAATGAACTTTTCAAAAAAAATTGTTCTCAGATGTCTAGGAGTTTATTTGTTTAATTCTATATGAATTGGATATGTCTAGGAGTTTATTTGTTTAATTCTATATGAATTGGATATGTTTAGGTTTAATATTTAGAGGATAAATAATTTTTTTATGTTTGGTGACTACTTAGCTTAACTGTGGAGACTTCATTTGGAAACTACTCGGTGTAAACTTCGGTGAAATCATAGTGTACGAAGAACTTGTGTTTTTAAAGTGACTGATTACTCTTTTACAAAATTTAAATCTAATGAATCTAGTAGATTTGGTTGATTTCTTCTTCTTCTTTTTCTTTTTCTTCACCATGCGTCCAACTCCTAAGCGATTCACTTCCGGTCAACAACAAAGATTTGGGCAGAGTGTCTTGAGTGTCTTGTACATGAAGTAAATCTTGAGTATCTCGTAGGTCATGAAGCAAATACCAACTCCAGGGTAGTACTATGGAAGTATTCCTCTGTACAAACCTCTCACTCCTTCCATCTTAACTATACACTTTAGTGTTCCTAACAGTCGTGTCTTGTATATTATCGCTCACCCGCCCACTCCTTCTAACTGCTTCCTTTTTCTCACCAGATGCAAGGGGAACGTAGCTGTAGTTTTGATTTTTCACATCAAGAAATGAAAAAGAGTGTTATATGAAATTTAACAAATGCATCAATTCTGCGAAAGTTGTACTGTGCTTATAAATGAAAGTATGAGAGAGAGTTTCATAAGGAAAACACCAAAACCAGCAGTTAGTTGAACAATATATGAGGCAAGTGAGGTTAGTTGTGTTTGATCAAGTAAATGTGAGACTAAATGAGAAGCATGCCTAAAGAAGTAAACTCCAGAAATCTGTAGGAAAGATCACAAGGAAGGTGACTCCATTCACTTACTTCCAAAAAGATTGGTTCCGGCCGGAAAGATGGGACACAATCTGCCATCTCTTGGCATCATAAATCTAATTCCATGCTAGCACCATTTCATCAATCTTGAACCCCATACCTGTATTAATTACTAACTTACAATATTGTTATTTCAAACCCTATATGGAATAAACATAGACACAACAAACCAACAATTATGCCTTTATCGAACAAGGAATAAGAAACTGACTCATATTAAAAAGAGAAATAAATTGCAGCAAACACCACAACCAAACGTAACTAGCAATCAAAAGAATCTAACAACAAAGTATTAGATTGAGCTTTTTAATTATAACTGAATTAAAGTAGAGCATCTCTTCGTCTTAGATAACCCACAAACAAAATTATTTTAATTGGTCAATTCAAGTCTTCTGAAATTATAAATCGTTTTTTTACAATAATTTTGTGTTAAATCTCTTTGTCTTTGCTAAAGAAATATAAAAGGGAGATATCATAATCGGTAGACTATTCAGTTTATATACCAAGGAGATAAAAATATAAATACCCCAAAACACTCACCAAAATGTAGTAAGAACTTGAAAGAGTTTTGAAGAGACAAGAGGAGATGCACAAGAGATTTCTCCGGGAATCAAAAGCATGTACTGTATATACAACATCTTCGGAAACACCTGCACAAAATATCATTCATATTCTCCGTCAAAGACATATTTTAAAAACAAGATTCACACCACTGTCGTCTTTGCTAGGACAAAATGACTTACTTTTCAAGCTTGTCGTGAAGATTTCAAAGTCTTACACTGTTACCTTCACGAAAGAAAAAACAAAGAGTTGATGATATAGTACTCATAAAAGCGTTTAAATGAAATACAAAAGATCGGAAAAAACTCACAAGAAGATACTACTTGGCTTTGATGGCTAAAGAGCTTCTAAGACAAGCTGCATGCTGTTACATAAACAATAACCATCAATCTGTAACAGATATTTCTCCAAAATTTTTAAGAATCAACAAAGAAATTTTAGAACATAAACACACAGTGTCGCATGAAAACAGATCGAGAAGACAAAAAAACTCAATTCTGAATTTGGGACCTTCTCGTCTCCTTCCTCATATTCCAAAAGCTCATCCTCGTATGCTTCGTTGTCTCTAGCGTTTCCTAGACTTCACAAGTTCTACAAACAGAAGAGAAATCTACTAAGAATCAGGGAAATCTGATGAACTAAGAGCGAAGAAATTTAGCTGGGAACGGAACAGAGTTGGTTAGATCTCCAAATCGGATTAGAAGGAGACCAAGCGGTGACGGCGGCTAACCTTGGTGGACGCGGCGGCGAGAGATCGATAATGGTGGAGAGAGAGGCGAGAGGGTTTGCGCCGTTTGATAGAGACATTGAGTTTTTGTTTTGGAAAACTAGGTTAAATTTATTTTTATATACGGGGTTAAAAAAATATTTAGTTAGGTTGAAAATATTCGGTTCGTAGACTTTAAACAAAATTTACGAAACCTATACCCTAAATGAAACCCTAAAAGCTATGTATACTTAAAGTCTACACATTCACGTAGACTTCTACTTTCCGAAAAGTTAAATTGATTTTTTCAATAGATTATTCAAAACCTCACAATTTAACACTTTTGTAAGAATTTCATATTTTAAATATAAAAATTATAAATCCTAAATCTAACCCTAAATGTCAAAACATATTTTCTACATGTAATGTCAAACGAACGTCAAATAACACGCATAACTCAAAATGTAGCATCATCTTATAGTTAACTCAACTTTAACAATCGAACACTACTCTATAATTTTTTAAAAATTGTTTACCCTAAACCCTTAACCATATATATGAATCCCTAATTTTAACCATTACAACCATAAACTCATAAACCATTACAACCATAGACTCACAAAATTTATAATAACTACAAACATGTGACTTTACATCAATATATAAACAAATGAGTTATAAAGTAACTTATTTGGTATTTCATGTATTTGTTTAGTATACTATGTATTTCATTTACAATCTAATTTCTCTTTGTTAGCTTACTTTCTTTCAATTTTATTAAAAAAAAAATTTATAACTTCACATTTGTTTGTAGTTTGGTCATTCATAAAAGTTTTTAATCAAAATATTTTTTGTTAATTGTATAAATTTAAATTTTGTAAAAGATGATAGAGTAAACTTTGTTTAAAGTCTACAAAAGTACAAAGTAGACTTCGTTTGTCGTCTACTATGTAGACTTCTCCATAACGTTGTAGACTTCGTAAAAGTTAATACAATAATTTGGGGCCGAGTTTTTTTGTTTGGTATTAAGGTTGTTTATGTAATTTTAATACTCACTTGGGTTAGTTTTGCCAAACATCACATAAAAGGTCTAGATTTGCATTAAATTGGGTCATTTTTAGCAATTTTCCCTAATTTAAATGGGATTA
The DNA here is from genome assembly GCA_900128785.1 of Arabis alpina. Lineage (NCBI taxonomy): Eukaryota > Viridiplantae > Streptophyta > Magnoliopsida > Brassicales > Brassicaceae > Arabis > Arabis alpina. The sequence continues at coordinate 8,883,172 of LT669792.1, forward strand.
GAAATTTTTGAAATATATAATTAAATTAAATTATAATAAAATAACATGTGTTAAAATCTTATCATCCCGTTGATACGTGTCACGATCTTGTTAATTATTATGTTTGACGCATCAAACTTTTATATAATAAGATATATATTATTATTTTTGGTCGTGTATATAAAATATATATATTTATATTTAGCTTAAGCTTCTAATCTATATACTTTATATATTACTTAGAGTAATACGTTGATATATATTTTCATTATTATTTAATGTAATACGTTGGTATACATGTTTATAATAAGATTAGATATATTTGTATATTTACTACGCATGTCAACTTTTAATTAATAGTTTTTAATTTTTTTTAATCCAAATAGAATTATGTTTACATATCCATTTCTTTAAGGATTAAATTATTCTCTGTGTATAATAAGTTTTTGTGGTTTTTCAATCTTCTTACTATGAGACTTCAATTTTTAATTATTTCTTTCAAAAAAATCTGTTTTTTAATAAACAAAGACTACTCGAACTTAGAAAAATATCAATTATATAACATTAAACCAATTAAATAAAAAAAAATGTATCGTCGTATTGAAAAAATAATAAGCTTATAGAAATGTACATTCTATTAGTTGATGAATAGGGTAGCATATTTTTATCTTATATCCATAAGAGTTTTAATGTATTACTAATTATTTTAATAATGTCTAATTACAATTTTAACAAATGAAAATATTATTCAAAACTTTTGCAATCATTATATTCTTACAAATTTTTGGAATCAGTGATTTGAAAAAAAATCTTATTGAATTTGCAACTTTATTTGCAACTAAATATCACCATACTATCTTAACCAAGATAAAAAATATATATATATATATATATATATTATCAGTTTACAATTGAGAAAAAATGTTTTATAAGTTCATTTGATTCGTTAATGTCTCATGTATATATAGATTATTTTCGTTTCATAATCTATGATGTTGTAGAGATTATTTTTTGTTTCAAAACATAAGATATTTTGACCAATAGTATTTTGTAAATTATTTATCATTGGTTGAATTATTTTTATTTTATATTTTTAAAAATAAATATAATTTTTTAGTCTTCTTTTTTTTTAGTTAAAACATCTTATATTTTGAAACATATGGGATATATATATATAAATATTTAATTATCATATACATGGTAATTAAATAATATAATATTTAAAACAAATATTATATATATATTTTAATCTTATTGTTCATATTTGCAAAGAAATTACTTCTCAATCATGTGTAATTGGGGAACGACAAATACAATTGAAGTTAGCACAACTACCAAACCTTCTTACCATACAAAAATCTCCACATTCTCGACAAAAGGTTATTATATTGTTATTCGAGAATAGTCTAAGATCTTCATTTAGTGGAAGTTGATCATTTCTATGGAAATAAATTGGAGGGCTTAGCGCTGGACTGGAAGAATAAGTTATCCCTTCTCCATTAGAATTTTTCATATTATTTGATAAACCTAGGAATATTCACCCTAAAAAAATCCGATTATTAAAATAACATTTGATAAAACGATAAAAACATTCTAAATATTTTTATAATAAAAACCGGAATAAACTTACATGTAGAAACAATAATTAGAAGAATTACAAGAAAAACATCTTTCTTCATTTTGCTAATGGCAAATAAAACAATTATTTGACAATATTATAGATATATAAAAAAAAATCGAATTGTTTAGAGTTTTTTGTTTTGAAGTTACGAAAGATAGGTAATATCATACTTATACGTGTTTTTACTTATGTTACTATTGGATTAATGTTATAATCAACATTTTTCTTATAAATAAAAGTTACAAAAACTGTTGACAACAAAAAAAGTTACAAAAATTGTTATCTAATAAATTACTCTATTCGTATAAATGTATTCATTAAAGTATGGCTGTTACACCTAAATTGATAATTTAAGTGAAAATAGAACATCTCATATGTGGACAAAAAAAAAAAAAAGAAGAACATCTCATATAAATTTTACTCGATTGAATTAAAATATATATAAATTAGACAATCCAAGCAAAATTATTATGAGTAAAATATTTTTTTTAGTGGTGCTGTAAGCTCAATTGACGAATTTAGTCATTTTATATTATTAAGACATCCTCTATTTTCACATTTTAGTATAAAATTCGATAAAGCCAAATATTATATTAGTGAAATTGCAACAAGGCAACAAACTCCTACAATATTGATCAAGGAAGAAATGCCTTCAAATTAGCCCTTTTCACAATTGAAAAGCTCAGCTAACTCTGAGTAATGTAAAATTGTTAATGATTCTCTTGAATAACACTCTGAGCTATTAAAAAAAACTCATTTTTTTGCATTTTAACTTTTGAAAACCAATTTCTAATCCTCAAATTTGATTAAAACGAGTCATTTTAGAGATTTGATACCAAAAAGCAGGCCAACCACTCGGACTATTGATTGCCTTCACCAAATTCATCACCTCATAGGCAAAGATAATCATATTTAGCTTGTGTGAATCCATACATTTCATATATTAGACTTCTAAACTCAGCTTCCTCTAAAATTCTTATACCAGAGAAATATTTTTTACGATGTATCATGACTACCCCATTTTCATGAGTATGTAAAGTGTTTATTTGCAATTATAAATATAAAATTAATTCGTTAAGGTTTTGGAAAAATAAATATATAATTGAGTAGATTATAATAAAATAAATGTAATTCATTAAGAAATATGTAAAAACTAATTATTTGAAAATATGTAAAAACTAATTATTTGGAAATATGTGAAAATTTTAATTCAAAAAAAATATTATAAAAAGAGTTTTTTCACATTTCGTGTTTTCTGTTTTCCACAAATTATAAAATATTTATCAAATTGAAAAATTGAAATAAGATTATGAAAAACTAATTTAACAATATTTTTAATTATTATTTTTTTCGTATTTTCACGGGTTTGTAAAATATTTTTTTATTATAAACTCGCATTCTTTTACCTAGTATTATATATATAATAAAAATCCCAAATACTATAATATTAAAAATTGTTTTAAAATATAAAATCAAATAAAATAACTATTAAATTTTTTTATAACATTCACAATCAAACATTTAGAACATTGTTTTCATCTTGATTTTTATTAGTTTCATTCATCAAACAAAACTGCTTTTAACTTTGGTTCATCAAGAGAAAAATCTTCCAGCTCAAAGCTTCCAATATTAATATCATCTAACAATTAGTCACCCACCAACATTCTACATTTGATTAGGATGTTCTTTGTATGCAGAACTCTTTCGAGCACAATTTTATTTCTTGTTGCACAATGTAAAACAAAAAAATGAAGTAAATTATAATGTATTTATAAACTTATTTAAAGTTTAGAGAATGTGTTGAGACTTATTACTCTTTCTCCGACGAGATGTTTTGTTACACTTCTAAATTATCTTACGCTCCTAATTCTAACTAAAATTTTAAATACGGTTTTTGTAACATTAATAAAATATCATATACATATATTTTTTATTTTTTAATTTTTAACGTTTTTAATATAGAATCGGAGCTTCTAATTATAGAATCGGAGCTTCTAAATTGCATTTTTGGAATCGCGTTTCAGATTCTAACTCCAAAACAAGAGCCGGCTCTTCCACGAAACTTTCGTACAACTGAAATTGAAATATCTAGTATAATTTTTAATTTTTAACGTTTTTAATATAGAATCGGAGCTTCTAAATTGCATTTTTGGAATCGCGTTTCAGATTCTAACTCCAAAACAAGAGCCGGCTCTTCCACGAAACTTTCGTACAACTTAAATTAAAATATCTAGTATATTTCCAAAAAAACAAATGCAATTAAGTATAAGTCGGCTATCACTTATAATAACCTTAATGTTATGTTTTATTATTAAACTTATCCCTTTTGTTTAATATTCCCTCCGTTTCTTTATGTAAGATTTTTTAGATAAAAGAGCGGAGTTTAAATTTTAATTTAATTTTTTGTTTTGGTTTTATAACATTAAAATTATTATTTATATCTAATTAAACATATAGGAACCAATAAGAAAAAATACTGCAAAATAGAAATGGTCACATACATTAAATTTTACATAGAAATTTGAAAAAATATCTTATAAAATAAAACACAAAATAGTGTTTATACTGAAACCGAGGGAGTATATACCAAAGATAATAATAATTTTTAATTACAATTTACGTCACTATGAATGATTTTTATGAAAAAATATATTAAACAATAAAAAAACAATACAATTATCGATTCATGGACTTTTCATTTGTTTTTTTCATTATCTGAATATGAAAAATCAGAGAGAAGACATTAGGCCATCTGTATTGGTAAACTTTTAAGAGGTTTCTTTAAATAAAGTAATAATACAGTAGAACTTCGATAAATTAATACTCGATAAATTAATAAACACCACAAATTAATAAATTATCCCGGTCCCGAGTCGGGCCAATGTAAAAATCAACTCAATTTGATAAAATGATAAGATAATAATTTTTTTGAAACTCCTATGTAAAATATGGTCCCAATAATAGTATAAATTAATAATCATATATAATTATGTATATATATGATAATGTACTAAACATGGTTTTAGTGATTTTTGTTTTAACTTAAAAATGAAAATCTCATTAGACCTTATCTTTTAATTTAAGTGTTACATCAAAAACTTTTATAATTGTTTTTCGGTCTTTACCATAAACTTGTAAAAATTATAGACAAAATAAATGATTCTTTATAATAACGCTTTCTAAATGTATTCATCGACATTAGGGATAATAACTATGATTTTTTCTAAATTTTATACATAGTATACCATTTTAATTTGATCGTCTATTATGATAATATTATCCACTCTATTGCGATAATCAAAAATTTTAATCAAAATTTCATCAATTTGCAAATAGATTCATTAAATTTCATAATATAACATTATTCGAAAAAACAAATTAAGAAAATCTTACGTAAAACGGATTTCTCTCTATAAATTAATAATTATTAATTTATCGATAACATAATATTCTTTCTAAATTAATAAATTATCTCGGTCCCAACATTATTAATTTATAGAGGTTTTACTGTATACGTTTTTAAAAGATAAGAAGAGAAAGAGGAAAGTGTCTGCCGAAGAAAATTCAAAATACTTTCTTTAGACACTAAAATCTTGTGTGGCATTAAATTATTGGTTGAGAATTAACATTTGTCATTAAATTAATGAAATAACAAAATAAAACTTAAAATATTAATATTGTACTTAAAGAGAGACACTTTGCATGGGTTTAGCAATACGGATGTTTTAGAATATCGTTTCCGACGAAAATTTGTTGTGGTAGATATTGCCGAAATTTGTTTCAACGAGGGTCCCGTGTCGAAGTGTAAGAAGAGTTGTCTTGTCAATTATCTTCTTCGCTTCTTTTTTTGCTGATGTCGGTACAGTTAAATTCGTTATCGGTAGAGTTGCCTTGTGGTTAGATCGAATGGTTTGATGGTGACACACGATAGATGTGAAAATTGAATACGTTTTGGCTTGACCAAAAGAATAAAATAAACATCTTTGTTTTTCTCAGTTCCAATTACAAGACTTATCTTGATGACCAAGAGAACTGAAGCTCCACTCTCAATTATTAGTTAACAATTACCAATGGCAGGACCTTCGTTTCCTCGTCTCCTTCTCTTATTTTCTGGACTCCTCTTTCTCTTCACCACCTACTCTTCCATCTATGGACCCTGGTCACTGTCAGGTTCCAAGACCCGATTCGATTATTCATCAGAGAAGCCTCACCACCCGCTTGACCCACTCACAGCCCCTGAAATAGAGAGAGTCCAAGCCATCCTCTCTGGCCATGATTCGGCTTTCGGTTCTGGGTCAGCCATGATTCACTCCATGGCCCTCGACGAGCCGAATAAGCAACGTGTCGTCCAATGGAAGAAAGGCGATCGTATCCCGCCGCGAAAGGCAGAGGTTCTCGCGATGTCGAACGGCGAGAGTCGCGTGCTCACGGTGGATCTGAATTCGGGTCGGGTGGTTTCTGATTTGACCAGCCCGACTTCAGGATACCCTATGCTTACCATGGACGACACCATCGCGGTCTCTCAGGTCCGTCCCGGTTTATATTCGTAGTTATCAGCAGACCGGTTTAATCGTTTCCACAATCTCATATATAGGTTCCTTTCAAGAGCGTGGAGTTCAACCGATCAATCGAGGCACGTGGGATTCCGTTCTCCAGTTTGGTATGCTTAACACCTTTCGCGGGATGGTTCGGACCGGACGAAGAAGGACGACGAGTCATAAAGATCCAATGTTACTCAAAGCAAGACACAGTCAATATATACATGAGACCTATCGAAGGGCTTTATCTAACGGTCGATATGGACAAATTAGAGATCATCAAGATTATTGACAAAGGCCCGGTTCCGGTTCCCAGTTCTATTGGTACCGAATACCGGTATGGATTTCTCGATAAACCGGTACATATGGACCGCGTCAACCCAATGTCGATGGAGCAGCCCGACGGTGTAAGTTTCCGAGTCGAAGATGGATACTCGGTTGAGTGGGCGAATTGGGTTTTCCATATTAAACCGGACCTAAGAGCCGGTATGATCATCTCACAGGCTACGGTCCGTGATTCTGAGACAGGTAACGCGTCACCAAATTATTAGTACTTTTTTTTTTATTCTTTCTTGCTAACATTTATGTTAACAAATTATGAATGATCTAACAGACAAAACTCCATAGGTAAAGTTGGAATTAACAATCCATAGGTGGCATTATTACATGACAAACATAAATAAAGATTTCACAAATTAAGAAGCCCCTTGAATGTTGTCATCGTGAGAAAACTGACCAGAATAGTAATCTAAAGTCCCAATGAAACCCAATTTGTTTGAGGTGGAAGCAGGTGAAGCAAGAAGTGTCATGTACAAAGGGTTTGCATCGGAGTTGTACGTGCCGTACATGGACCCAGAGGAAGGTTGGTACTCCAGAGCTTACATGGATGCTGGAGAGTTTGGTTTAGGACCTTCTTCAATGCCACTTGTGCCACTCAACGACTGTCCTCGAAATGCTTACTACATTGACGGTCTCTTCGTATCTCCACAAGGCAATCCCGTCCTTCAGCCTAAGATGATCTGCTTGTTCGAACGCTATGCCGGCGAGATTAGCTGGCGACACTCAGAGATTCTTCTCCCTGGTGTAGATGTAATGTTATTATAACCACAATTTTCATTCTATAACATGTGATATGAGGAACGGCTATTTAAATTGAAATTTCCACAGATAAGGGAGTCAAGGCCAAAGGTGACACTAGTAGCTAGAATGGCAAGTTCGGTTGGGAACTATGATTATATTTTCGATTGGGAGTTTCAAATGGATGGTTTGATTCGTGTTACGGTATGATTTTGTTTATGCTTCTTCATTAAAATTTGCTAATAATAGTTCATATAACTAGCTAGAAACATTCTGTCAATAGGTCGCAGCCTCGGGGATGTTGATGGTGAAAGGGACGGCTTACGAGAATGTACATGACTTGGGTGAGAAAGAGGATGATTCTGGACCGTTGATCTCCGAGAACACTATAGGAGTTGTCCATGATCACTTCATATCATTTCATTTAGACATGGACATCGATGGTTCTGAAAACAACTCCTTCGTTAAGGTGCATCTGGAGAAGCAGAGACTTCCGCCTGGAAAATCAAGGAGAAAGAGTTACTTGAAAGTCAAGAAATATGTAGCCAAGACTGAGAAAGATGCACAAATCAAGTTGAGCATGTACGACCCCTACGAGTTCCATCTAGTGAACACTAACCGGCAGTCTCGGCTAGGGAATCCGCCCGGTTACAAGCTTGTACCTGGTGGTAATGCTGCGAGTTTGCTCGATCATGATGATCCGCCGCAAATTAGAGGCGCTTTCACAAACAATCAGGTATTCAAGTTCACCTCGATCTCACCAGTTCATCAAACTTTTGTGTATAATCGATGAAAGTGGATTTATTGGTTTAGATATGGGTGACTCGGTATAACCGGTCAGAACAGTGGGCTGGAGGACTTTTGATGTACCAGAGCCGCGGTGAAGACACCCTGCAAGTTTGGTCCGACCGGTACGTGCTTAAGCAGTGTAAACCATACTGAATTGCTTTGCTTCTACTGTGTTGACTAAAAGCTTTATCATAACTCACTGTTTGTGTGATGATGACAGAGACCGTTCAATTGAGAACAAGGACATAGTGATGTGGTATACACTAGGGTTCCATCACGTACCGTGCCAAGAAGATTTTCCAGTAATGCCAACGATATCAGCTAGCTTTGAGCTTAAACCGGTTAATTTCTTTGAATCAAACCCTGTTCTTGGGATCGCACCTTACTTCGAGAAAGACTTACCAGTCTGTTGACCGGATTCTTCATATTACTAAAGATGTTTCCCATTACAATGTTGTCAATATTCTTGAAAGATGAATTACTGATATATGTCTATGCAATCAAACAGTCTTGTGTTATTCGATGATAAAGCCCACTGCACAAGCATAAGAAACATAGTAAAGAAAATGATCAGGGAACACATGGACTAACAAATATGGTAAAGGACAAGGGTTTGTAACATTTGTTTTGAGTATTTGAAGATGAGGTTTGATCTAAAGATGTTGTGGTAAACCCAAACTGTGGAAAGTCTATGTGAGAAGAGGAGTGCATAAGGAACATAAAGAAATCAACAAAGAGAAGATAGAAGAAGAAAGCTGAAGTGAAGCTGAAGGAAGAAGAGAAGTAGAGTCATCAAGTGTTGGCTATATATAGTTGAGAATAATCATTTGTATGTTTTACTTGGAATTTGGATTGTCAAGTCATTTGTGAGATATTTTATTATCTTTACGAAAGATAAGAGTTTGTTACGTTTTCTAATAAAGGAGTTGTTACAATCAATGCTTTTTTGTTACATTCTTGTTCATCTTTGAGCTGAGAGAGAGAGAGATATGATTGAATCTTATCAAATTGGTGCGTACTGAGCGTAATTGGATCGAAGAAACGCGAAATGGTGAAAGAAGTAGGAATTTTGTTACCAGCAAAAGCTGCAGAGATCGTGAATCGGAGCTCTTCTCCGAGGATGCAGTCGACGATGAATGCGAGAAGCGATTACGAGATAAAGAACGATGCAAGAATCGAGGCTTTAGAGACAAAGATCGATGCTCGATTCGACGTAATGATGGAGTTATTACGAAGAATCGCTCCTACACAGATTCCGAGTGATGATTCACCATCGGCGACGCCACCGCAGTTCCGTCGTGAACCTGAGGTACATTTTCCCGAACCGGAACACCGCCGTAGTTCTAGAGATTGTGATATGGAGAATACTGCTGGATTAGTAGAAGGAAGAAATAGTTTGGTTAAAAAAGTTGAAATGCCAATATTCCAAGGCATCAACACATACGGATGGATTTCGAAGGTGGAGAGGTATTTTCGAACTGGAGGTTATCGAGAGGATCAGAAATTAGAATTGGTTTCAATGAGTTTGGATGAAGCACCGTTGAGTTGGTTTAATGGTGAATGGGAGAGGAAACCTTTTAGAGACTGGACAGAGTTTAAACAGAGACTTATTGCGAGGTACACTCGAGAGAAATTGAGAGACATCAGTCAACCATTATATGCTATTAAACAAACAGGATCAGTAGAAGCATATGTGCAGTTGTTTGAAGAATTATCCTCACAAGTGAGTGGATTTCCAGAAAAACAATTAGAAGGAATTTTCATGAATGGTCTTAAACCAGAGATGCAGGAAGTAGTGATGATGTGTAAGGCAGTAGACTTACCTGATCTAATCTCGTGGTCATTACAAATGGAAAACAGTGCATTATATAGAGTGGTTTGTAAAGATATGAAGAGTGGTAAATGATGGGATCCGAAGTCACATCAGACCAAATCAAGTGGTGAAACTTCTATGCAGTCAGGATGGAAGATGAAATCTATTGTAACTGAAAACCAGAATACAGGAGTAAGAACTGGAGGTACAAACAATATACGTCCTCAACAAGTATTAACGAAAGAAGAGATTGCAGAAAAAAAGAGATTGGGATTGTGTTTTAAGTGCCCAGAGAAGTGGACCAAGGAACATAGGGACAATGGCCTATGTCCAAACAGATTTGTGCAGACGAGAACGTCATTGAATGGTTAAGAAGTTGAAGTTTTGGATGAGAATAGAGAAGAAGAGGTAGAGGAAGATATAGTGTATGCAGGGAAACTCATGGAATTGTCTTTACATTCCTTCTTGGGTCTAGATTCTCCAACAACAACTAAAATGAGGGGAGTTATTAAGAAGCAGAAGTTAATAGTCATGCTAGACAGTGGAGCTACACATAATTTTATCTCTCCAGCTGTGTTAGCCAAATGTCACATACAACCGGTTTGCCAAGAACAATTAGAGATATTGTTGGGAACAGGGGTGACAGTTAAAGGTTTAGGCCTTTGTAAGAACATTTCCTTTCATCTGCAAGAGCTCAGCTTCTTTGCTGACTTTATTGCTTTGGAATTGGGAAGTGCTGACTTGATTCTAGGTATTCAATGGCTAAGGACCCTTGGAAAGTGTCATGTGGATTGGGCCTGCCATGAATTATCATTCTTTTACCAGAATCAGTGGGTAACGTTACACGGAGATTCGTCTCTACATGTGAAACATTCCTCACTTCACTCATTGTGTTCTATTGGAGATAAGACAGACATGGAAGAGAATACAGTCTCAACTGAACTGACAATGGTTGAACAGACTGAGCCAACAATTCCAATGGCTATTCAAGAAGTATTGTCTGCATTTCAACAGGTTTTTCAGGAACCAAAAGAATTGCCTCCGTTCAGGAACAGAGAACACAGTATCATCTTACAACCTGGTGTTGGACCTATTAGTGTCTGTCCATACAGATATCCCCATGCACATAAGGAAGCCATGGACAAGATGGTGCAAGATATGTTAGTCGCAGGAACTATACGGCCTAGTCATAGCCCATTTTCAAGTCCTGTCTTGTTGGTGAAGAAGAAAGACAAGTCTTGGAGATTTTGCATTGACTATCGTGCTTTGAATAGAGCGACTATTCCGGATAAGTTTCCAATTCCCATGATTGATCAACTTCTTGATGAACTTTGTGGTGCCAAGTTGTTCTCTAAATTGGATCTTCGTTCTGGATACCATCAGATTAGGATGCAAGAAAATGATATTGAGAAAACTGCATTCCGTACTCATGATGGACACTTTGAGTTTGTTGTAATGCCATTTGGCCTTACCAATGCTCCGGCTACCTTTCAAGCCCTTATGAATGAAATATTTCGTCCTTTCTTGAGGAAGTTCGTATTGGTATTCTTTGACGATATTTTGGTGTATAGCTCGTCATAAGAGGAACATGTTGTCCATCTAAAAGAAGTCCTTCAAGTGTTTCAGGATCAACAGTTGTTTGCTAACCAAAAGAAGTGCTCATTTGGACAATCTAAGGTTGACTATTTGGGTCATATTATCTCTGATAAAGGTGTTGCTACTGATCCAGCCAAGATTCAGGCTGTTAAGCAGTGGCCAATACCAAAAACGGTTAAAGCGCTTAGAGGATTTTTGGGTTTGACAGGCTATTACAGGCGTTTTGTGAAGGATTATGGTACTATAGCTCATCCTCTGACTGAGTTACTAAAGAAAGATCAATTTGAGTGGAACAATCAATCTCAGAATTCTTTTGACCAGTTGAAACAAGCGATGATATCGGCTCCGGTTCTGGCTTTACCTGACTTCACGAAACCTTTTGTCATTGAATCTGATGCTTCTGGATTTGGGTTAGGAGCTGTACTTATGCAGGACAATCATCCGATAGCGTTTTTCAGTTATAGACTCAAAGAAAAGGAACAACTTAAACCTGTGTATGAACGAGAATTGATGGCTATTGTAATGTCCATACAGAAATGGAGACATTACCTTCTAGGGAGGAGATTTATTGTTCGAACGGATCAAAAGAGTCTTAAATATTTGTTGGAACAAAGAGAGGTGACTCTAGACTATCAGAAGTGGCTTACAAAGATATTGGGTTATGATTTTGACATTGAGTATAAAAGTGGTATTGAGAATAAAGCTGCAGATGGATTATCAAGAATAGTTGCTCCAAACAGTGGTATTGCTTCAGCTTTATTGTTACACCTCACAGTTCCTTCTATACTACAACTGCATGATTTATATAAGGAAATTGAAGAGGATAGTGAGATTCAGAAGTGTCTACAGAAGTTGAGGGCTGGGGAATCAGTTAAGAAAGGTTATTATGTGGTTAATGGTCACTTGTTTTACAAAAACAGATTGGTAATTCCTCAGACGTCAAAATTTATTCCGTTGATCTTCAAGGAATATCACGATGGATTGTTGGGTGGTCATTCAGGTGTTTTAAAGACTTTAAAGAGAATTCAGTCTGTTTTCTATTGGAATAAGATGAAGGACATGGTACAGAAATATGTTTCTGAATGCTTGGTGTGTCAGACACATAAGTATTCAACATTGGTTCCTGCTGGATTATTACAACCAATACCTCTGCCTCACAGGATTTGGGAAGAAATCTCAATGGATTTTGATTGAAGGATTACTAGTTTCAGGAGGTTATAATGTGATCTTGGTGGTGGTTGATCGCCTCAGTAAATATGGACATTTTATAGGCTTAAAACATCCCTTTAAGTCTCCGGATGTTGCACAGAAATTTATACAAGAGGTGGTGAGACTCCATGGATTTCCTAAATCTATTATTTCAGATCGAGACAAGACATTTTTGGGAGGGTTTTGGCAAGATTGTTTCAAACTAGCTGGGACACATTTGAAGTATTCAACGGCATATCACCCACAGACGGACGGTCAAACCGAGGTGCTTAACCGTTGCCTAGAGACGTATTTGAGGTGTTTTGCCTCTGCTCATCCTAAGTCTTGGGCAAAGTATTTACCATGGGCAGAATATTGGTATAACACTTCATTTCACACCTCTCTTCAGTGCACACCTTTCAAAGTGGTATATGGTTTAGATCCTCCATCGATATTAAAGTTTGAAGAAGGGTCTACTACCAATGTGGAGTTGGAGTCTATGTTGAAGGATAGAGACGCGATTTTAGAGGATGTTCGGGCTCATTTGTTGAAGGCACAAAGTCGCATGAAGGACAGTGCAGATAAACACAGAAGAGAGTTGGATCTTGATGTTGGTTCAATGGCCTTCCTTAAGCTTAGACCATATCGACAACAATCCGTGCATATACGTACGTGTCAGAAGCTTGCAGCTAGATGGTTTGGTCCTTTTGAAGTTCTGGAGCGTGTTGGGAAGGTTGCTTACAAATTGAGATTACCTGAAGGGTCTAAAGTGCATCCAGTGTTTCACATATCACAATTAAAACCAGTTTTGGGAGTTGGTCAACATGTATCTCCATTGCCTCTGTTGTCTAATCCGGCTGAAGAATTGATAATTGAACCAGCAGCTATCTTGGATTCTCGTTATGATAAGGAAGGGTTTTTGGAGGTCCTTGTGATATGGACTGTAATTCCGCGCCATGAAGCTTCTTGGGTGCGAGCAGTGGACATTAAAGCTCAGTTTCCAAGTTTTCCACTTGAGGACAAGCTGGGTCTTTTGGAGGGGGGTATTGGTAAACCCAAACTGTGGAAAGTCTATGTGAGAAGAGGAGTGCATAAGGAACATAAAGAAATCAACAAAGAGAAGATAGAAGAAGAAAGCTGAAGTGAAGCTGAAGGAAGAAGAGAAGTAGAGTCATCAAGTGTTGGCTATATATAGTTGAGAATAATCATTTGTATGTTTTACTTGGAATTTGGATTGTCAAGTCATTTGTGAGATATTTTCTTATCTTTACGAAAGATAAGAGTTTGTTACGTTTTCTAATAAAGGAGTTGTTACAATCAATGCTTTTCTGTTACATTCTTGTTCATCTTTGAGCTGAGAGAGAGAGAGATAGGATTGAATCTTATCATGTTGCAGACCACATTTGTGCTTCTCTGTCTCACTAGGACAAAAAGCAATATGGCTTTGCAGTTTCTACTTTGGCCTCGAAAAAGTGACCACTCCAGAATGATGAACTAGAGAGGTGTATCTATATAGATGCATGTTTAACAAGGAAATTAACAATGTTGCAGAGATTTCACTCTCAGTGACTAACTTAGACAGTGAGAGATCATCGACTCTACAAAATCAATTTAGCAGTCATTATGCGTGCCAACTGCCAACGTTACACAACAAAATGTATTTCTGGACGATTTTTCACTAGAACTGCAAATTTCATCATTCTTTGAATATATTTGTTTCAGCAACTAAGCCAATGAAACGTAATGAGTACCAATATAGCCTGAAATCAGTTTGGTTTCAAAAATCAAAACGCAGAAGAGACCTTCAATATCTTTCAGTTCTTCTAAATTAACCAAAAAATGGCGACAAAACACAAATCATACCATCCCAAGCCACCAAGATTGAATCAAAGAAGACATATACAAGCAATACCAGCAAGAGAAAATCATCTAATCAAATCAATTTAGAAAGAAAGGAACATGTGAAAAGATAAAGGAAAGAAGCGACCAAAGCTGAGTCTTCTTCCTGCTTGGAAATCGGATTAAATATAACCTCCTTACCGTGTTTCGTTAGACTCGCAACCAAACAACTACTTTTTGGGTGAAATGACCTTTATACCCTTCTCGGACTGACCCTTTCTTGGCGATTTGAATTGGGGCAAAGTGACCGTAACTAAATTTCCTTTTCAATAAAGAAAAATAAAGACAGAGAAAAGTGTGGTTAATTGCTTGGACCCTAAGCTAAATTTCCTTTTTCCAAATAAGATGATGAACAAAGTCATAATCGAGTCCCTCGAATAGACAAGAAAATATCAAAGTCGTGTCCCTATAATAAATAAATAAAAGATCCTTGGCCTCCAAGCAAAAGATCAAAAGCATAGACCCTATATAATAAATCCAACGAAATCCAAGGAAACAAAAACAACCAAGTCTCCCACGATCAATTTAGTATAACGTTCCTTTTACTAACAACTTTCCAAGAAAATCTGAAAGGAATCAGATAAATCTGGTCTCTCTATAAGTTACTGCCATAATTAAGTTCTAACTTCTAATTCTAATTATTGTTTTGCGTTTTGCGATGGCAAAAGTAACGACCGGAGAAGAAGAAAAGATGTGGTGCGGTCACTGCGGCGTTAACACTCTTATCCGCCGTGAAGGAAACGGCGGTACCGTCAAGTATGTGCTCTGCTCACCTTTATTTTTGTTTCCATGTTCTTTCTGATTTTTATATTTTGTAATTTTGGATATTTCGAGCAGGGCTTGTAACTGGTGTGGAAAAGTGTTAGCAGATGAGACAGGAACCGCTGATGAATATAATAAACTCTTCCTTCGCCTTCAAGAATTGCAAGACTTCGTTTCCGTTTCCGGCTGCGCCAAGAAATCTCGCCGTCGAATAAAAAAAACATTAAATTGATTTTAACCTTCCTTTTATTTCTTCTTTGTCGTTAGATGGAAATTAAATATCTAAATTGTAGTTTTGTCTTCTCATAAATATTTCTTTTGTTAGTGTTAAAATATATTAATTCAAAGATCGAATTTGTTTTTTCTTTGACAAAAAATCAAGTTGTGAACAAAAGAGCAAACAATAATAAAATAAGACAAATGAATTTTATTAAAAGAATTGAATCCTGGGTGAAATTTAAGAAGAAAATATAGAAATTTAAGTTCAAGAATAAAAAAAAACAATAAACCTAAAAAAAAAAAGAATAAAAAAACAAGACTATTTTTTATGTAGAACGCTAGTGTATTGTGATGTATATTCGGGTTTGTCCATTTTTTTTCGTTCTTACTCTTTTTTATTTTTTCCTTTCTTCTCATTATTCTTCATAGTTTGGCTTGATTCGTCATTGATTCCTAGTTTTTTCCTATTGTTATGTTTCTTTTCTGTTACGATTCTACATGTAAAATCATCTTAAAAAAATGTCTTATGGACCTCTATTTATTATTTTTAACATGGCATTTTGTTGGGGCGAGATTGAGACACCAATAATTAGTTTCCCAATTTTTTTTTTGAACAACCCAAACATTTCACTAAAACTTAGAGGTTTCACCTTGTTCATACAATGCCAACTTGACTAAGGAATCTGCATTAACATGTGCGGTCCGAGAGATAAACTTAAAACAAACAACATCAAATTTTGAAGATAGAGAAGTAATATCATAGAGGATTCTATGAAGTTTAGTAACTTGTGAGCTCAATGAATGGCTCTTACCAATTGTAAGGAGTCGGATTCTACCAACATTTTCCTTATTCCTTCATCAACGGCTTGTAGTAGTGCATTCCTGATAGCCAATCTCTCCGCCACTAAAGGTGAGCTTACATGAGAAACACCTTTGTGGAAACTACGAAAGGAATCAGAGTACCAAGGTTTTAGAGTCCAGCCGAGTCCAGCAAAGCTTATTACCTGAGTTCCAAGCCGTGTCTGGCAGATGTAGTCCACATCTGGTCCTTCTTTCTCACATGTCACCAGGTCTTTAGATTCCTTGGCTTTACACTATTTTCCTTGTTGTCATTCCTTGGCATTGAGGATGGCTCTTGTCATTATCATCTGAGCTATGGAGGGTTTTTAATTGAAGATCAGCTCGTTTCTTGCCTTCCATATGTTCCAGATGATCCAGGGAGCAAGAGTCCCCTTCTCTAGACCTGTTGGTAGGAGTGACCAAATCCTTTGAGGCCTTCCAGAGTTCCTCAAAGGGGAGGTGATGTTGGAATTGGATATGGTTGGAGAAGGGAGCCTTTTCCCACACATTGGTTGCATTGTCACAAAGGAATAAGAAGTGTGTTATTGTTTCATGCTCTCCACAGTAAGGGCAGAGTAGATTGGACTCTGGGATTCGCTCAGCTAGTCTAGCCCCCATTGAGAGAGAGCTCCATTGGCTACTTTCCATATGAAATTTTTTGAGCTTTGGGGTTGCATCAACTGACCAAACATTCTGTTGCCAATTACGGGAGCTCTTGTTCTGGGTTCTCACAATCTCACTCTGAGCTGCGTAATAGCCGCACTTTGATGAATATATTCCAGATGGTTCTTTTAGCCAGATTCTTATATTAGTTTCTCAATCTCTTAAGTGAATTTAAAATATATTAAAGTTTATTTATTTTGCATCCAATGTAAAGATATTTTCAGTTCTTTCACATTACGACCTCTTCCTTTCCTTTTTTCAACTTATCTTTCCTTCTTAAAGCTTAGATGATATGCAATAATTTTCTTCGCAACTAACCACTCGCAAAACGGAAACGCTTGCTGATCTTTAAGTCCAATGTAACCTTTCAAAGGCGGTTGAACTCATCTTTCCCGCCATCGATGAAAATCTTGAGACCATTCACCTTGGTTACCATTGTGTTTATCAGTTTATTTGAGTTATTTCACTAGTTCTCAATTTTTATAAGTTGGAAGATAGAAAAAGACTTACTAATATATAAGGGATATGAGCTCTCTACTAATTATCAATTAGTTTTAAATTGAAAATCCATGAAATTTAATTCAAGTCCTAGAAAGTATCTCTTATTAGGGTTATCAAAAAACAATAAACTTTATTAAATAAGATGAATGAAGAGCTAATGCTAGGATACACAAAGTAATAAATCCAGGAAAATAACCTATAAAAGCAAACAATACTCTTTAAAGAAAATACAATGCAAATAATAGTGTTGTTAATGGTTTGAAAGAAAAATAAATCAATGGTAGTTATGAAGTGCAAAAGCTAATGGGAAAATGATAAGATTGAGAAAAAGAGAGTAAGGTGCAGCAGTAATTGGTGCATTGCTCGCTCTGCCAGCTGAAGGACCCAACGCAAATCCTACTGGTGATTCCGCCGAACCTATAAATATCAAAATTTAATCATTATAGTGTATTCCAAATCATTAATGTTAAAAAATGGGTGTTTTTTTTTTCAAAAGAAAAAGAAAATAGTTATTTCGATATATTTTGGTGAGTTTTCTCTATAACCAGGACTAAACAGAAACAAATGGAAGCCAAACCACGATATGATCTAAAAGCAAAAATGTGCACTCATAAATGAAATGAAATTGAAGTTAAATCGTTTATTACCTGAAGTTGGAGCCAAGGCTGGGGAGACTTCTTCGTTACCCGTAGCTTCAGGTGCTCCAACTGGGATTCCAAACACTGTGACACAAAATTAATAAGAACTTTAGGAAGAAAAAAATGACAACTTTGCTCTTCAAATTCATTGCTAGAAAATAACAGATGTGATAAATAAATTATTTTCCGTAAAATTATAAAAGTTGCGTGAGTCTGAGCTCAAATTAGATGCTTGATAAAGTTGTTGGCTAAATTTTATTATAAAAAAAATAATTATAAAATTAAAATACTCCAGATCACAAAATTAAGACAACGTGGTCCCCCACAAATAAAAAATTTCCAACACTCAAAGTTGTAATTTTTGGGAAACCGAGAAACGTATTAAATGTTCGAGTAGATGAGTAGTAAAGGGAAGATTGGTTTACCTCCCACATAAATGCAAAAATATCACATATTCTATCAACTACGATTTTTTTTTGTCAACTACGATTTTTAATCAAAACTCTTCCATTAATGAGACAGGGGAAAAAATCAGTTTCTAACACTAGATTATACTATCATTTGAATAAATCCATCATTTGTTTTATTTTATTCAATCTAAAGACCATTTTTTCGTAATATGAATGGGTCATCATCGTAAAATTAGATTCTCATTTCATCATTTTTTATAGTTTAGAGCTATCCACATTATTTTATTTTCTAATAATTCCACTAAGACACATTAACTATTTATATGAATTAAAACTCATATATCAATCAACGTAATTCTTCGATCTTGGCAAAAAAAAAAAGTACGTAATTCATTATTTTATTTTAAAATTCCAGTAAATAACATGACATTAAAATATCCAATATTTTTTAAAAAGTTTATCGAATACTTCTAATTTACTAAATGTTTGTAAACAAAAAATCTCCTTCAATTCCTACCTCATATAGACCCATATACTAGCTTCTAATTTTTATTTTCTTTGTCATGACTCATGAGTGTTGATTAGTAGTATATTTGCATGCAAGATTATTAATTTAACAACTACCAGTCTACCATGCATGAATTTTTTTAAAAAGAAGACAAAAATTAGAACGAAGATGGTCGAGACATACGAGAACAGAGAGAAGGATCGGGAGTAACTACGCCGCAAACTCCGGGAAGTTTAAGAGCCTTTGCTTTATCAATCTTGATCCCATACTGAGCCGCCATGTCTCCGGAGAGGAGATAACAGAGGCATTGCGGCGAACTATCCACTAACCCCGCCAGCTCAGGGCAACATGCCTTGTCCGGCTTGGCCGCACCACCTCCTTCTCCTACCTGAACGTACGAGAGACAGTCCGTCATGTTCATCAGATTCGTTATGCAATCCGGCGCTCCTGATGAAGGAGACGGACTCATCTGACCTGATACATGTCCTGTTACCGACACTGCGATCAGAATAGCGGCGAGTACTGCAATGTTTGACATTGTGTTTGTGTTTGGTTTTGATGAGAGATGATCAAATTGTGAATCTTGTAAGCCAAAGAACCAGGCTATATGGTAGGATTTATAGTTAGATGTCATTAATGCGTGTTTATAACTACCACCTACCCTCTCTCTCTCATTTTGTTTGTTTTCTGTATTCTAAAGCTTCTTTGTATAATTATATTCTTTCATTTGCTAATTTACACAACTTAATGCCGTGAATTGAGCAGTGGAGACTGGCCAAATCAAGGAAACCATGTGTTGGAAAAAAACTATATAACCAATTATGATATAGTACTATATATTAAGATATATATATGAAAGCCATATAACAATCTCTTAAAATTGTTATACGACATTGAATTAAAGTAACAAAAGGAAATAGACAACATGATAAGTCAAAGCCATTGACTATTGAGACCTGCATCGACGTTATGTTAGTAGCGTGTTAGCCAAATGAGATACATGCCTTGCCATCTCTTTACCAAAAACAAGTCATTTGTAGATGCATTATATCTTATGCGTGATAATATACGTCAAAATATAAATAGTTTATTGCAACGGGTGAACATTTCGGCTCCTTTTCTCGATTCGGTTCAATGTATTTGGTGTTTTTGGTTTGGCTCGGTTTGAAAAATATAAGCAAGAAATCATAGCAATATCTACCGAAAATAAATACAAATAACAGATAAAAACTAAATAAGCTAATGTATATTAGATTTTTGTTTAGTCTCGATTCAATATTTTGTTGCACCGATAAAGTTGAACTCGATTTAGAAATGGGTACATGTATTTACTTTCGTTTTGGTTTGTTTGGTTTAAATTCCATTTCCATGTGTTATCGAAGTTACTGTATTGGGTTGGCAGTTGATGCGTCGGAAGGCGTTTGAACGCATTAAAGAGAGAGCACATGTTCTACGAACGAATACGATACGACAAATAAATTTTTTTCATATTAACATTTTTCAAGACGACTTAATACTACTTTTTTCCCATATTTCACATAGCAATACTATAAAAGATACAATTACGGATGTGAATATATAAAGAGGCGCAACTTTAGGCGTAGATGTAATAAATGAAGCCACCATTCTCTCACCGAATTAGATAAGCAACCCACATGCCCGTCTTCATAACTTCCAGCTGTTTTGGTCTTCACGTTCTTATATTTTGTGTGGTTGTCAACTAGTTTTCCTCGATCTTAATATAAATGACTTTTTTTTTTTTTGTTAAATGCAAAAGTTATGAATCAACAAATTTTGTTCATGTATAAAAAAGATAGGGAGAACAGAAAAGCAAATGAAATTAAAAACAGCAAGTTAAATAAACAAAACAGTTTAAAATGCAAATGAAGCAAGATATAGTGGAGGAAACAAAATGACACAAAAAGATTGTTAACTAGGGTTTAAATCCTACTCTCCGGAACCAAGTGCATAAATCAAAATGTATTATAATCAAAATGCAAATATAACTAAGTTGTAAAGGGAAAAATGTCATTTAAATCCTTAATTTTAAAATTTATACAATTTAAATCCCTAATTTTGAGGCAGTCCATTTAAATTTTTAGATTTTGTTGATTTTCATAAAAATTCTAAAATTTTGTTTTTATTGATTGACCAAATTAAATTAATTAATATAATGAATTAACGGAAATAATTATTCGTTTGAATTTTCCGTTTATCAAAACAACCTCGTTTGTGTTTTTTATAAGAAGTTATAGATTTTACAGAAAGAAAGGTTCGAACTTTGATGTACAACTCATATTCAAGCTTTAGTTATATTATTGGGCTATTGTGACTTGTGAAATTAGGACAACGATATTTATATAACACTAATTACTAAACCATTTTTATAACAAACACTAATTTTCACCATCGTAGCTTGTTAGTAGCCAATGATTTTCATATGGCATGAGGGTCTTACAGAATTATGAGAATAACTTTGTGACATGTAACCCTAGCAGAGGACAAATTGACTTTTTTTTAGATGTTAGGTCTAAAAAAATCAAATTTATTGACACAGATTCTTTTTGTGATTGGTCTACTAAATTGATCAATTATAAGAATAAATTCATTGGAATTTGGAAGTATGGTTTAATTGGTGGATGGTTTACTTTTAGGACTCCAAATCATATATATAGTTAGGGAGTCCTCTTTCTAAGGTGTCCACATAGGCAAAAAAAAAAATCTAACAATTAATTTTAGTTTTAAGTTCATTTAGTTCATGTTTATGTTTATGTATATTTATTGTTACTTATAGCTATTAATTTTTTAATTAAATTAAAAAACGAAAATAAGTCAATAAATTACTAAAAGTAGAAATTAATATTTGAATATTTACTATGAATTTATGATAACGATAAAAGTTTATATATTCAATTTCAAAAATTGGAAATATGTAAAATGAATATACATATAAGAAAAAGTGAATAAAGATATTAGCGACATCAAATAATCAAAGAAAAAAAATCTTGAGTGTCAGAAAATTGTTAAGAGGCTATTGGTTTTTTTCTTCCATGAATGCACTTACACCTATTCGTTAAAGAAATACATGAGCATATTTGAACAATGAGGGATGAACGTGTTAATATAAAAGGTTCTTGATCTAAAGATAAAAAATATATATTATTTCACTAAAAGGATATTGAACCATCTAATTAAAGATGAGATAATAAGATGAAAATTTAGGATATACGATTTTATTTATAATTTTATGGAAGTATGAAAGAAAAATATGAAAGTGTTATAATACTATTATTTTAAAGATATAAGGTATAAATTGGTGTAAGACAAAAAAATCACGTATTGCTTGAGTTATGTTATACTAAAAATAAGTAAACAAAGTAACATAAAATTGTAAATAGTTAAATCAAAGTTTTGTCGTTAAGTTTAATAAATGCATCATACAAACCATATTTTAGGATTATTTGAGTATTTATTTTCGAATTAAAAATTACAATAATGAATTACTTTTATTTATATGGTCATTAGAAAATAATCAAAATATTACGAATTTATATATAAAAGCGCTGAATAAAAATGTTAATAAAAAATAATCAAAGAAGAAATAGATGCAATGATGTTAATTATTGAAGTATCGTAATTGAGTTTTAGCCGATTGTTAAGAGACTGAATGATTTAAATAAAAGAGGATGTATGATTTCACTAAAGGATATTAAATGATTACACTAAAATATGAAAATAAGGTGAAACTTTAGAATATAATATTTTATTCAAAATGTTATCTTCAATTTTTGGAAGTAGAAAAGAAAAAAAATTGAAAACGTTGTAATATCGTAATTTAAAATAAATAAATAAATCTTAAATTTGATATATACAACGTATAAAATGATGTTCACATTATTCATAAATTGTACAGCAAAGTATACCGAGAATAATTTGTGATCTTTATGTAAAAATATACGTAGTTCTACAAAAGGTATTCTCGGACGAGCTTCTGTAATTCAATATTTGAATCAATGATTTTAAAAATCTAGAGAAACAAAAACTATTTTCGAAATGTTTAAGACAACGTAAAAAAACATTATGTATAAATTAACTTTCTATAATTATATTAGTGTTTTGTGAAAAAATGACAAAGGTAAATGTATGAGTTATATTTAGAATTTGTTTGAAGATTGGAAGAATTTATTATGCAATAATAGATAAAATAATAAGTTCTCAAAAACTAAACAGCTATTTATTTAAAATCAAATACCAAATCGAAAGAATTTCAAAAAAAGAATTAAAAACAAATTAATAATTGAAAATATGATATTATAATGTGTAAATAAATGTAAAATATATATACTAACATAAAATACTTACTAATTCATGTTATACATGATACTGATAGAAAACATAGGAAAATAATACAAAATATCAAAAGAAGCTAAACTCGCGCAACGCGCGAGTCCAACCCTAGTAATGATAATGCGGCATAGAGTGGAATAAGTGCGTTACCGAATGAGATAAATGCGTTGCCGAAAAAATAGTAACAAAAAAATATATACACATATGTATAAATATTAATTTTTATTAAATATAAGTATAGATTTTTACAACTGTTAAATGCGGGATAGGATAGAGCGGGACATCAATATTGAGAAATTAAATTTATGTACATTTTCAGAAGTAATTTCAAAATTTCGAACACAAAGGAATCAGAAATAGAGTAGCTATTTTTTTGGTCAAAAGCTTATATTAAAATTTAAACGTTTACGCTTACAACTGGAAACATGCTCGACGGTGAGATGATTAAGAAAAGCATTGCACTAAATAAAAAGATAGAAGCGTTAAGGGTCGAGTCTACCCCGACATCGTGAAGGAACTCGTGAGGGAGCTTCACCCGAATCCTTAAAGCGGAAGCTCGATAAAGGATTAGATAGTCGGATTTTGCACCGACGTTGATACACCTAATTGAACGGGTTGGAGATCGACCATGGAGTGTCGTCTCTGATGGTCCGAGCTTGTTAACCGGCATGAGCAACTGCGAAGAGGCTCTAGATCTGTGGACAAGCTCAGAGGAAAGCCTTGTATGTTTATGTTTAGATTTTGGTTGCGGATAATCTGACGATGATAATGTATTTGATAGCTTCGACATCGAACGGTGAAGAGAATTGGTTGCGGATAATCTGACGATGATAATGTATTTGATAGCTTCGACATCGAACGGTGAAGAGAATTGGTTGCAATGTCCACATTAATGTGATTAGTCGAGAGGACGAGGAGATCCTTGAGAGAGGACATGGCAGCTGACTCTATCGCCTTTGGGACCAAGGCGGGATACATAGCTTTAAGTTCGTTAAGATAAAAGGTTCTTTGGGAGAGGCTCAAGATGATTTCTTCAGCGGAGAACGAGTCCTATGTGAGGAAGTTGTCGAGACTAGTCTAGGCATTCGTTCATCAATACAATCTGATATAAATACTAACATCCTAATATCCGAATCTATTATCCAAGCCGAAATACTAATAAGCAAGTCAACGAGAAAACTAGTTGGACTAGAGGATGAGCCATTTAAGATCATAAAAATACCTTTGTTTTGGTGGGCTGGGAGATCCATGATTTAAATTGGGCCAGACCCATCTGTAAAGTCCAAAACCAAGAGGTGTCGTGAAGTGGAGAAGATGACTCTTCACCGTCATTAGCTTACATCGGACAGTGTGGAGGACTGGTTGGAAAAATCTCGAAAGTGAGACCGACAACTGAGATCGGAGCATTGTCAACTTCATTGGTGCGGTGCCGTTTTCAAGGTGGAGGTTATAAAATTTAGAACTGCCGGGTTGTTTCTCACAGTTGAAGAATCGACGGTGGTGGTGGTGAATGGAATCACATGCATAAACTGATGGTGAAGGTGGATCCACCAGATCTCCCTTGGTAGAGACGGTGGAGACAAGCTTGTTGATACCGAATCTCTCCCAATATAAATGTATAGAGATGAGTTATCAGATCCAAGAGCTTTTCGGAAGCTCTGGCATTGGAGAGGAAGATGAAGTTAGAGAGGAGTGTAGTAAGTTTGGCGGGTCCAGAGGATCTGGAGGCCGAATGAGATTAACAAGCAGGAGAGGGGGTCTTCCATCAACGGTAAACGATGGTGCTGAGCCGAGTTGTCTGGTTTGTCAGTGCGGAGGAGGAAGGCAGGGAGAAAAACATCAAAACCATGTTATAAGTCATCGTTGGTGAGAGAGAGGAGAAAGGTACGCTGGAACAATCAGTCGGAAGAAACAGAAAACATCGCCTGAAACTCACCGGAAAAGATCATTTTTGATGTTGTACGGCTACCTCGGAGATTGAATCAGAGAGAAAAGGATTTAGGGCGAACTTTCACAAATAAAGTAGAAATAGAGTAGCTAAAAAGAAAGAATGATCATTAGTGAGAGAGGGATTCGAATGTTTTTCATTTAAAATAATGAAAAAGTCAGATAACAAATAAGCTAAACAAACGAATAATCATTACGGTCGTTTATTCTTCAAACTAGAAAGGAAAGAGAAAGTCAGATTAAGAAACCCTAATTTTGACTCTCTGAAGCAGACGACCATGGTGGCGCGACTGGCAGCTTCTCTGATCATAACCTTTGCTTTGATTCTCATGGCGGAGGCAAACTCCGAAGGCGACGCTCTTTACTCTCTTCGCCAAAGCTTGTCGGATCCTGACCGCGTGCTCCAGAGCTGGGATCCAACTCTTGTTAATCCCTGTACCTGGTTTCATGTCACTTGCAATCAACACAACCTCGTCACTCGATTGTAAGCAAAAGCAATGACTCAAAATCTCGCTTTCTTATTTGTATTCTTGTTTCTAGAATCGACTGAATTTGATTTAGGCATATTTCGATTTGGTTTTGTCAACATCAATCTCTGATTCTACATTTTTGGCAGGGATTTGGGGAATTCAAACTTATCTGGACATCTTGTACCTCAACTTGGGAAGCTCCAACATTTACAATATCTGTATGTCATCAACATTTACTATGCATAAGTTCTCATTATGTGATTGATCAATGTATATTAACTGTTTTATCATCTCCTCGATCTAATTCATATAGTGAACTCTACAAGAATGAGATACAAGGAACTATTCCTTCTGAATTTGGAAATCTCAAGAATCTCATCAGCTTGGATCTTTACAACAACAATCTCACAGGGAAAATTCCACCTTCTTTGGGAAAATTGAAGTCACTCGTCTTTCTGTAAGTTTTGTTCTAAGATATGCAGTTTTCTTACCAGTAGTTGAATACCTAGTGAGCGGTTGGTACTTGTTATGTTAGCTATATATCTTTCTTCTTTTGCTCTCTCTTTAAGCTATTATGATTTTCTATAGTAATTGCTTGACATGACAGGCGGCTTAACGAAAACCGATTAACCGGTCCTATTCCTAGAGAACTCACGGCTATCTCAAGCCTTAAAGTTGTGTAAGTCTCTTGGTATTTCCCTTCACCTGACTGATGACTCCATGTCTCTATATTTAGTATGCTTTCTTTGTCATTATCTTGCCAGTGATGTCTCAGGCAATGATCTCTGTGGAACAATTCCAACACAGGGACCTTTTGAACACTTTCCTTTGCAGAAGTAAGTTCTTTTTTTTAGGGTACTTGTTTTATCACCTTACTTTGGTTGCTTCTCCACTCTGCAATGTGTCCACCCATATTCAAAGCCGACTTTGCATTTTCCAGCATTGAAGAATAGGACTCTTTTAGTTTTCATGCTCCTCTGTGTTAGGGATAAGTTATGCATAACTGTTTGTATGATGAGATGCGCAACCGCATCAAGCATTTTACATTTTCCTCTAAGACAAATAATGTACATGAATTGGTTTTTCTAACGCAAACCATTGGTACAGCTTCGAGAACAACATGCGATTGGAGGGACCAGAACTAGTGGGTCTTGCGAGCTACGACACCAATTGCACTTGAAAGAAGTTGAAAACCTGAAAGAAAGATGTGGGGTGACCTTGTAAGAACTCTGCACCACTTTATTATATATATACAAGTAATATGAAAAGATTGGAAAGTAGGTTGAGGAAGGATGTATCTAAGAGGGAGTTGGAGAAAAACCAAGTGTTTGTAAATCTATATAGCGCATTGTTTCATGTTTGAGAGACATAGTTGCAGTGCAATTGGTAGAAACACAAGTTGAATGAGTATTGGTTATACTCTCCAAAACATGTGTAACGATTTCGATTTAGGTTTTGCAGTAACATCTATGTAACTTGAGTTTGCTTACAAAATCTCTATAAGAGCTTCATGGCTCATCCTCCACACGTGCAAAGCGATGGGGGCAGGTCTTAAAATAAAGAAATCATCTTAACTAAAGTTGTATCTAGCTAAAACACTATCAAATTGTAAACGATTGCTAACCATTATCTTTAGTATATCTGTATATATGCGCTAACAAATAGCTTATTCTACTTTCTTATTGTAAATAAAGGATTTCAGATATGTTAAGTACCACCACTTCGTTTAAACTTTGTTGTCACTATCACACCACCGAGATTAATTTTGGATTCTTTAGAATCATTTCAGCTTTTTTTTTGGCGCCTTTCGAATAATCTTTTATTCTTTGTTTATCTATTTGAGTGAGATATTTGGAGTAGGCTTCCTCCGATTCACTTAAGGTTCCGGTGAACGTCTTGACTCTCTCCGGACCACCGATCATGTCCGAGGAGGCGTTGCTGGAGAAGAAGGAAGACCAGAATTGCCCTGGCTGTAATATTGATCGACTCAACCAAGAGCACCGAGGCGTCCCTTACATCAATCTATCCTTCATCTGGCTTGTCTCACTCTGCACCGGTTCTATTTCAGTCTCCAACTACGCGGTTATCTTGTTTTGTTTTCTGATACTCATGTTCAAAACCTTGTCTATTTCAGCTCTTCCCATATCTTCTCTGTTTCCATATCTTTATTTCATGGTAAGTCAAGAAGAGACACTGCAAATTCTTGTTGCTTCTTTATATAAACAATTCTTTTGAGTGCACATATATGTGTTGTGGCAGATCAGAGACTTCCATATAGCAAAAGAAGAAGAGGATATTGGTTTCTATGCTGGTTTTGTTGGTATATATATTATTTCTCTTTCTTGTTGCTTCAACACCTAATCTTGAAAGACCCTTGCTGCTTCTTTTACACTGTTTTGTTTTTCTTAGCATCATCATTCATGATTGGAAGAGCTCTCACTTCTATTTTCTGGGGAAAATTAGCTGATCGATATGGCCGCAAACCTATTATCCGCATTGGGACATTCTCAGTGTTAGCTTCTACTTTATTCATCTGATTAATCATTTATTCAATTCTTTGATCATCAGCTTTCCCACTCTTTTTCAGGATCATATTCAACACCCTCTTTGGTCTAAGCACAAATTTCTGGCTTGCAATTTCCGTTCGATTTTTTCTCGGCTGCTTTAATTGTCTACTTGGAGTAATAAGGGTATGTCTTTGTCCTGTCAAAGAATATGCACTTTCTCTTTTAATAAGGGTATGTCTTTTCTCTGCTGTTATAACCATGTTTCAGGCATATGCTTCAGAAGTTGTTAGTGAAGAGTATCACGCTCTTAGTCTTTCTGTTGTGAGTCGTTTATCTTATTTCTTCGTTATCACCAATGTTTACTTCACCTTGGAGGAGAAATAGTTCTGTTACATTCTTTCAGGTGAGTACATCAAGAGGTATAGGACTGATACTAGGTCCTGCTATTGGAGGCTATCTTGCTCAGGCACGCTTGACTCTAAAATCTATACAACTAGCTTATACAACTTTCGCCTTCCTGAAGTTTTCCTGCTTGTTGGTTTACTGTTTCATGTTTTGTTAGCCTGCAGAAAAGTACCCAAACATATTTTCCCAGAGTTCAATTTTTGGAAGGTAGTATATTTACGCTAATCTATTTTCATATGTTTAAGAAATTAGTTTCCTCAATAAGTGCATTGGTGTTGTGCATTACAGGTTTCCATATTTTCTACCGAGCTTAGTTATATCAGTCTATGCTACTGGGGTTCTCATCGCATGCTGGTGGCTACCTGTGAGTATGATAAATAAGATAGTGTAATTGTTTGATCATTCTTCTTGAACAAAAGTATTGCTGATGATCATAAAAATGAGTTCTTATGTACTTGACCATATGGAGATTTGAATGAAGCTAAAAATGCAAATATTAACTCACAAGATATGCTTATATATTCACAGGAAACACTTCATACGCATTGTAGAATTGCACACGGAAGACCTAATCCAAATGGACCTGAATACTCACAAAATGATGATGGAAGCAGAAGTGGAGGAATTGATGAGCAGGAAATAAAAAGTAAGCAAAGTCTCCTGAGGAATCGTCCATTGATGGCGATCATCATCGTGTATTGTGTTTTCTCCCTCCAAGAGATAGCTTACTCGGAGGTAAGAGAGTTCCAGTTCACTTATCTAAAATCAGGGGAGTATAGCTTTTTGATTGATTCTTTACTAGAGGATATAATTAGTTTAAAGCTCCCTCTTTCAAATATATCCCACATGGAACTTTGCTTATGAATTATCATTTCTGTTTTTGTGGGTAACTTTGCAAGATATTCTCACTCTGGGCTGTCAGTGACAGAAGCTATGGAGGATTGAGCTTCTCTTCTCAAGATGTTGGCCAAGTTTTAGCTATATCAGGTGCATGTCCTCAGAGAAAACATATTATTTTCCTTAATTATCGAGGTCACAGTTTTCAGTTTTGTTTATTGTTTTCTATCTAGTTCTTCAACTCTTTTTCTCTAGTCATTGTCCATCCATATCCCCCTTGGATGTTTCTCGTGATTTGAGTTGCCATGGTTTCAGGACTTGGGCTTCTGGTGTTTCAACTTTTCGTATACCCGCCGTTGGAGAAGACCCTGGGACTCCTTGTGGTTATACGTCTTTCTGCGGTAAATATGGTTTTGCAGTTTTGTTATAGTAGTATTGGTTTGTCTAAATTCATTCCTTAACAGATTTTGTTGTTGTTCAGGTAATGTTGATACCTCTGCTTTCTTGTTACCCCCTCTATTGCTTTGCTTTCAGGGGTAACCCTCCATTTGGTGATAAATTGTGCATCCATCATAAAAAACGCTTTGTCTGTGAGTACTTGTTATAGCCCCCCAAGGATTTTGTACACCATATGATCTCCTCAAGTTTTTAAAATATGTTTCCTTGATACTTGCAGGTTTCTCTTGTTACAGGACTGTTTATCCTGCTGAACAAAGCCGTGGTTTGGTTCTTGTGCCCGTGTATTGCATATCCTTTTTCTTTTCAGTTTTAGCTATCTCCATTTTCAGCATTCGAGTAATTCGTTATGCCGGGGTTCATGCTCACTTTTCTTCGATTTGACGCTGCAGCCTCAGAGTCAGAGAGGTGCTGCTAATGGGTTATCTATGACCGCTATGTCTATTTTCAAATCATTTGGCCCTGCTGGTGGAGGTGCCTTGTAAGCATTTCATGAGACTCATGCACCAAACAAAATCTTGGGACAGTGTTTTATCGGTTGCTTTTTTTTGTTTTTTTGGGTCAAATGATTTATCGGTTGCTAATTTGCATTTCTCTGTGTTTTTCGTTAACGATGCAGATTTTCGTGGGCGCAAAAGAGACAAGTCGCTGCTTTTCTTCCAGGTCAAATTTTGGAACATACTACTCAATGTTAACTAAGTAATTGTATTGGATTAGCATCATTTAAAGATTCTATGGGGTTTTAATGTTCATATTCCTTTTTGAACACACAGGTGATGAGATGGTGTTCATGGTGTTGAACTTGGTACAGCTCATAGGATTGATTCTAACGTTTATACCATACATTTCCCACATCCAGTAAGAAAGGTAAACACCACCCACTCATAAATTCATTATAAACTATGGTGTTCCGAATGACTAATAATGTCACTTAATTAGTTTTTGTTCACTCAAGTTGTTTTATCTTTATTGTCTAACCATGAAAACACTAGACACTTTTCATTAGTACTGTCATTTTCTTGTGTACAGTGTACAGCTCAGTTTTAAGAAAGTAAACTACAATTATTGTCTTAATAAAGCTGTCGATCATTGACTTTGTTAGAAAAACTGACAAAAGAAGATTTGCACGAGGATAAAGAGATAGCGGGAAAAGGTAAACAACAATAGAAGACAATCAGTACCGTCCATACAAAAAGAAGCTGCTTCTCTTTCGTCTTCGATCATACAGTATTTGGTCGTATTTATGTCTCCATTCATTAAGTAGTTGATTTTTACGCGTGCTAAATAAGTTGGGTTTCACCCCTTGGTAATAAATACATGAGCCATTCCTTTCCTCAGGGGGGGGGGGGGGGGGGGAACAAGTAACAATATATAGTTTAGTTTTTATATACGCCATTGGCGTAACTCGAATTAACTTCTAGTACACATAAAAATATCTTTATACCCACCCAACATGGTCCCGTCTGCTATTCAAAATAAACAAATAATATTTACTTGGGAAATCATAAAAAATAGCTCATGATTGTCCCTCAATAATTTGTTTTTTCAAGTGTCCCTCTATAAGTTAAGATACCGAAAGGCTTTCTTCACTAACTTCACTGAACCCAAAAGAAAGAAAGCAAAAAAAAAATGTCAGAAGGAGAAGTGGTGGTGTTGAACTTTTGGCCAAGCATGTTCGGAGCAAGAGTGATCATGGCGTTAGAGGAGAAAGGTGTCAAGTTCGAGTACAAGGAAGAAGATGTGTTTGGTCAGAAAACCGATCTATTGCTCCAGTCCAATCCGGTTCACAAGAAAATTCCGGTTCTCATACACAACGGTAAACCGGTATGTGAGTCCAATATCATAGTTGAATATATCGATGAGGTTTGGAAAGACGATAAGACTCCTTCTCTACTACCTTCTGATCCTTATCACAAGGCACAGTCTAGATTTTGGACTGATTTCATTGACAAAAAGGTATTATTATATTTTCTCAATTATTTGAATTCTATATTTATTTATTTACTATCTTTGTGCTTAAAACTTGAAACAAGTCTTGTTTAAAGATATTTGTGTTAAAAATGGATAATTGTTTTGAGGAAAAATTTAAGAATAATTGAAAGATTTATACCTTCGGAAAATTGGAACACACTAGGAAGAGAGAACGAAAGAAAATATAATGTTTTCTTATTGATGCTGAAGTTGATATTGATGTTGTGAATTGTTTATATTGATATTGACGCAGACGTTCTTTATATAGAAGTTAAACGGATAAAATTTACTGTACACGCATAGTGACAGTGGGGTCCACACGATAATAAAACGTACGTAAGAAGATAATTTTGCAAGTGTGAACACAACTTATACTGCGTATATTTTTGACTTTCACAACACTCCCCCTTGGAGACCAATGTCACTTTGTCTCTTGCGTTATGTCTTTCGATTGCCTCGTTAAAAACTTTTCTAGGAAAACCCAGTGGAAAAAACCCTAATAGGATAAAAAGAGTACAACCACGCAAGCTCCCCCTCAAATGATCATGCATACAGATCTCGTTGATGGCGCATTCCAATGTCATAGACATGCTTCTTGAATATCGAGGTAGGAAGTGATTTTGTGAAGAGATCTGCAGCATTATCATATGATCGAACATATCTCACTTCAATCTCTTTATTCTTCTCAAGCACTGGGTGTATGAGAAAAAATTTAGAGGGATATGTTTGATTCTATCAGTTTTAATATGTCATTCCTTCGTCTGGGCAACACATGCATCATTATCTTCACATAAGATCATTGGTTCCATGTTTACGTGTAATTCACTATATGATCGGATGTGTTGACAAATTGACCTGAGCTAAACACATTCTCGACTTGCTTCATGGAGTGCAATAATTTCAGCATGATTCGAAGAAGTAGCTGCAAGTGTTTGCTTCTGAGAACGTATTATGTTTGTGATCTCGCTTTGTGCGGATCTGACAAATATCCGACATCTGCAAAACCAACCATTTGATCTTTCAAATTTTTAGGATAAAATAATCATAAATCAATTGTCCCTTGAAGATATCGAAAGATATGTTTAATCCCATTCTCATGTCTTCGTGTTGGAGACGAGCTGAATCTCGCTAAAAGATTAACAACAAATGAGATGTCATGACGAGTACAATTCGCAAGATACATGAGTGCTCTGATTGCACTTAGATATGGTACTTCAGGACCAAGTATTTCTTCATTTTTTTCATGTGGTCGAAATGGATCATTTTCAATTTGTAGTGATCTAACGACCATAGGAGTACTCAACGGAGTTGCCTTGTCCATGTTGAATCGTTTTAGCTCTCTTTTGGTATATGTAGCTTGGTGTACAAATATACCCTTTTGAGAATGCTCAATTTGTTAACCAAGATAATACTTTGTCTGTCCGAGATCCTTCATCTCAAATTCTCCTTTCAAATAATTAGATGTTTTCTGTATTTCATCTTGAGTTCCAATTATGTTTAGATCATCAACATATACCGCAATAATCACAAATCTATATGTTGTTTTCTTGATGAAAACACATGGGCATATTGGGTTATTCGCATATCCTTCTTTCATCAAATGCTCACTGAGACGATTGTACCACATTCGTCCAAGTTATTTTAACCCATATAATGATCTCTGCAATTTTATTGCACATAACTCTTTAGGTTTAGATCGTAATGCTTCTGGCATTTTAAACCCATCTGGAATTCTCATATAAATATCGGTATCTAATGATCCATATAGATAAGCAGTAACAACATCCATAAGACGCATTTCTAAGTTTTCACCAGCGGCTAGACTCATCATGAATCTAAATGTGATGGCATCCATAACAGGAGAATAGGTTTCTTCATAATATATTCCAGGTCTTTGAGAAAAACCTTGAGCCACAAGACGAGCTTTGTATCTCGTAATCTCGTGGTTCTCATTTCGTTTTCGAACAAAAACCCATTTGTAAACAACTGGTCTTACATCTACAGGTGTAAGTACAATCGGTCCAAATACACTGCGTTTATTCAATGAATCGAGTTCGGCTTGGATGGCTCCTTTCCATTTTCCCAGTCATGTCTCTTTTGACATTCATATACCGACTGTAGTTCTGGATCTTCGTTTTCCTCATTTATTTATTTCTACACAAGATATGAGAAAACGTCATCCATGACATCCATTTTACTTCGATTCCAAATCTTCCCATTATAAATGTAATTTATAGAAATCTCATGATTTTCTTCAGACACATGATGCTGTACATTATCATTCATTTCTTGATGTCTTTCTTCCAAAATATTTTCTGCTATTTTGGGAACATCAAGCTTCTCGGATTCCTTACGTTTTCTAGGATTTTTATCTTTAGAACTAACAGGTCTACCACGCTTCAGGCGTGTCCTAGAATCGCGTGTTATGTTCTTGGGGGATTTCAACTTCAAGGAGGAACATTTGCAGCTGGAATATGTGACTTTGTTACCGTCTTAGTATCTGCAAAAGCACCAGGTAACTGATTTGATATACTCTGCATATGTATAATTCGTTGGACTTCCAATTCCGACTGTTTTGTAGGAGGATCAAGATGTAATAAAGATGGTACACTCCACTTTATATCCTTTCCTACTTGTTTATTTTCTCCCCCTAGAACTGGGAATTTTTTTTCATCAAAATGACAATCGGCAAACCGTGCCGTAAAAACATCACCAGTTTGAGGCTATAAATATCGTATTATGGATGGAGAATCATAACCAATATATATCCCTAACCTTCGTTGCGGTCCCATCTTTATACGTTGTGGTGGTGCTACAGGCACATACACATCACAACCAAAAATCCTTAGATGAGAAATATTTGGTTCATGACCAAACACTAGTTGTAATGTGGAGTACTTATTGTCTGCACTTGGTCTCACTCGGATAAGTGCCTCAGCATGTAAAATAGCGTGTCCCCATACAGAGGTTGAGAGTTTTGATCTCATGATCAAAGGTCTTGCAATTAATTGCAAACTTTTAATTAATGATTCAACCAAACCATTTTGTGTATGAACATGAGCTACCATATGTTCAACATCAATCCCCGTTACCACACAATAGTCATTAAATGCTTGAGATGTGAATTCACCAGCGTTATCCAATCTAACTCTCTTAATGGGATAATCCGGAAACTGAGCCCTCATTTTGGTAATTTGAGTTAGGAACCTTGCAAAGGCTAAGTTTCGAGACGATAATAAAATAACATGTGACCATCTGCTGGATGCGTCAATTAATACCATAAAATAGTGGAAATGTCCACATGGTAGATGTATCGGTCCACAAATATTACCTTGAATTCATTCAAGAATCTTTGGTGATTCTTTATCAATTTTAGTCGGGGATGGCCTCGTAATCAATTTTCGAAGAGAACATGCTACACATGTAATTCTATTCGCCTGATAAATCTCTTGGATTTTCAGTGGATGTCCATGAGAGTTTTCTACGATTTTTCGCATCATAAAAGTGCCTGGATGACCAAGGCGATCATGCCATAATGTGAAATCTTCTGGGTTTCGTTTGATTGCAAGATGCGATTCTATTGTATTTATGTATGTATGATGCAAACCAGAAGGAAACTTTGGTATTTTCTCTAAAATTTGCCTTTCTCCTGATTTATCAGAAGTTATGAACATATACT
This sequence comes from Arabis alpina, assembly GCA_900128785.1. Classification (NCBI taxonomy): domain Eukaryota; kingdom Viridiplantae; phylum Streptophyta; class Magnoliopsida; order Brassicales; family Brassicaceae; genus Arabis; species Arabis alpina. Next base: position 8,918,832 of record LT669792.1, read on the forward strand.
TCTTTCCATTCTCAGTTGCTGACTGGGTATCAAATCTTTGAAGGTATATGTCATTAAAACTCAAAAAATTCCGTTTAGAATTCGGAGAAAATAAGGCATTACTTGTGGAAAACTTTGTTCCATTAGGCAACGTAAAGTTGGCTTTACTAGTTCCTTTAATCAAGTCTGCAGGACCTAATATTGTGTCAACTGTAACTCTTGTTGGTTTTAAGTTAGAGAAATACCCTTTTGTGTTTCAGAATAGTGTGCGTTGTTCCACTATCCGGTATACAAATTTCTCTAACATTTCCTTTGGATATTGATCTGTTCGTACCTTTGTCCATTTCTATAATCAAGATAAAACATCAATAAAGGAAAAACAAACTTCATTCATAAATGAGTAAACACACACTAATTATACATTAGTTTGTTGGTAAAACAACATTATTCTTCAAAACAACCAAAAAACATAATATTATACACGGCATAACTAGAGACTATTCAGTAGTCTCACTACACGCATTTTAGTCTTCAGCAAGGTCGGTAACTTCGTTATCATTCGCAAATTCCGAAGCGTCGAGATGGGTATCACCTTCAGGGTGTTCCATTAGATTCACCTCCTTTCCTTTGCATTTAACAGACTCTTGGTACAACTTGCAAAGATGTAAAGGAGTTCGACACACACGGGGCCAATGTCTTTTCGATCAACATCTGTAACAGATTATGTCACGCTTCTGGGTGGCATTACTTTTTGTTTCCTTGCCTTTAGATTTTGTTCAGAGCGAACCCATTTGAATGACTTCCGTCCTTGCGGGTTATAATACTTTACACGACCTCGATTGAATCGACCACCACGACCCCGATAAGTTTGACCTCCTCTTTCTGGATTTTGCACATCCGTTTTCTCCGGATTTTTCACAACCATAACATTCACTTCAGGGATTGCTTTGGTTCGTACAGGCCGAGCGTTGTGGTTTTTGATGAGAAGTTGGTTATTCTTCTCCGCTATTGTAAGTGCTACAATCAGCTCAGAAAACCTTCGGTACCTGCAGTTTCTGTATTGTTCTGCTAGAACATATTGTTCCTTATGGAAAGTGAGGTAAGTCTTATTGAGCATCTCTTCTTCGCTCACATGCTTACCGCAATATTCCAACTGGGACACAATCCTTAACATAGCAGAATTATACTTTTCTACCGACTGAAAATCCAGAAACCTCAAATTTGCCCATTCATCAAGAGCATGTGGGAGAGTTATTGCCCTATGGTTGTCAAACCTTTCTTTTAGAGCTTGCCATAACTCTGCAGGGTCTTTTACTTTCGCATAATCATGTATCAGATTTTCATCTCGATGTTTCCTTAGGAAAATAATCGCTCTTGATTTCTCATGGTTAGGCGATTCGTTTCCCTCTCTTATAGTATCCAATATATTCATTTCATCTAGATGAAGTTCGACATTCGTGGACCATGCTATGTAGTTTTCTCTAGTGACTTGGAGAGCTGGAATCTTAAGCTTCTCGATATTTGCCATTTATTTCTAAAACAAAAATTATAAATCATAATTAGAATTGCATTAATTAAGATCAACTATACAAATTAATAAGACAAGAAATTACAAGAAGTATTAATGCATCAAACATTAAGATAAGACTCATGATGTACTCTTCCGGAGTAAAATCACCAATAGAAATACCGTAAATACAAGCAAAAATTAGAAATGCTACAATAATTAAGAAAAGGCGAAACATTTTCTTAGTTTTGAAAAGAGATGAAAGAAAATTATGAATGAAATGAAAGAGTAAAAAATAAGTATATTTATAGATTAAAAATCACTATTCATAACCGTTAACTAGCCATTTTAAAAATGTAAAAACTTAAAAATTTAAGTTTAAAAAACCACATAAAGAAAAAATTTAAAAAGTTTTTACCTTTTTAAAACAGCTAGTTAACATTTTTGAATAGTGATTTTTAATCTATAAATATACATATTTTTCACTTTTTCATTTCATTCATAATTTTCTTTCATCTCTTTTCAAAACTAAGAAAATGTTTCGCCTTTTCTTAATTATTGTAGCATTTGTAATTTTTACTTGTATTTACGGTATTGCTATTGGTTATTTTACTCCGGAAGAGTACATCATGAGTCGTATCTTAATGTTTGATGCATTAATATTTTTTTGTAATTTCTTGTATTAATAATTTGTATGGTTGATCTTAATTAATGAAATCTAATTATGATTTAAATTTTTTGTTTTAGAAATAAATGGCAAATATCGAGAAGCATTCCCTCTCCAAGTCACTAGAGAAAACTACATAGCATGGTCCACGAATGTCGAACTTCATCTAGATGAAATGAATATATTGGATACTATAACAGAGGGAAACGAATCGCCTAGCCATGAAAAATAAAGAGCGGTTATTTTCCTAAGAAAACATCTAGATGAAAATCTGATACATGATTATGCGAAAGTAAAAGACCTTACAGAGCTATGGCAAGCTCTAAAAGAAAGGTTTGACAACCAAAGGGCAATAACTCTCCCACATGCTCTTGATGAATGGGAAAATTTGAGGTTTCTGGATTTTCAATCGGTAGAAAAGTATAATTCTACCTTGTTAAGGATTGTGTCCCAATTGGAATATTACGGTAAGCATGTGAACGAAGAAGAGATGCTCAATAAGACTTACCTCACTTTCCATAAGGAACAATATGTTCTAGCAGAACAATACAGAAACTGCAGGTACCGAAGGTTTTCTGAGCTGATTGTAGCACTTACAATAGCGGAGAAGAATAGCCAACTTCTCATCAAAAACCACAATGTTCGCATGTAGAAACCAATGCAATCCCTGAAGTGAATGTTATGGTTGTGAAAAATCCGGAGAAAACGGATGTGCAAAATCCAGAAAGAGGAGGTCAAACTTATCGGGGTCGTGGTGGTCGATTCAATCGAGGTCGTGGAAAGTATTATAACCCGCAAGGACGGAAGTCATTCAAATGGGTTCGCTCTGAACAAAATTCTAAGGGCAAGGAAACCAAAAGTAATGCCACCCAGAAGCGTGACATAATCTGTTACAGATGTGGATCGAAAAGACATTGGTCCCGTGTGTGTCGAACTCCTTTACATCTTTGCAAGTTGTACCAAGAGTCTGTTAAATGCAAAGGAAAGGAGGTGAATCTAATGGAACACCCTGAAGGTGATACCCATCTCGACGCTTCGGAATTTGCGAATGATAACGAAGTTACCGACCTTGCTGAAGACTAAAATGCGTGTGGTGAGACTACTGAATAGTCTCTAGTTATGCCGTGTATAATATTATGTTTTTTGGTTGTTTTGAAGAATAATGTTGTTTTACCAACAAACTAATGTATAATTAGTGTGTGTTTACTCATTTATGAATGAAGTTTTTTTTTCCTTTATTGATGTTTTATCTTGATTATAGAAATGGACAAAGGTACGAACAGATCAATATCCAAAGGAAATGTTAGAGAAATTTGTATACCGGATAGTGGAACAACGCACACTATTCTGAAACACAAAAGGGTATTTCTCTAACTTAAAACCAACGAGAGTTACAGTTGACACAATATCAGGTCCTGCAGACTTGATTAAAGGAACTGGTAAAGCCAACTTTACGTTGCCTAATGGAACAAAGTTTCCATAAGTAATGCCTTATTTTCTCCGAATTCTAAACGGAATTTGTTGAGTTTTAATGACATATACCTTCAAAGATTTGATACCCAGTCAGCAGCTGAGAATGGAAAAAAGTACATGATCATAATTTCTGAGAAAGGCAAATTTTAGAGAAAATACCAAAGTTTCTTTGTGGTTTGCATCATACATAAATGCAATAGAATCGCATATTGCAATCAAATGAAATCCAGAAGATTTCACATTATGGCAAGATCACCTTGGTCATCCAGGCACTTCTATGATGCGAAAAATCGTAGAAAACTCTCATGGACATCCAGTGAAAATCCAAGAGTGTTATCAGGTGAATAGAATGATATGTGTAGCATGTTCTCTTGGAAAATTGATTACGAGGCCATCCCCGACTAAAATTGATAAAGAATCACAAAAGATTCTTGAACGAATTCATGGTGATATTTGTGGACCGATACATCCACCATGTGGACCTTTCCACTATTTTATGGTATTAATTGACGCATCCAGCAGATGGTCACATGTTTGTATCTTCTCGAAACTTAGCATTTGCAAGGTTCTTAACTCAAATTATCAAACTGAGGGCTCAGTTTCCGGATTATCCCATTAAGAGAGTTAGATTGGATAACGCTGGTGAATTCACATCTCAAGCATTTAATGACTATTGTGTGGTAACGGGGATTGATGTTGAACATCTGGTATCTCATGTTCATATACAAAATGGTTTGGCTGAACCATTAATTAAACGTTTGCAATTAATTGCAAGACCTTTGATCATGATATCAAAACTCCCAACCTCTGTATGGGGACACGTTATTTTACATGCTGAGACACTTATCCGAGTGAGACCAAGTGCAGACAATAAGTACTCCCCATTACAACTAGTGTTTGGTCATGAACCAAATATTTCTCATCTAAGGATTTTTGGTTGTGTTGTGTATGTGCCTGTAGCACCACCACAACGTACAAAGATGGGACCGCAACGAAGGTTAGGGATATATATTGGTTATGATTCTCCATCCATAATACGATATTTATAGCTTCAAACTGGTGATGTTTTTACGGCACGGTTTGCCAATCGTCATTTTGATGAAAAAGAATTCCCAGTTCTAGGAAGAGAAAATAAACAAGTAGGAAAAGATATAAAGTGGAGTGTACCATCTTTATTACATCTTGATCCTCCTACAAAACAGTCGGAACTGGAAGTCCAACGAATTATACATATGCAAAGTATATCAAATCAGTTACCTGATGCTTTTGCAGATACTAAGACGGTAACTAAGTCACATATTCCAGCTGCAAATGTTCCTCCTCGGGTTGAAATTCCCCAAGAACAAGGAATGGCAGATGATACACGCGACTCTAGGACACGCCTGAAGCGTGGTAGACATGTTGGTTCTAAAGATAAAAATCCTAGAAAACGTAGGGAATCCGAGAAGCTTGATGTTCCCAAAATAGCAGAAAATATTTTGGAAGAAAGACATCAAGAAACGAATGATAATGTAGAGCATCATATGCCTGAAGAAAATCATGAGATTTCTATAAATTACATTTATAATGGGAAGATTTGGAATCGAAGTAAAATGGAAGTCAAGGATGACGTTTTCTCATATCTTGTGTCGAAATAAATAAATGAGGAAAACGAAGATCTATAACTATAGTCGGTATATGAATGTCAAAAGAGACATGACTGGGGAAAATAGAAATGAGCCATCCAAGCCGAACTCGATTCATTGAATAAACGCAGTGTATTTAGACCGATTGTACTTACACCTGTAGATGTAAGACCAGTTGTTTACAAATGGGTTTTTGTTCGAAAACGAAATGAGAACCACAAGATTACGAGAAATAAAACTCGTCTTGTGGCTCAAGGTTTTTCTCAAAGACATGGAATATATTATGAAGAAACTTATTCTCCCGTTATGGATGCCATCACATTTAGATTCCTGATGAGTCTAGCAGCTGGTGAAAACTTTGAAATGCGTCTTATGGATGTTGTTACTGCTTATCTGTTTGGATCATTAGATACCGATATTTATATGAGAATTCCATATAGGTCTAAAATGCCATAAGCATTACGATCTAAACCTAAAGAGTTATGTGCAATAAAATTGCAGAGATCATTATATGGGTTCAAATAATCTAGACGAATGTGGTACAATCGTCTCAGTGAGCATTTAATGAAAGAAGGATATGCGAATAACCCAATATGCCCATGTGTTTTCATCAAGAAAACAACATCTGAATTTGTGATTATTGCGGTGTATGTTGATGATCTAAACATAATTGGAACTCAAGATGAAATACGGAAAGCATCTAGTTATTTGAAAGGAGAATTTGAGATGAAGGATCTCGGACAGACAAAGTATTGTCTTGGTTTACAAATTGAGCATTCTCAAAATGGTATATTTGTATACCAAGTTACATATACCAAAAGAGAGCTAAAACGATTCAACATGGACAAGGCAACTCCGTTGAGTACTCCTATGGTTGTTAGATCACTACAAATTAAAAATGATCCATTTCGACCATATGAAGAAAATAAAGAAATACTTGGTCCTGAAGTACCATATCTAAGTGCAATCAGAGCACTCATGTATCTTGCGAATTGTACTCGTCATGACATCTCATTTGCTATTAATCTTGTAGCGAGATTAAGCTCGTCTCCAACACGCAGATATTGGAACGGGATTAAACATATCTTTTGATATCTTCAAGAGACAATTGATTTAGGATTATTTTATCCTAAAAATTCGAAAGATCAAATGGTTGGTTTTGCAGATGCCGGATATTTTTCAGATCCGCACAAAGCGAGATCACAAACAGGATACGTTTTTACTATCGGAGGCACTGCAATATCCTGACGTTCTCAAAAGCAAACACTTGTAGCTACTTCTTCGAATCATGGTGAAATTATTGCACTCCATGAAGCAAATCAAGAATGTGTTTGGCTCAGGTCAATTTGTCAACACATCCGATCATGTAGCGGATTACACGTAAACATGGAACCAACGATCTTATATGAAGATAATGCTACATGTGTTGCCCAGACGAAGGAAGGATATATTAAAAGTGATAGAACCAAACATATCCCTCCAAAGTTCTTCTCATACACCCAAGAGCTTGAGAAGAATAAAGAGATTGAAGTGAGATATGTTCGATCATGTGATAATGCTGCAGATCTCTTCACAAAATCACTTCCTACCTCGATATTCAAGAAGCATGTCTATGACATTGGAATGCGCCATCAACGAGATATGTATGCTTGATCATTCTAGGAGGAGCTTGCGTGGTTGTACTCTTTTTATCCTACTAGGGTTTTTTCCACTAGGTTTTCCTAGAAATATTTTTAACGAGGCAACCGAAAGACATAACGCAAGAGACATAGTGACATTGGTCTCCAAGGGGGAGTGTTGTGAAATGCAAAAATATACGCAGTAGAAGTTGTGTTCACACTTGCATAATTATCTTCTCGCGTACGTTCTATTATCGTGTGGATCCTACTGTTACTATGCGCGCATAATCAATTTTATCCGTTTAACTTCTATATAAAGAACGTCTGCGTACGCTCTTTTGTAACAATTCACAACATCAATATCAACTTCAGCATCAATAAGAAAACATCATCTTTTCTTTCGTTCTCTCTTCTTAGTGTGTTCCGATTTTCTGAGGGTATAAATATTTTATTTATTCTTAAATTTTTTCCTCAGAACAATTATCCATTTTTCTTTTATAACAAAAATACTTTTTTTAATAAAAAAACACAACTTTTCGAGAAAAACTGTTTTACGAAAAGACGCAACTTTTCGGAAATAACCATCTTTTCAAAAGACACAACTCTTCGGAAAAAAAAAAATTTACGGAAACACGTAACTCTTCGACAATAACCATCTTTTATGAACATACACGATTTTTTAATTATTTTCTTTTAAATAATTTTTTTTATGAAAAGACACAACTTTTAGGAAAAACTGCTATACGAAAAGGCGTAACTCTTCGGAATTATAACAACATTTTGAAAAGCCACAACTGTTAAAAAAAATCACTTATTATGAAAAGACACAAGTTTTACAACTGTTCGAAATTAGCAACATAACAACCAAATTTTTATAATTAGAGAGATGATGTTAGTAAGATGATACTTTGAAATTTCTTTGTCACTAATAGAAAATGTAATACAGGTTTTTGACGCGGGAAGAAGAACGTGGACGAAAAGGGGCAAAGAACAAGAAGAAGCGAAACGAGAGTTTATAGAGACACTGAAAATACTAGAAACAGAGCTTGGAGAAAAGATCTACTTCGGAGGAAACGATATCGTTTCAATGGTGGACTTGGTTCTCATCTCGTACTACCCTTGGTTCCACACATGGGAAACCATAGGTGGTTTTAGCCTCGAGGATCACACTCCAAAGCTAATGGTTTGGGTTCGTAAATGTTTGACCCGACCCGCTATCTCTAAATCACTACCCGACCCACTAAAGATCCTTGATCGAGTCACTCAGATCATAAAAGTCCATGAGTTCTTCTATGGTTACTGATATTCCAATTTTTATTTTCAGTTTTTAATCAAATAAAATGTGTTTGAACACGTGCCCTTTCATTTCATAGCGATGTTGGTTTTTTTTTTGATGTAATATAGCTGGATGAATAACATATGCATTTGGTATGAGAACTTTGATTCTATCATCTTTTTATAGAAAAGGTTCCCTTTGATTAAAAAAAGAATAACTTTTTTTTTAATATAATCAAATTCATACATTAAAATTACAAAAAATAACTTCTAAAATTGAATTAATATCACAAAAATGTCTCATATTTTTTTTTTTTTTTGAATTACCAGGAGGTTCGGGGCCGAAGCCCGTAATCCCCCCAGGCCCGAAACCACAGCATGTAATATTAGTTTTGTCCCAAGCGCCACTCGAACCAGCAACCTCTAGGCTTTGCCTAAGATCTTTACCAGTGAGCTATCGGCTCTTGGTAAAATGTCTCATATTACACAAAGCATGACCAACTAAAACAACAAGAATAAACTCCAACACAATTAGAAAGTCTTTATTATATACCACAGGCCTTTAACAACTTTGAATGTATTAAAATCTACCACTCCTAATCAATCTCTTGACTACCTTCAGTCTTCTGCCTCTTCATATAGTGAGCCCTCCAAGGACTAGCATAGTCATTAACTCTTGTTCCTCCATCAGTTTCTTCCTCGAAGCCTCGATATATTTTTCGCAAAGATTGACACCTTACCATATTTTTGTCATGGTTTGGATTCAACTACATAACTGTGTTTCTCTCAAAGTGGCTCACTTGATAACCACTAACTAATCTTGTAGGACCAGAATTTGGCACACTACGTGATTGGAGATGAATTGCGATAAGAAAAGCGTTAAGGGAAGAGATCAGACAGAGAGTGGAGTCGAGATACGAAATCTCTTTCCTTAACTCTAAGAATCTCCCGCAGTGTGACGGGTTTTTGATAGATTCACGAGTCCCAGGATAAAACCACTGATAATCGAATTCGCAAACACTCGAATACCGATTCTAACGAACTAATATCTACGATACTCTCGAGACTTACTGTAAACGAAAGAGAGATTGTTTGTAATCTGTTTGATAGATTTTTGTGAAGTTTTTTTTTTGTGAGTTTTCCGGTGTATCAGAATATCTGAAGAAAGGAAGAAGAAGACTTCCTTCTAAAACTGGCGGAGAGGAAGTTTCTTCAAACCGTCGGTTGGTTTTAAAAACTGACTCCGGTTTAGCAAAACCGGAAACCGCAGAGGTTGGTTTTAAAACTGCCGCCGGTTTAGTGAAACCGCAAAGGTAACCGACGCAGCGTTTCGGGCCAGGCCTTTTAATGCTTAATGGGCCAACGAGATGGGCTTTTATCAGCTCATTTAGTTGGTCCAAAAAGATATTTAATTGGGCCGGCAACGACCCTTTAGCCCAAGCCCAAGCCCAAGCCCAAGCCCAAGCCCAAGCCAAAGCCCGAGCCCACGCCCACGCCCGGCCCGGCCCGGCTCGGTTCGGTTCGGTCGGTCGGTCGCGCGTGTGGGGATTCCCTCCTCTCTTTTACGGTATATAGCCTTTGCTATGTTTTGAACAAAGGTATATGTGTGGCTCCTTATATACCACTTAAAAAGTTCACAAACTTTAGATGTGGGATTTTTGCATATCACTCACTTAAGCCAAAAGGCTTTTCTCATTCACTTTTCTACCAAAATTGGGTTAGACAAATGCCCAATACAAGGCCCATTTGTTTAAGCAATAAATTGGTTCCAACAATCCCCCACATGAATAGAAATGACTCTATACAAATGAAGACTCGACTTAACTTAACTAGACATGACTGGACTAGACTAGACTTGACTGGACTAGACTAGACAGACATTCGAGAGTATGCGAAAATGCAACTATATCTGAGAGGTAGCGTTTTTCAGCTTTGAACCAATCATCTTTGATATCTGTCGGGTTTACTTGGCCAGTTGGTGAACATGGTGTCTTGAACCAACAGGATTTTTATGTAAACCTAGACAACAGAAATCGCATAGCGACATTTTCTCGTAGAGCTCAGTTCTCTATTGTGTTCATTTTGGCCTTGAACATGTCCTGGTTATCATGAGTGAACTTGGAGAATATAGCCTGAACTTCATTCCCCTAGAAACGGCCCCATTTCACACTCACTAGGTGATCTGCCATTAACTTTGTTCTAAGATGTTTTTCTGTATCATGCCACAGATATCTTCAAAGTTAATGAATCATTAAAAGCCACAGCTTAACCGTATTACACACACACGTAACACTGTTCATTATCCTAGGAACTGGGTATAGACATAGTCTTTACAGTGTTCAGTTCTGAATCAGTTTGATTTTGTTGTCCCTTTTGAACCAAGATCTTGGGATCTCCAGTCACATAGGTGAGGTATCCATGAAACGTCATCTTAAGTTATAGGCTTTAAACCCATTCCTTTTGATAATTTAACAACTTGATCTCGAGGCAAACTTTTGGTGAACGGATCAGCTAAGTTTTCTGCCGATTTGATATAGTCTATCGTGAGTACTCCAGTTGAGATCAGTTGCCGAATGGTTTTGTGTCGCCTTCTGATGTGGCGAGATTTACCATTATATAGGTTATTCAGTGCCCGTGATATCGCTGATTGACTATCACAGTGTACACGTAATGCGGGCACTGGTTTTTCCCACATTGGAATATCTTCCAAGAAGTTGCGAAGCCACTCTGCTTCTTCTCCAGCTTTGTCTAAAGCTATGAACTCGGACTCCATGGTTGATCTAGCCAGTAGAGTTTGTTTGGAAGATTTCCAGGATACGGCCCCACCGCCAAGCGTAAAGATATATCCGCTTGTTGATTTCGAGTTTCTAGAATCCGAAATCCAATTGGCATCACTATAGCCTTCTAGAACCGCTGGTTCTTTACCATAGTGGATACCGTAGTTTTTGGTGTATCGAAGGTAATTCAATATCCTCGTTATAGCCTTCCAATGATTGTGGCCGGGATTACTCGTATAACGACTGATGACGTTTATAGAGTGTGCTAAATCAGGTCTAGTACAGTTTGTCAAGTACATTAGACTACCAATTATTCTTGCATACTCCACTTGGGACATTGGTTCACCTGAATTCTTGGTCAGATGAATTTGAGAGTCCATTGGAGTTTTTGCACTTCCAGTTGAGTAAGTCTTGAACCTTTCGAGAATCTTTTCAGCATAATGATCTTGGGATAATTGAATTCCTTCAGAAGTTCTTATGATTCGTATTCCTAGAATTACCTCTGCCAATCCCATATCTTTCATGTCAAATTTCCCTTTGAGCATGTTTTTTGTTCTATTGATGATATATTTGTTGCTTCCAACGATAAGCATATCATCGACATATAAGCACAACAAGATATACTCTGTCTGAGTACTCTTATAATATATGCATTTATCACATTCATTTATGCTGAAGCCATCTGACATCATTACGTTGTCAAACTTTTCATGCCATTGCTTAGGAGCTTGTTTAAGACCATATAGAGATTTGACAAGTCGACACACTTTGTGTTCTTGTCCGGGGATAATGAACCCTTCTGGTTGTTTCATGTAAATTTCTTCTTCTAACTCACCGTTTAGAAAAGCAGTTTTTACATCCATTTGGTGAATTTCAAGATCTCGTAATGCAGCAATACTTATGATCATTCTGATAGAGGTTATTCTCGTGACCGGAGAATAAGTGTCAAAGAAATCCAAGCCTTCTTTTTGCCTGAATCCTTGCACCACAAGTCTAGCTTTGTACTTGTCTATTGCTCCATCATATTTCATTTTTGTTCGAAAAATCCATCTGTTTCCAAGAGCTTTGCACCCTTGTGGCAGATCAACGATTTCATAAGTATTGTTTTGCATAATGGAATCCATCTCACTATTGACTGCTTCTTTCCAAGAAGGCGCATCTGGAGTGGACATCGCTTCCATATATGTTTTTGGCTCGTTTTCTGCTAGAAACACTACCAAGAATTCGGAGCCAAAATCTTTCTCTTTACGAGCTCTTTTACTGCGTCTAGGTTCTTCTGCTTCTTCAATTTCGTCATTGAGAGCAGTGCCTGAGCTACTTGCTTCGTTTCCAGGGATATCCGCATCACGTTGTTCATGAGTCCGTTTATTACTTTGTTTATCTTGACAAGGAAACACATTTTCAAAGAATGAAGCATTTCGTGACTCCATTATAGTGTTGACCTTGATAGTTGAAATATCAGACTTATGAACAAGAAACCGATAGGCATTACTATTATGCGCGTATCCGATAAAAATGCAATCTACCGTCTTTGGGCCTATGGTAATCTTCTTTGGAAGTGGTACTGCTACTTTTGCCAAGCACCCCCACACTTTCAGGTATTTGTACGAAGGTACATTACCTTTCCAAAGTTCATATGGAGTTTTCCCGGTTGCTTTATGAGGTATTTTGTTGAGGATATAATTTGTGGTAAGCAAAGCTTCCCCCCACATGTTCTGGGCTAACCCAGATTCCTGCAACATTGCATTCATCATTTCTTTAAGAGTTCGGTTTTTTCGTTCCGCAACTCCATTAGATTCCGGTGAATAAGGAGCAGTTGTCTGGTGAATAATTCCGTGTTTTCGACAAAATGAATTGAACGGTTCACCATATTCTCCTCCTCTATCACTGCGGATCATCTTTATTGTTTTTCCAAGTTGATTTTCGACTTCCAACTTGTATTCTTTGAATTTCTCCAAGGCTTCATCTTTACTATGTAACAGATAGACGTAGCAGAATCTTGTACAATCATCAATGAAAGTTACAAAATATTTCTTTCCGCCTCTAGATTGAAGAAATTTTAAATCGCACAAGTCTGTGTGAATTAATCCGAGAGGTTCGGTTGTTCTTTCAAAGCTTGGTGATGGAGTTTTAGTGAGTTTCGCTTGAACACAAATTTCACATTAATCTTTGCTTATTTTCTGTTTTGGAAGCATGTTCATGTTCATTAATCTACTCATAGATTTAAAGTTAACATGTCCTAAACGTTCGTGCCATAAATTAAAAGACTCGCAACATAAGCAAAAGGATTAGCATTAAACTTGTTCTTCGAGGTGGAAGCCTCGGTTACAATACTGACACCAACGTCAGCAGAATGAATAACATTTTCAACAGACATTTTGAATAAACCATCACAAACAAATCCCTTACCGAGAAACATTCCATTCTTGGACAGCACCAACTTATCAGCATCCAGCTTGACAGTGAATCCGTGCTTGCTCAGGAGAGATCCCGAAATCAGATTCTTACGCATGTCCGGCACGTAGACCACGTTGGTCAAGCTCAGCTCACGTTCCGAGGTAAGTTTCAGAACAACCTTTCCATATCCAGCGATCTTTGACGTAGCAGAATTACCCATGCAGAGCTTCTCATTCCCTTTGTTCTTCTTGTAGGTGGAGAACATTTCCCTATCCATGCAAATGTTCCTGGTTGCACCGGTGTCAAACCACCAAGTCTTTGGGTGGCTTTCAGCAACGTTTGCCTCGGTGACCACCGCACACATGTCAGCATCAGTGATGGTGGAAGTGAGATTGGCTTCAAACTTATCATTGTTTTGGTCCGCCTTCTTACTGCGACACTCAGAGGCCTTGTGTCCCACCTTGTGGCAGTAGTTACAGGTTCCAGAAAACCTCGGCTTTGAAGGTTCACCACCAGCCTTCTTCTTGAACTTCTGAGTGTTCTGAGGACCAACCATACCCTTGCCTTTGTCTTGGTTCCCTTTGTTCTGCCACTTTCCTTTCTTAGCAGTCTGATGCTCAGCCAAATTCGCATTGTTCTCACGATTCTGAGCACTTGCAGCTTCGAGGTTCATGCGGTTTGTGGATTCAATCCGAAGTCGCATGATCAGATTCTCCATGCTCATCCACTTACTCTTCAACTTGAGGTAGTTCTTGAAATCTGTGAAACCTGGCGGAAGCTTCTCGATCATACAAGCAACCTGATAGGTTTCACACAGCCTCATGCCCTCGGCATGAATCTCATGGAGAAGGTTATGCACCTCGTCAACTTGTTCCATCAGGGGACGAGAATCCACCATCTTGTAGTTCTCGAACTTTGCCACAGCATTCTTCTGAGAGCCAGCATCTTCTGAACGGTACTTCTTATCCAGAGAGTCCCACAGTTCCTTAGACGTCGCAGCGTTACTGAAGACGTTGAACAGCTGGTCAACCAGACGACTCTGGATGTAACCCTTACACAGAAAGTCACCGTGTCTCCACGCATCAGCACTGGCGAGTGCATGGAAATCAGTGTTGTCCGCTGGGAGTGTAGGACAGTCCTCACGGATGTACTTTTCCAGATTGAGCGTAGTCAGATAGAAGTGCATCTTCTTTTGCCACATCTTGAAGGATCTTCCATCAAACTTATCAGGAAGCAATCCAACAGAGGTTGCAGATGGCATCTGCACTGGTGGAAACTGAGCAGGGGTCACAATTTCAGACTGTGTGGCAACCGGAATTGCAACCGTAACAGGCGGTTGATTCCCAAACTGCACTTGAGCAGTAGGCGTCTCAGAAGATTCAGCCCCGAGGGTTACGTTAGCCGCAACATCAACGTTGACATTGGTGTTTTCGTTTATGGTTTCCATTTCTAAAAAACCAAAAAGACAGAGAAAACAAAAATTTGTTAGACGATTTAGTGTATGAACACAAATAAATCAGAAAGCTTTCGATAATAATTAGAATCGCAATTCAGAAACTATTATCGAAAAACAGAGATGTTTAAACGTTCGCAAACGATAAACGATTCTATCCCGACAGAAACCAATCAGCGAGAACGTTTTAACACGATCATGATACAAGGTTTCTGTTAAAAACGTTTTTATTATCGCAATCCAATCCGTGAGGATTGTCTTAGAGTTAAGATTGTAGGACCAGAATTTGGCACACTACGTGATTGGAGATGAATTGCGATAAGAAAAGCGTTAAGGGAAGAAATCAGACAGAGAGTGGAGTCGAGATACGAAATCTCTTTCCTTAACTCTAAGAATCTCCCGCAGTGTGACGGGTTTTTGATAGATTCACGAGTCCCAGGATAAAACCACTGATAATCGAATTCGCAAACACTCGAATACCGATTCTAACGAACTAATATCTACGATACTCTCGAGACTTACTGTAAACGAAAGAGAGATTGTTTGTAATCTGTTTGATAGATTTTTGTGAAGTTTTTTTTTTTGTGAGTTTTCCGGTGTATCAGAATATCTGAAGAAAGGAAGAAGAAGACTTCCTTTTAAAACTGGCGGAGAGGAAGTTTCTTCAAACCGTCGGTTGGTTTTAAAAACTGACTCCGGTTTAGCAAAACCGGAAACTGCAGAGGTTGGTTTTAAAACTGCCGCCGATTTAGTGAAACCGCAAAGGTAACCGACGCAGCGTTTCGGGCCAGGCCTTTTAATGCTTAATGGGCCGGCAACGGCCCTTAAGCCAAAGCCCAAGCCCAAGCCCAAGCCCACGCCCACGCCCACGCCCACGCCCGGCCCGGTTCGGTTCGGTCGGTCGCGCGTGTGGGGATTCCCTCCTCTCTTTTACGGTATATAGCCTTTGCTATGTTTTGAACAAAAGTATATGTGTGGCTCCTTATATACCACTTAAAAAGTTCCCAAACTTTAGATGTTGGATTTTTGCATATCACTCACTTAAGCCAAAAGGCTTTTCTCATTCACTTTTCTACTAAAATTGGGTTAGACAAATGCCCAATACAAGGCCCATTTGTTTAAGCAATAAATTGGTTCCAACAAATCTTTTCCTAATGCACATTATGTAGTCGATATATAAGATTAATCTTTTGATATATACAACTTTTTTCCTCTATGTTTTTGGGTTCTTTCTTGAGCTGCAAATGCGTTTAGTTATAAAATTATGCAGAAAGGAGAGCGGTGATATAGACAATTCAGACGGCTAGGAACGCGACGTGAATCAGGTTTCAAAGGTTTCTCGTGAAACATTTCCTTTTCTTTCTTTTTTGCATTTTTCGTCTTCTTCTTTTTCTTCTTCTTCTTCTTCCTTTTTGTTATCTTTTCACTTGTGGATTCCAAAAATTGACTGAGGATTAACACGAAACAATCATTAAAATTAACAGAGTAGTTGTTTCTTTTTTCTTTGGGGTTTATAAATCAAACCACTTGAGAAATGTAACCATAATTTTGTTTCTAATGTTAGGGTCAACACACTAACGTTTTAGGTGGGAGCAACACAATGTGGGTTATTTTTGACAATCTAAATGCATTATGCTTCATTAAGTATGATGTGATCGGCCCATTAAAAAAGCCCACAATTTTCTTAACAATCAAATCAATCATACCCTCAAACCAAAAAAAGACAAGTCGAAAGAGAAAATGTGTTTCTATTTGCAAAATGTAAGAGACATTAAAAATTTGAACGAGATGTCAATGTAAAAAAATATCTTCCTCTTTCATTTTCAATAATGTTTTAAAAATCTTAAAAAGAAGTTTGAAAAATACAAAGAGAAATTTTAAGAAAAATGGTATGAGTTTGAAACGTTAAGAAGTGATACATTATTCAATTTTTTCTTATACGAGAAACTCTAGCGTCGAGCATATTCAGATGATAAAATTTTCATTAGCCTTGAGCAAATCCGAATGATAAAAATTTTAATTAGCTTTGAGCATATTCAGATGATAAATATTTTAGAGAAGTAAGAAAGATAACAAAACTCAGAATAATATCAAACTGTCAAGGAACTAAGCAAAACACGAGTTTAAACTTGACCAACATAACAAAAACAAAAGACGAGAAGCAGAGTTGTTACCAATAATAAATCACGAACAAGGAAGCAAATCTGTCTAATTTCAGTTCAAGGATGATAAAAAAAGAAGAAGAAGAAGAAGAAAAAGTTGAGAATTGGAAAGATAAGAATCTCACTTTGCCATCATAACTTTGACGAACTCATCATAATTGATCTGACCATCACCGTCAACATCAGCCTCTCGGATCATCTCATCAACTTCCTCATCAGTCAGCTTCTCCCCGAGATTTGTCATGACATGACGGAGCTCAGCAGCGGAGATGAAACCATTCTGGTCCTTGTCAAACACCCTGAAAGCTTCTTTAAGCTCCTCCTCTGAATCAGTGTCTTTCATCTTCCTCGCCATTAGGTTCAAGAACTCCGGAAAATCTATTGTCCCGTTCCCGTCCGCATCCACTTCGTTAATCATGTCCTGGAGCTCAGCTTCTGTCGGGTTCTGCCCTAGTGATCTCATCACTGTACCCAGCTCCTTTGTGGTGATACAACCTACAACCAAACCAAAAACTTGAGCAAGAAGAAGAGGAACCAAATATCTTACCATGTCAAGATCCCAAATCAAAGCACAAGGAAGTCAATGCACAACTCAAAACCAAATTTCTTTTTCAGATTTGGACACAAACATGAAGAAATCAATCTGCTCTATCCTTGTGATGCACACAAATGAAAGCACAAGGAAGGAAATGAGCCACTTCTCGTATCGATCACACTATAAACCAAATTTATTAACACAAGTATTATGTTAATTAAAGCACAAGGAAGGAAATGCACAACTCAAAACCAAATTTCCTTTTCAGATTTGGACACAAATATCAACAAATCAATCTGCTAGTTTCTCATTCTATTCAAAGATTAAAACTAGTATACGCCACTAAAGTATCGTATATATATATATCCTTCTGATACACACAAATCCGCATGACTGGTTCCAGAATCAGAGAAACAAACAAAGTGTACGATTAAATGCGGATTAACTCTATGAATACGGTCCAGATTCGAGCAAGCAAGCAAATACTAAGCGAATCAAAGCTAGATTATCCTTAAATCAAAAGAAACGAGCAAATACTGATCAGGATCGGAACAAATGCGAAGATGAAGAATCACGATCTATATACCAAGGAATCTAAAAAGAGAAAAAAAAAACAAAAAGAGAGAAGAAGAGACCATCGCCGTCCTTATCGAAGAGGCTAAACGCTTCCTTGAACTCGGAGATCTGGTCATCGGTAAGCTGATCCGCCATTTTTGTTCTTCGCTGCGATTTGTTTTGTTGATTCTTCTTCTTCGAGAGAGAGCGTTAAAGCGCGTGGAGAGTGAATGTATGTTTGTTTATAAATGAGATCTCTCCAGCTACAGGTAGGAATCTTTAACTGAATTGACGATATTACCCCTCGCTAACTTCTTTTTTAGGTTTTTTTCTTTTTCTTCCGTTCTTTCGTTTTCAGCGTCCTTTTAAAATTTCAAAGCTTTGTGAGAAATTTGTTTTTTAGTTTCGGAAACTTATTTTCACTAATTTAGGCTAAAATTGACTAATACATAGTTATATACTCAACTACTAACTGATTTTTTTCTTTTCAAATGAGGTATTATATTAAACGTTTGGAAAATACAAATGTTAGCGATAAATTAAAAAAAAAATCTTCAAAGCTAATTCGACTCATAATAACAAGTTTAATGAAGCTAAGTTTTATTTAAGGGAGCCAAACGCACTTACCAAAATCGAAGACAAATCTAGAGATACAAGGTGTATTAAACCCAAAATTGTACCAAACATACCTTAAGTGGGAAAAAAAACTCAATTATAAAACTACCATTTTCAAAGAGAACATAATCTACTTGTAAACTCGAGGTGGAGAACTTTCAAAACAACGAAGACCAGTTCCTCGTATATTACAATAGGACTACTTCACAACGCAACCAAAACGAAACCATGCTAAAAGGCATCTAAATTTTCACGTTTATTCCAATAAACGGTAAAATCAGACGAACAACGATCTAACAAAGTTTTGATAGATACCTATACATTTATCAAAACACGATATAATCCTTTAGGTATAGACAAAGAGCCAGTGCCGGTCCTGAGCACAAGCAAAGGAAGCTGGTGCTTGGGGCCGACAGAGTGTTTATTAATTTAGGGGCCAATTATTATACAGAAGTTGTCTGTAACTATGCTGGTTAGCGTCATTCTTACAGAGATGGAGGTTGTGGGTTCGAAATCTAGCAAATTGGATTTTAATTTCTTTTTATATGACTAGTTTGTGGGCCAAATTTTTTTAAAAAGCTAGTTAATGGGCCAAAAAAATTATATGCTTGTAGCCCTATTATATTCAGGGCCCGGTCTGCAATAGTAACCCCAAATAAAAGTAGACCACCATACTCAAGCAAAGCAAAGACTGGAGGAGATGAAACCGGCAAGAAACGACGACTGTACTTTAGTGGCAAGGGAAACCATGATGACTAGATAACAAAATTCAGGTTATTGTTCTAGATTAAACATGATAAATCTCTCATTTGTTCAATTTTCAATTTACGCCTAACTACCTAAGCATCCGATAAATAGGTGTGATTCTTCGTATTCATCAACCATTTCTTAATCAAAGCAATATTATTCCTTTCTTTTTATATATTTGTATAGATTTCAGTTAAAATCATGTTTGTTATCATTGATTTGAGACTTTTAGCGATGATATAGACTAAAATCAAATGGTTTAATACTTTAATTTTATATAATAATTAGTTAAATATGTATAGGGGTATTTATGTATTTTAATATAACAAAAGTATAGTTTTTTAAATTCTATAAAATGAAATGTAGATAACAAATTTTCAATAAAATATAGAGAAAATATCAGAATCTCCCAATAAAAAATGATTGGTTTAATCATAATAGTATACACGAGTATTTTACCTATTCCTAGTTTTCATAAAACAAAACAAAAACGGTTATTTTAGTAATAAATATTTAGTGAAAAAGACATGTAACGCTTAGTAGTGTTGAAATTCAAATTGCTAGTATACATTTCAATAAAATATACTTTTCTTAATTCTATGAAATTAAATGTATGTTTACAAATTTTTAATAAAATAACAGAGAAAATATCAAAAACTCCCAATAACAGAACTCATGGTTTAGTCGTAACTAGTATTTCTACCCGTGCTACACACGGGTATATTTTTTGCTTTCATTAATTTTTGTTTTATAAGTGACTGTTTTTTTCCGTTTTTTTTATTTAAATTTTAAATTGCAAAAATAAATATGCATTTTCCACGTGTCAACACATAATTGGTTATGTGACTTGTGATTTAGTAGTTAAGGATAGAACACACGAGTATTTACCTATTCCTAAATTTTAGCATTAAGAAACGGTTATTTTAGTAATAAATATTTAGTGACATGGACATGTAACGCTTAGTAATGTTGAAATTCAAAATGATAGTATGCATTTTCAACAAAATATAGTTTTCTAAATTCTATAAAGTTAAATGCAAGTTTACAAATTTTCAATAAAATATAGAGAAAATATCAAAACCTCCCAATAAAAAACGCATGGTTTAATCGTAATAGAACGCACGAGTATTTACCTATACCTAGTTTTAGTAAAAACAAAAACGATTGTTTTAGTAATAAATATTTAGTGACCAAGACATGTAACGCTTAATAGTGATGAAATTCAAAATGATAATATACATTTTGTTGATAGAAATAAGGGTTAATTAGTAGTCAAAAGATAATTTGATACTAAAAAAATAAAGATGAACCCGCAGTCATCACACAAAATTTGATAGATGATGATTGGTTAGACATTTTCTATAGCCTCCTAAAACATTTTAACAGCATTTGCTTTCTAAATAAATTATAAATATTTTAATGGGTTCCTAATAGAAGTTGTTATAATTTTTTAATTTTTTTGGTAAGTAAATATTGAAAACTCCAAGATATTTTAACAGCAAAAAAAATCTAGAGCTATGGCATAAAGTTATACCTGCCACCATCGGTATAGTAAGTAGATTGTGTGGGGTATAAATTGTAAAAAGTCGAAGACGTTAGCGCAAGGCTTGATAAAAGATATTTTCTACATTTTAATTATGTTGACTACTAGATGATTTGTTGGTCTTAATTCAAATAGAACAAAAAAATCGATAGAACTAAATTGGCAAAAAAAAAAACGATAGAACTTTCGTTTGGGAAAAGATGAGGTCTCTTTCAGAAGATAAAATCTTCTTCTTAATATAACTACATAAATCCAGAGCCGGTCGATAACAAAAATCGACGTTAAATTCTAACAAATGATATTATGAATATTCTTCCTAGACGAATCAAGAACGGGCACACAACTACTAAAAGGCCCGTTGTTCTGTCTTGGTGGGAGATGCTGTTGCTTCTGAGGAGACTCTGAAGGCAACGTGAAAGCCGTCTTGATTGGCTTTTTGGAAATCCCACCGCGACTGCTTAACCGGTGACTGAGAAGGTTCCTCCGTCTGCGATCGTAAGCGTTCTCTGGCCTCCCTAAATCCTTCATCGTTGAGGACTCACTTTCCGCTAAGTTGTTGAACGACTTTGATTTGCCCTTGTAGAACTTGGAGATCCCTCTCCTACAAGAGTCAAAAGAGATTTCAAGTTGGGACATAGAAAATGAAATAATCAAACAAAAAAAAGCAGACCTGATGGGTAAAACTTCTTCGAGAGACTCCATCATATCAAGAGGACCCTTGTAAGGAGACTCTGCCTCATTCTCTCCGCCTTTTTCATCCTCACTGTTCTTCCCGATCGAAGAAGAAGAAGATGAAGACGACCAACAACCAAATTCCCGATCTGTTCCATTCATCATAGTCGACATTTCTGAGAAAAGTTGAAAATATTTCTCAATACACAGAATAGAAGATGTGATCGTGAATATATATTGAGTTTCTGTTTCTTTGTCTCTGTGTGCTCTCTTTGTTTTCCATAAGGAAAAAAATATATTATTACAAATCTTTGTTATTTATTACAAAGGAGAGGAGAAGATAAGTTTTGTAATATTTTAGCTCTTATCCTATAAGCCAGCTCACTCTTTCCTTACTAATTGCTATATGAGTTCTCGTTTTTTAACATTTTTTGTTTGCCATTAACATTTTATGCCCACTTACGGGGATTTATATGGCCCACTAGAAAACTATAGATGGAAATATAGTTAGAAAGGGTAAAAAATAGTGATATTTTTTTGAAACTGAGGACCAAAATGAACCTGTAATCATCACAGAAAAATTGATGGACTAATTAGAAGCTTTGATATGTATGACCATGATCTAGGGGCGTCAAAATGGATGATCCAACCCAACCTATAACCCATATGGATTGAATATTAATGGTTTATGGGTTAACCCAATCCATTTAGCAATTGGGTTGGATCAACCCATGAACCCATTAAACATAAATGAGTTGGATTGACTTTGACCCAATCCATTTTATTTTGATATATAAAATGATTATATAAATATTTATTAAAAAATTGTATCAAAATTATGTTTTTGGCACAATATTTTCGCAAAATCTCGTTTTTGGCGAAATTTTTTTATGGATCATATTTTTAGTGGGAAATTTTATGAATCTCGATTTTGGCGAAAATGTTTTGTGGGCTCACGTTTTTGACGGGAAAGTTTTGCGGAATCATATTTTTGGCGAAAAATTGTATGAATCTCGATTTTGGAGAAAATGTTTTGTGAGATCACGTTTTGGGCGGAAATTTTTTGCGGGATCATATTTTTGGCGGAAAATTTTATGAATCTCGATTTTGGCGAAAATATTTTGTGAGATCACGTTTTTGGCGGAAACATTTTACGAGATCTTTTTTGGCGGGAAAATTTTATAAAATCATATTTTGGCGGGAAATTTTATGAATCTCGATTTTGACGAAAATATTTTGTGAGATCACGTTTTTGGCGGCAAAATTTTGCGGGATCATATTTTGGCGGGAAATTTTATGAATCTCGGTTTTGGCGGAAAATGGTTTAGTAGATTGTGTTTTTTTGTATAATCTTGGTTTTGGCTGGAAATTTATTTCTCGGATCAATTTTTGGTGGGAAATTTCCGAATCACGTTTTTTGCCGGAAAATTCGAAAATAGTCAAAAAAACTTTTTAGCGAGAAAATTTGTGGAATAGTGTTTTTGGTAACAAAAAAAAAAAAAAAATGAAATCATGTCTTTTAATTATAGACGGGTTGATGGGTTATCAATTTTCAACCCAATAACCCATTTTAACTCAATCTATTTGACTCATCAAACCACTTAACCCATCAACCCATTTAAACCAAATATTTAATCCATTAGGGTTAATGGGTTGGATTGGGTTGGATAAACCCATGAGTTTTGACCCATTTTGACACCCCTACCAAGATCCAATGTTTTTAACTCCGACACAGCAAGCAAATCACAATATTTGATGGGTCACTCAATGATATGATTGACCCGATTCGACCTTAATTAATAGATTAATAAATGATACATATGTTTATAAAATTTATAAATATATTTATATAATATATATAATTTATTTTGTTCGTCTGAGGTGCTTATCACAAATATCCAAAAGATTAAAGGGAAACCATTATATAAGAAGATTTATATACGCCAATATTTTTTCTTTTTGCAAAGCGGACCAGAACAATGCAAGCTTACAGATTCTCACATCTTATGTATTGAGATATCAAACCAAATCGACCTCGTGATTAAAGGGTATTAGTGCCTTGTATCGAAACTATTCATAACAAAGTTTCAAAGATAATGTGTGAAAAATATGACAATACAATAAGAGGACCATGTTTCGCTGAAGGTAGGAGGCCACATATTTGTGTGGTCTTCGGTTCGAGAGGAGAATTATTAGAATATAAATCTAAGGTCCACGTCAGAAGATTAGACAATAATGATCTTAATCTTTAAGTTATGTCTAACTCTTATTAGTAGGCCTACTTATTAGTATGATACATTTTGAAAAGAAGTTCAAAAAAAAATTCATGTGGGCTTTACTAGTTAAGCCCAAAACAGACAATAACATACTAATAAGGGAGTTGAACATGGCTTTTCATGCTCAATACTATGAATATACATCAAATAATTAGATTAATTTTGCTAATTCCGCAATTACATTTAGGAAACTAATGTATGAAAGCGATCATATTAAAGACGACTAGGTATTAAAGACGACTAGGTATCTCAGAGAAATTGCAAAGTTTGAATCTAAAGTTTTTGCATATGTTTAGATCGTCTGAATCACTAAATTAATGCTTAAGTCATAAAATTACTAGCCAAAGGAGACAATGGGGTAATAATTAAATCGGTAGCACAAATCATCCATACTGGTGTGATGTCAAACTTTCTTCTTTTTCAATCGCTAACAAGTGTTTTGGCCAATTTTTTGGTGGAGTTTGAAAATCGAAATCAAAATGTATGCATTGGATGGCTTGGAAGAAGCTATGCCTACCAAATTAAAACGATGAAGGCATTGGTTTGAGGCGTTTCAAAATTTTAATCATGCTTCCAAATAACTTTGGAGCGTAAACCAATTCTCGTTTTTTCTTGTTTCTATAGTTTTAAAAAAGGCGTTATTTTGGAAATACACATTCTTTCAAGGTTAGAAAATTGATTATGAACAATGGCAGAAATGGTTTTGTCCAATATAATAAAAATTTCTAAATTTAATTTAATTTAATTTAGGGTCTTTAATTTATTGATCCAAATAGATCATATTACCTTTTGGACTAAACAAAGTTTCAATAATTTGCGTCGGCGTACGGCCATCACCGTTGCACTACCGTCTCAGGTTTATTCATGTACCTACTTTTTCTTTGAATCTTTTTCCCCAATGAAAGACTAAATTACGTTTAACCATCGGAAGAGGAACAATGTAAGATCTAAAGTAATCGAAAAACGCAGAATCCAATAATCTTTTTTTAGGATCTTAAAAATTAGAAAAAAAAAATAAGAACAAAAAATAGAAAGGAAAAATTAGTGACCGATGGATGTGAATATCTAAGTCAAGATTAGTAAACCTATACTTAACCTTCTTAGAAAATTCTGTTATAAGTCCCCCCTAATCGTCCCCGCCATCTTAAACAGATATAAATCCCAAGGCAAAGGAACGACAAAGAAAAACCAATAAAACAATAAACAAAAACAAGAAAAAACGAAAAGCATGCAATTGTTTTTCGTTTTTTGTTGAAACAAAAACAAAAAAAGAAATTCACAAAAAGAGAAAAAACAAAAAGATTCAGTTTCATTTTCCTTCTGTTCCTACGTCTTATATAAAGAGTTTGTGTTTTTATTTCAAAGTATCAGTTTTTGAAAATATGACTAATCATGGAGATCAAGGAAGAGGAAAGCTTGTGATTAGGGCCATATTGTTGGGTCTCTATGGAATCATAAGCATTGTATGTGTGAATGGTACTAACCTAAACTACAAAGACGCCCTAACCAAATCCCTCATCTTCTTGGAGGCTCAAAGATCAGGCAAACTCCCTCCTAACAATAGGGTTCCATGGAGAGGTGATTCTGCTCTTGACGATGGCAAACTCGCAAATGTAAGTTTGTGTTATATTTAATCATCTTAACCAAATTTTGTTTATTCAGATATTAGATTTCTATTGAATAGAAGAAAAACAAGTTATGATGATGAGATAATTATATATGTCTAGGTCGATTTGGTGGGAGGGTACTATGACGCAGGAGACAATGTGAAGTACGGTCTTCCATTGGCCTTCACAATCACAACGCTGGCCTGGTCCACCATTTCGTATGAGAAAGAACTCCAAGCCACGGGAGAACTTGAAAACGCTCGTGCCGCTATCCGTTGGGGCACGGATTATTTGCTCAAATGTGCTTCTCGCAAGAACCGCCTCTATGTTCAGGTATGAATTGTATCTAACCTCATTTTCAGACATTTTTAATATAACCATGTTTTAAAAATGAAACGGTTGTGCCTATACATATGATAAAATAGGTTGGTGATCCAAATGCGGATCACCAGTGTTGGGCGAGGCCCGAGAACATGCATACTCCGAGGACGGTTTTGCAAATAAGCGACCAAGATCCCGGCACGGAGATTGCTGCTGAAACCTCCGCCGCATTTGCCGCTTCCTCCCTCGCCTTCCGCCATGTCGACCAACAATATGCCCGCAGGCTCCTCAACAAATCCAAATTGGTCTGCTTATTAATTTATGCATCTTTTAATATACATACATATATACTAGTTTTATTAATAAGGGAACTAGAGATTTGATAAATATTTCAAATTCAGCTTTTCAAGCTAGCCAAGAGCCACAAAGGTACATTCGACGGAGAATGCCCCTTCTATTGTTCTTGCTCCGGTTACAACGTAAATCTCATCTCTATTCTAAAGCATTTTCTCTTCTTTTTTTTTGTTGTCTTTGTTCGTATTGTAATTGGTAATAAAAATGTGAAGGACGAGTTGATATGGGCGGCAACATGGCTATACAAGGCAACGCAGAGGCAGGAGTTCCTTAGCTTCCTCAAATTCGAAGCCATAAGTGCTTACGTCGCAGAGTTCAGCTGGGATCTCAAGTACGCAGGAGCACAAGTCCTCATCGTCAAGGTAATATATATCCATAGTTATAGCTTTTCCTTTATGGTGAAACCAATTTATGGATAAATATATTTGTATTTATGTAAATGCAGATGATCTTCGAAGGTATGAAAGGACTTGACTTATACAAACAACAAGCCGATAGTTTTATCTGCTCTAATCTCCCTGACAGTCCTTACCACCAAGTCTTCACTACCCCAGGTCCTCCCTCCATCCATGCATTAACATATACATTATTTTATAAAACTGTGTATACGGTTTGATTCACAATGTGATCTTCTTGATTATAATAATTAGGTGGTATGATTCATTTGAGGGATGGAGCCAATACCCAATATGTTACTTCCACGGCTTTCTTATTCTCGGCCTATGCTGATCTTCTAAAGACACACAACCAAAAGATCACCTGTGGAAGCAAACAATTCGATTCAACACACCTCATGGCTTTCGCCAAGAAACAAGTAATATCCTCTAAGATTATATATCTCAGCATAGGAAAAGATGAAATGGCCTGAAGTTAACCCTGACGATATGTTTTCTCTATTCTATGCACGTTTCAGATTGACTACATACTAGGGCATAACCCACAGGGGAGATCGTACATGGTTGGGTTCGGAGCAAACCCGCCAAAACAAGCCCATCACAGAGGAGCCTCAGTGCCAATGTCAGAAGCCAACGCGCCGCTAAGCTGCCCGTTGAGCTTCGTGAAATGGTACAACAAGAACGTGCCTAACGCTAATGAGCTTACCGGAGCCATCTTGGGAGGACCCGACCGTCAAGACAAATTCCAGGATCTCCGGTGGACTTCTGTTTACACGGAGCCTTGCACTTACATCAACTCTATTGCCGTTGGTGTTCTCGCCAAGCTCGCTGCCTCGGCTTAGAGCAATCAGTACCACCTTTGAAACTACTTTGATGAAAAGTATTAATTCTAGGGTTTCCTTTACCTACTACTATGTTTGCATACACATGTGCCGATGCAATGTGACACTATTTTTCTTTTATTTTGCTCTTTGTAGGTAGCTTTTTGGAATTATGTTTTCTCCAAACTATGAAAAAGTTCATGGGTATAATAATAAGCCCTAACGATTTGAAACAATAACTAAGTGAAATCAATGAATAGTCGGAATGATAAGCCCATTCCGTTTCACGTAGATTGTTGTTTCTATACTCTATTTTTGTTTTATAATCTAGAGTGATGTTTTCCTCAATTTCTATGTAATTTGCATAGAATTTTCACATATATTTCAAAATAAGATTCATGTTATACCATTAATGATAATCCACTTTGATACAATAATAATTACTCAACTTCCAATAATAAGTTTTTTTTTCTGAGAAAGCTATGAGTAAGTTTTCACCGCCTTATTTGCCTATATTCAGTGGCGGCCAAACCAATTACAATAAAACTTCTTTAAATTAATAAAGTTGGGATTCTTAAAAATTAGGGTGAATTAGTTGAATAACATATTTATGGGAAAAAATTAGGTAACTAACATATCAAAAAATAAAATTAGGTACATTGCAAAGAGAAAAAAAATAGAGGACAAAATTACCCATACAATTAAATTAAGGTAAGTATTAAAAACAAAATCCCTAAAAATATTAAATTATTTATCTCTTGAAAATTGACATTTTTATCTCTGAAAAATACATGTAGTAAACTAGCCTGCAAACAAAATAAAATTGGATTAGAAAAAACAGCAAAACTCATATTTTAATATATATAGTTAACTATAACGGCTAACTATTTTAATATATAGTTAACTATTGTCGAAACTACATATTTTATTGATTTTAAAAGATAGCTAACTATCTCATACTATTTAGTTAACTATTATTTTTTAGAATATAATTATCAATTTAAAAGTGTAGTTAACTATTTTCATATTAGTGATTTCATAAAATAATTGACTACATGAATATTGTAATAGTTACTTATTTGAACAAACATAGTTAACTTTTTCATAACGTAGTTACCTATTATAATTATATAATTAAAAAAAACATACATAGTTAGCTATTATAAAAAAAATAGTTAGTTACCTGATTTTTCGAACATAGTTAGCTATATTAATGATCGCCAACATCGGTTCAAATTGAACGAAAAACGAGAACGATAGTGTGGAGTTTAACTAAGGAAAAAAACATCATTTTAATCTATTATTAGAATTTTTTGGTTCCAAAACTTTGATACAAAACAAAATGATTGAGCATTTGTTTTGTAGATCACAAGAGATATATATGATATTTGTGTAAGAAGAAAGAAAAAGTAGAAGAAGAAGAAGACAAAAGGAAGAAGAAGGATCAAGAAAAAGAAAAACAATTGAAAAAAGGAGGCTAAATAAATTAGATTAGGGTTAATCTTTTTTAAATATTTGTTATAATTTCATTTTTAATAAAAGATGTAAATTAATTAAGGGTATTATAAACATTTTATCTAATCTGAATATTATTCATTTAATTATTTTTTATGTACTATTAGATCCTTAATTATTGGCATAAAACCTATTATTGATGCCAATTTCCCTAAAAATTATTAATTTAGAGAAATTGTTCCTAGGCAATTCATAATATCTTTTATATATAGGAAAATACTACAAAAAGGCAGAAAATTTGAAAATATTATTTTATTGTTGGCACAAGTTTAAATAATATTATTTATATAAAATTTGGATAATTTTCTAATTTGGTTAGATATATTATTTGGCTGTATAAATTTAGAATATGTATTATTTGAATGGTTCATAGGCAATATTTTCGTAATAGCCTTTATATATAGAACAATATTGCAGAAAGGCAGCAAATTTGAAAATATTATTTTTACTGTTGATACAAGTTTAAATAATTTTATTCTATATTATCAAATTTGGACAAGTTACCGATTTGGTTAGATATATTATTTGACGGTATTCGAGATTCCTACGCGATAGTTTTATATCTATATATATATAATTTTAAAAGAAATATAAATCCAAAAGTAGGTATAAAATTATTTTTTCACTACTTTAAATATACAAACACTTATAAAATCATTAAAAATAGAGATTAATTGAAATTTATATATAGTATGGAAGATATAAAATTTTCACTCAAAAATAAATATTTTTTTAATTTCAAAATTATTGTTTAAGGAAAACATTTAAAAAGTAATTTAGAAATACATTAAGAGAGACATTTTTTTTTTGAAAAAAAGATAATCACTAATATGCTTACACATCATCTAATTCATAGACTAAATTAGTCAAAAATAATTTAGAAATACTTAAAGTAGAATATGATATTCAAATTTTATGTTTCATCGTTTTAGTAAGAAAATGATTGAACTATATGCCTAAATAAAATAGATAAATTAGGAAACAAATAGTTAGTCAAATAATATGTATTATTCTTACATATAAAAGAATATTCTTTATTTATTTTTGGAAGTCTCTATTTAAGCTAAGAAATTTAAAATATAGTTTGACTATGCAATGTATATCGGTATATGTAACGACGACTGTATCGGTATTCCCTCGAAATACATACTATCATTCAAACTTGCATCACAAATATATATATATATATATATATCATTCTTTTCTACAAGATTAAGACACTACTTTTTTTCTCTCTCTCTCGCGGAAGATTTTCACCATTATAAAAAAAAAACTCTTGTTTAGTTCATTCATCTCATGTCGTCCGGTGTGATTACAACGTGTCATGATCGTCTTAACAAGCGTGACTTTAAAACTGTTCAGTTTTTGGTTGAGATGAATAGAAAAAGAGGAAACAATTCGCATGAACTTGACCAAGTCAAAGCAATCTCTGACATTCTCATCGCGGCAGAGAACCGGCTTCCTAACGGGTTTACGGATTATTACGGTATGATTCGGGCAACCTCATTTGGACCGGTGGTAGTTGATGATTTCTTGAAGTTGGTGAAGCTTTTAGAAGGTACGTTTCATCGTTTTCCTTGTAGTGACGAAGCTATTAAACATGCCTTGCAAGCTTGGGAGTTCCTTTCAAAGCCATACATAAAGGCCCAATACGATTTAGCTATTTCCAGCCACAAGAGTTTCGAACAAAACCGTCAAACTCATGTGACGGAGAAGAAAGTTAACAACAAATGCGGTGGAATCGGTATCCAAGACGAGACACGCTCATAAAGATGGTGACAAAGCCGATGGTGGAAGATACCACAACATAGGTAATGTCCACAGCAAAACCAACACTACAAGAAAACAGGTAATTAGTGACTACAATTTGTGACTGATTTTTCAGTCACTAATTTTGCGACCGATTAATGACGAATTTGTGACGCCATAACGACTACATATTGTTAGTCGCAAAGTGGTGACAAATTAGCGACGAATAAAGATGGTCGTTAAGTCGTCGCAGATTAGCGACGAAATAACGACTACAATACAGAAGTAACTAATTAGCGACGACTTTGTGACTACATCCGTGGTCAGTAAGGCTAGTCACAAGTTAGTCACAAATTTGTGACACGTTTGTGACGCCGAACGGACTGTATGAAAGTGTCACAAATCAGTCACTAATATTTATGTCGGTAGCTATGTCGGCAATGAAGTCAAGTGGTTGGACACGTGATTAATGCGGGTGGTTGGTGAGTAAACTAACTTTTGTGACTCGTTCGTGTAGTCGCTAAATCGTCACTAAATCGTCACTAAAGCGTCACTAAATCGTCACAAATTTGTGACACTTTTTAAGAGTCACAAAGTAGTGACTAATTTTTATCTATATAAGCAACACACCCCTCCCTCTCCATTTACAACGCACCTCTCTTTCTTTATCCATCTATCAAACCTCTCTCTCTTCCTTAAAATCAGAAAAAAAAATCCAAAATAACCAAAAAATCCTAGAAAAAAAAACCCAAAAAAAGGAAAATTTCAAAATCACGAAAACACCGAGAAACCCGAAAAAAATCCAAAAATTATGTTTAATTCTAATCGAGAGTGGATGTACAACCGGATTGATCCTCGTACAAATAATATCGCAGATGAATTTTTGGTGGGGGTACAACATTTCTTGGAGTTTGCATCTACCCAATATTCGTCAGTTACAGGTGGAGGTATGTTATACTGCCCTTGCGCAAAGTGTAAAAATGATAATGGTTTTAAACAAGCTAAAACTGTTCGGTACCATTTACATAGTAGAGGTTTCATGGAAAACTATTATGTTTGGACGGCACACGGTGAAGATTACGATGTAACTGGGGCTGGGGTAGGTAGTAGTAGCTATTACGGGAATGCTGATCTTAGTAGCGGTAACCAAGAAACAAATTACGATGGCGGAGGAAGCAGTAGCTATTATGAGAATGCTGATTTTAGTGGTGGTAATGAAGAGTTTAATTACAATGGCGCAAATGTTTATGGTGAAATGGTTCATGATGCATTTCGTGGTTCGGTGCCATTTACTGATTATCACCATGAACAGGATCAAAGTGGAAATGATCCTGTTTATGCAGAACCTACCGATGACGCGAAACAGTTCTACGACATGTTAGCTGCAGCAAATACGCCATTGTATGATGGTTGTCGTGAAGGTCTGTCGCAGTTATCATTAGCAGCTCGGCAAATGAATATCAAGGCAGATCACAATTTAGCTGAAGTTTGCATGGATTCAGTGGCAGAATTGATGACGGAGTATTTGCCGGAGCCTAATAATGCAACTGGTTCTTTCTATGAGACGGAAATGTTGATGCGGAAGCTAGGATTGCCGTTCCATACATATGATGTCTGCGTAGATAATTGTATGCTCTTCTGGAAAGACGATGCGCAGTTGGACCATTGTAGGTTTTGTGAAAAACCGAGATACAAGGCTAGTCGGGGGCGCACTAAAATACCCGTTAGCAAGATGTGGTATCTACCCATCACTGACAGATTAAAGAGGATGTACCAATCCAAAAGGACTGCAGCGTCGATGAGGTGGCATGCTGAGCACCAGACAGAAGACGGAAAAATGGTTCACCCATCTGATGCGGAAGAGTGGCAAAATTTCAATCAAATACATCCACAATTTGCGGAGGAAACGCGAAATGTATATTTGGGTTTATGCACCGACGGT
This sequence comes from Arabis alpina, assembly GCA_900128785.1. Taxonomy (NCBI): domain Eukaryota; kingdom Viridiplantae; phylum Streptophyta; class Magnoliopsida; order Brassicales; family Brassicaceae; genus Arabis; species Arabis alpina. The sequence continues at coordinate 8,951,413 of LT669792.1, forward strand.
TTCAATCCTTTTGGAATGTCCAAAAACCATTCATTGTGGCCGGTGATCATGACACCGTACAACTTGCCTCCGGATATGGCGATGAAAAGGGAATATCTGTTTTTGACGATTTTGAATTCCGGACCAAATCATCCACGAGGAAGTCTTGATGTTTTTCTCCAACCATTGATCGAGGAGTTGAAGGACTTATGGAATCATGGAGTTGAGGCGTATGATGTGTCCTTAAATCAAAACTTCAACATGAAAGCTGTTCTCCTATGGACAATAAGTGATTTTCCGGCGTATGGGATGTTATCGGGATGGACGACACATGGAAATTTAGCATGTCCACTTTGTATGAGTGATACAAATTCTTTCTACTTGCCGGCTGGTAGGAAAACGTGTTGGTTTGACAATCATAGAAGATTTCTACCAGACAATCATCCATTACGACAGAATAAAGTTAATTTTCTTAAGGGAAAGAGCGCCTTGGACGAGTGTCCACCTGCAACGTTGACTGGTGAACAAGTATACCAGCGTATACTAAATACCGGAGCACCGAAAACATCAGAATGCGGTGGAAATGGGCATGAGACTAAACCTGCCGGTTATGGGAATTGGCACAACTGGCATAAAGAAAGCATGTTTTGGGAGCTTCCGTACTGGGTTGATTTGAATCTACGAAACTGTTTGGATGTGATGCATATCGAGAAGAATGTTGAAGATAACATCATGTATACTGTAATGAATGTCAAAGACAGATCGAAAGACAATCTGAAGTCAAGAGTAGATGTCGCAACGTTCTGTGCTCGGAAGGAACTGCATCTTGACGCCCGTGGGAATGCCCCATTCCCGATCTGGAGACTAACAGCAAAAGCAAAAGCTACCTTACTATTGTGGGTCAAAAATGAAGTTAAGTTTCCAGATGGCTATGTGTCAGATTTAGCAAGTTGTGCAGACATAAAAGGTGGAAAGTTTTCAGGAATGAAAAGTCATGACGCACATGTTTTTATGGAACGCTTGCTTCCCTTCATATTTGCAGAACTTCTCCCGCGTAATGTTCACCAAGCAATATCAGGTATATTTACATTACAATCATCATTATATTAATTGGTATTGGATAAGGATTTAAATGTTGGACTTATATAAAGAAATTGAACTGCAGCACTTGGAGCATTTTTCCGTGATCTAAGTAGTAGATCATTGGATAAAAGCCGCCTGCTAGTTTTGAAGGAAAATATTGTGATGATTATATGTAATTTGGAAAAAATCTTTCCACCGTCCTTCTTTGATGTGATGGAGCACCTTCCTATCCACCTACCATACGAAGCACAACTTGGCGGTCCAGTGCAATACAGATGGATGTATCCGTTTGAAAGATTTTTTGGACATTTGAAACGCTTAGCGAAGAACAAAAGATATCCAGCGGCATCCATCGTGCATGCGTACATGAAGGAGGAGATATCTTACTTCTCAGAACACTACTTTCCACCACAAATTTCTACAGCAAGAAGAAGGAGGTAATTATTAATTAACATTCACTTGTTTGTTACTTATATATGCTTCTCTTCCAATAACTGTACAAGACATGGTATTGTTTTTAGGGCTTCTCGGTATGACGAAGGCCAAGTGCCCGTATACAATGTAGATGTACCAGATATATTTAAGGAAGTGGGTCGTCTAAGTGGCCAAAGTAGTGATTTCTGGTTCAGAGATAAGGAATATAAGAGCGTTCATGCATATGTTTTGCGTAATTGTGAGTATTTCCGGCAGTTTGAGAGGTAATTGTGATTCATCGCACAATGATGTATAACATATTTATATAATTTTACATCCTTACGTTTTAGTCGTGTTTTGGCAACACAGCATTGTCGATGCACAAATTCGATTGGAAAATTCAGACCTAACTGATGACGAGGTCAGAGCAAAAATAGATGATGAATTTCACACGTGGATTTACCAATACGTATGTACTTTTTATGAGTTAATTGTTAAAATGTTCTTACGCATGCACAGGATTGACAAACTTTGCTTTTTCAATCGAATCATGTAGGTGAATGCAACGAGACATGAACAACATTTTCCACTATGGGTTTATGATATAGTAGACGGTCCTCTAAACAAGGCAACTGAATGGCCTATGTATTTTACAAGGGGGTATATGTTTCACACCGAGGACCACGGAAAAGACAGGAAAACAATGAATTATGGGGTTTGTGTCAGAGGGCAAAGTTATTCTGAAGCGTCTGTGGAATCTGATTTTTATGGAACCGTAGATAAGATTATCGAGCTCACATATCCCGGAGCGTTGAATTTGAAGATCGTACTTTTCCAATGTAAATGGTTAGATCCTACTCCTCACATAGGGACGAGAAAGAGCTCGGTAGGTGTTGTCGACGTCCTTAAAACTGGGAAATATCCAAACTACGAACCATACATATTGGGTATGTTTTCGTCATCCACATTATTGATTATATATATATATATATATATGTTTGTGTGTTTGTATTAATCAAATAATTAATTAATGTCAGGATCCCAAGCTGATCAAGTGTGTTATCTGACATACCCAAATAAGAAACGTCCTCGGAAAGTATGGCAATCTGTTTTGAAAGTAAATCCAAGAAATCGTGTTCAAGGAAAGTACAACGAGAAAGAGGTCGTTATTTTGCAACAAACCTACGATGAAGGATTAACGTCTACCGTTGATGAAATCAATGTCGATTCTTTAGTTGATCGCGCACAACCAATGGAAGACATCGATTTTGAGATTGGAGACGATGATGCAGAAGATGAGTTTCAATGTAATTTATCATCTTCGGACGATGACGACGAAGTTTGAACCGGGATTCAAATTTATATGTAATATATTTGTGTGATTGTATTTTACAATTTCGGTAAATTTTTAAAATTGATAAAGTATATATAAAGTTGTGTGTGTCAAAATACCGACTGAAGACAATGGCACAATGGTTTGACACTCACTATAAATGCATTCGTACCCGGGTTCGAACCTACTTGAACCACCCTTTTTTGGTTTTTTTTTAATTGATCAAGTATATATAAATTTGTGTGTATCAAAGTACCGACTGAAGACAATGGCACAATGGTTTGACACTCACTATAAATGCATTCGTACCCGGGTTCGAACCTACTTGAACCACCCTTTTTTGGTTTTTTAAAAAATTGATCAAGTATATATAAATTTGTGTGTATCAAAGTACCGACTGAAGACAATGGCACAATGGTTTGACACTCACTATAAATGCATTCGTACCCGGGTTCGAACCTACCCGGCCAACCCCTTTTTTGGGATTTTTTTACGTTGTGACTACCACCGAAATTAGTCACAAAATAGCCACTACTTTGTGACTACTTTGCGATGCCATAAAAACATTGTGACTACTTTGCAACTGATTACCCACGCTTTTTTTAAGTTTTGCATTTCAATCAATATATTTTAAGTTTCCTGAATTATATGATTAAAACTATTTCGATTGTACAATAAAACACACAATCAATTGATTATCTACTCTTTAATGGCTCAAAGACTGTTTTGTATTTAGGGTTTAATTTGCGACTACGAAAACTGAGTTACAAATTAGTCACAAAATAGCCACTACTTTGTGACTACTTTGCGACGCCATAAAAACATTGTGACTACTTTGCAACTGATTACCCACGCTTTTTTTAAGTTTTGCATTTAAATCAACACATTATATGTTTTTTTGTACTTTGTTTCGTATTTACAATGTATATAAACTCAAATGGTAAAAGCAAAATTATTTTTGGGTTTTTCAAAAACAAAAAATTATTTTCCAACTCTACAAGTAAATTGGTATGAGACACATAGAATTTTAAGAATTTGAATCTAAGTTTTGATAATTTTGTATTGTTTCACAAAATTTATGATTACTAATATTTTGATGATATAGTAGAACACACAATGAAGGAATGCATTTGAAATAATTTGGAGTTTTAGTTGACCAAAGTATTTGGTCCAAATGTTTAGGGTTTAGGGTTTCATTTGCTACTACTACCACTGAGTCACAAATTAGTCACAAAATAGCCACTACTTTGTGACTCACTTGTGACGAATATTTGGGCCTACAGAACCAAATATTTGGGCTTCAAGCCCGCTAACGCTTAGTGACGAATTAGTGACGAATTAGTGACTACACTGAAAACAAAAGGAATTCAGACCGATTCCCAAATTCATTTCGCACAAACCCTATTTTTTTGTTTTCTCTCTTCTCCTCTACACGATTCGACTCTTTCATCGATTCTTTCGATTTCTCCACAAAATTGAGCGTTTATTGTTCGATTCTCTCTTAATCGTTTATTCTCCATCTCTCTGTATCGAATCATCTTCTCGATTCGATCCGTCTGTGAAGAAATCGATCGATTCTTCATCTCTCAAACCCTAAGCCTCCGATTTTGTCCTTCTTCAAACACAACCACTAATCTTCATCTCTTTCTTTCAATCATTCCAGTCTTTACTCTTTCGAAACCCTAACCGACCTCCTTACCCTAAACCAGATCGAACGACGTGTTCGATGGCGAAAACAAGGATAGGGGCTCCACGAGGGCGTCCTCAGGGAACCGGAGGACGCGGTGGAAGAGGCGGAGGTGGCGGTGGAAGAGGTGGTGGTTCTCAGAAAACCTCTAAGGGTCCTGCTGCAGCTGGTGGTTCTCGTGCAGACGCGAAGGATGAGGGGAAACGTCCTGCTACACGAGGTGGTTATCTGAAGCTCTCAAAGCCTGCTGGGAACCCTACTGCTGCAGACGGTGGTTCTCCACCACTCTCAAAGGCTGATGGGAAGCGTACTGCAGCAGACGGTGGTTCTCCGCCACTCTCAAAAGGAGATGGGAAGCGTCCTGCTGCAGCTGGTGGTTCTCCGTCTGTCTCAAAGACTCAAGTCAAGGATCTTGCTCCTGCCAGTGGTTCTAAGAGACTGGCGGCGCCTCGTGGATCAAATTTAGCCGGACATGACAAGGACGCAGCTTCACCAACCACACGAGTTAGGTTAAACAGCGGTCAGACATCTTCAAGTAACTCCAACCGTCAGCATACGACTCCTTCTCAGGGTACGCCGTCGTCTCAAGGGACTGTCTCAGTCTCTCGGACTAGGGATGTTCCACTTCAGTACCCTCCTCTATCAAACCGTCCTGCTCCTCCACCGTTTCGTCTATCTCCAGAACTCAATCTCAATCTCCAACCAGGCAGTCGGGAGATTGAAATGGAAGATGAGGAAGAGGAAGAAGATGAGGAAGATGATGAGGAAGGTGGTGATGACGCGGTTGAAGACATGGAAGTTCAGTACGAACATGTGATTCAGCAAGAACCAGAAGGGCAAGACTACCAGCAGCTGTTGGATGATGTTTTGGCTCTTCCAGGTCGTCAAACTCTGCCTCTCCTCAGTCACGTTCCCACAGTTGAAAATAGTATTTGGTAAGTTGATTTTAAACTGTCTTTTATTTTTGTAAATGTGTAGTTTATGTGTTGTATAGTTTGGTAAGTTGATTTCAATGGTTTGTTTAGTTTACATCGATCTATATGCCTCTCATTCTTGTTAACTGGTTATTTGGTAGCTAAGTTATTTGGTAGTTTGCATCTGCTAGCTAACTTGTGGTAGATTGGTAGTTTCTTAGCTTATTTGGTAGTTTCTTAGCCTCTGTTTCTTAGCGTATTTGGTAGTTTCTCAGCCTCTGTTTTTATCTTTTTGCGAGGTTTACTCGAGACAAAGGCAAACTTACTCGTGTCATCGCTGGAATCTTTCGTCACAAGTTTGATGGACCTTTCTACAGCTGGACTGTCACACCTATCGACAAGCAAGAAAGATACTTCAGAACTTTTGCGGTAATCTTTTCTGCCTCACATACTTTCCAATTATGTTTCAATTATGCATGTTTAACTATGTTTTTTACTGTGTAGAGCAAGTACAATTGGGAGTTAGGGATCACTGACCTTGTTAGGTCTCATTTCAACAAGATTGCGACAAAGCGGATGAGGGGAATTGTGAGTCAGGCTAAGAAGAAGGGGGTCAGGCCAACATGGATTGGTGAGAAACTTTGGAATTACATGTGCCTCCATTGGGATACTCCAGAGGCTCAGAGTAAGAGCATAACGGCTTCCAACTCTCGTATGTCTCATCGTAATGGACTTGGAGCTCACAGACATAGAGGTGGCCAGTCTTCTTACTTGACCATTCAACAAGATATGGTAATAATCTTTTCTTTTCCTTTTCTTACAAATAAACTTCCTCTAATTGATCAATCTTATCTACTATTGCAGGAGGAGGAACTAGGACGACCAGTCTCATGGGGTGAAGTCTTTAGGAGGACTCATACCAATGACGATGGCTCCTTCATTGATCAGAAAGCTAAGGAAGTCACTGAGACTTATGAGAATGCCCTTCAAGATGTTCTGGAGCAGGAGGCCGATGCACCAGAACAGTCAGATTCAACTCTCGATTCAACTCATCGGAATCTCACAATTGCTCAGAAGAATGAAATCTTCCTTAAGGTATGTTTCTTTTCTTACCCTTTCTCTTCCCCTCTGTTTTTGTTTTCCATGTGTTTATGCTTCAATACCATGTTCTACAATTTGGTTCATTCTCAATTAGGTGATTTGTCAGTGTACTTCTTTGCTACCATTGTTCTGTCACTGATTTTAGTTTATGAATACTTGAGCTTAGAGTTAGGGTTGCTTAAACTTGGATTTAGTATTATCATACTTGTATTTAGGGCTGTGTACTTGAGCTTCCATTTATTATTGATCAAACTGGATTTTTTCTTTACTTGTTGTTGCTTGGATATGTGTATGTTGCAGTGTACTATGTTTGATATGTGTATGTGTATGTGGATATGTGTATGTTGCAGTGTACTAGGTTTGATCCCAAGGGTAACCCTTACGGAATGGGTCAACTATCACAGGAGCTTGAGGTAAGGAATGGGAAGAGGAAGACCTGTTACGCTGAGTCTTCTACAACATCTCTCTTAGAGATCCAGGACGACCTTAAAGAAGCTCGTGAAAAGCTTGCTGCACAAGATGAAGATAACAAGCGTCGTGATGCGGAAAATCTGCGCCTCGCTAATGAGCTCAAGGATAGTCAGTCGAGGATTGCTCAATTAGAGAAGATGGTTACCGATATCATGATGACCAACGGTCAGTCATCCAACTCCCCTGAACCAGAACCAAATCCACAACACACAACAACCTCTCCCCAAGCTTGACAATATGACTCTATCTGCAAATCTCTTACTCTTAAACTCTTGAACAAACTTTTTATTTTTCAATGTTTTGTATAATTACCTCTTCTACTATAACACTCTAAACTAATGTTTAAATACATATGCTTTGTTTAATTTAGAAGAATTTTAGCTATGAATTTGATTTAGGCTTTCCAAAAACTCTCAAATCTAAATAGTATCCATACCAAATTTGGAACTGAAAATAACCAAACACTTTCTGGGAGTCGCTAAGTCGTCGCTTATTCGTGACGCTTTTGATACTAATTTGTAACTACTGTAAAATTTAGCCACTACAAAGATTATCACTAATCAGTCGCTTATTTGTGACTACCAAATCGTCACTAATCAGTCTCTTATTAGTGACTACAAAGGCGTCACTAATCAGTCGTAAATTAACGATTGCTAAGAATAGTCACAAAGTAGTCACAAATACCACGCGTCGCTACTTCGTCGTTTATTTCCCACTCCCTACTATTGTCGCAAAAGCGTCGCCAATTTGCGACGACGATACAGTTGTAACAAAAGTGTGACTAATTTGCTACTATGTACCGCTGTCACAAATTAGTCGCTAATTAGCGACGTATAAAACAGCGTAACAAAGTAGTCGCTAATCTGCGACTACTAAAATTAGCGACGACATATTTGCGACGTCGTGTTTCCGTCACTAAGTAGTCGCAAATGACCCATTTGTGACGATTTTGTGACGATTAAGGGTGTCACAAATTATCTGTTTTCTTGTAGTGCAACTGGGGAAACAACAGTGGTAGCGACGGATTTGGTGGTAGTGCTAGATTCAACAAAAATGGTGGATTTAGTGGTGGTAGAGGCGTAGCCACTGGTTGTGCTAGAATCTTTCAATCAGGGTTTCCTAACAATAATTTCTTTATCCCCAAAGAACATAATCTTGGTCGTGAAACTGAAAATATAGTAATAGTTGTTTCCGATGATGACAGTGATGGTGACGATGGAAATATTATAACAATGGCTCGAACAGCGAAATTGTGCAATGTTAATGGAAGAAAAGTGAAAATGATACCACCGAAGAAAAAGAAATACTAAAGGATTCTTCGACAAGTAATGCGAAGAAGAAGAATATTTTGCTTAAGTTGTTTAAAACTAGTTATTTTTTTATAAAATAATAATAATAATTTTGATTTCTTGAGATCATTTTGTATTCGAATCTATGTTTTTTCTTTTAGTTGTTTTTTCTCTAGATTTTCAAAATCTAAAGTTAAAATCTCAATCTTTGTTTATTACAATAAAATATACTTGTCTCTTTATTTATGTCAAAACATTTACTTACATGAACAATTTTCAACATATAATCAACGATTTTTCAAACCATAGCCGCGAGAGAGAGGAGAGGTGGAGAAAAAAATGTGATTAGCGTTTTCTTCTTCTCCGGTATTCGGTGCATTATATCGGCATCGACTGTGAGAGGGTAACTAATAGTTTCTACGCTGATACATTAGATTTTGTAGAGTTAAGGTATTTTTACGCATTTTCAAATAGAGTAGGATCAAAAAATTTCATTAACCCACAGTTCGGGTACGAATAAGCCAGCCAAAAACCCTACACACAACACAAGTATTTGAGTACAAAAATTAAAAGTGGTAATGAAAATCGAGAATCAGAAAAAGTAAATTTTTTTTGTTGTTGACTAATTTTGCTAGTTAAAAGCAGATGCAAATAGTGTCATATTAAAAGTGCAATAAAACTCCCATTCGAAATTCATGTGCTGAAATAACTCACACACCATAAGTACACACTGCTCTGGGTCAGTGCAGGAACTAAAAAAGAGAATCGCTTTCGTTTTTATTTTCTTCTTCCTTGAAAATCGAATTCAACCACAAAACCCAAAATTCGAAATTCCCTTCCTTTCACTACTCTTCTCTCTTACCTTTCACTACACTTGTCTCTTTTTGAAGAATCTATCTTTCTCAACAATAAAAAGACTTCCTTTTTCTCCGGTTAAGTCTTCGTCGTCGTAGTCATGCATTCCGCGTTGGAGCCTGAGAGAAACCAGGAAGATGAACCAGGAGGAGGAGGAGGAGGAAGCAATTCTCTTAAGAGAAAATTCTCTGAAATCGATGCTCCTTCTTCTTCTCCTATGATGATCGACTCGGACGCTAATGGGTATCTTTTATCTTCATCTCCTTGTACTTGATTTTGGGGTTTCTTCAGGATTTTAGGCTAAAGTTTACTTTTTTTTTCTTTTTCTGAGCTATGAGTTGAAAGTGTATGAGGCTGCAAAGAGCAGGAACATAATTGCTCTTCTGGGTACAGGAATTGATAAGTCAGGGATAACTAACATGCTTATCAAAGCCATGGCTTCTTCTGATTCCGCTAAAAGATTGATAACTGTCTTGACTCCAACTGTTAATCTTGTCAAACAGGCATGTCTTCCTTCTCGCTGTCTCTTCTTTTGGTTGTTGTATGTGAGAGAAAGATAAAAACTGTTACTTTTGGGATTAAGCACTTTGACTCGATGATTAATGAATCACCTTCTTGTGTATTGTTTTAGCAATGCTGTGAGATCAAAGCACATGTAAATCTTAAAGTTGAAGAGTATTTTGGAGCTAAAGGAGTTGATAAATGGACATCTCAACGCTGGGAAGAGGAAGTTAGCAACCACGATGTAAGTTTGTGTTTCTCTTTGGGTCTGGTTTGCTAGTTATATGCCAACAAGTTACTTCTTAGTAGTTTTGGTGAAATATATCAGAAGTTCTTTTGTGGTTGATTGAGCTTTGGCAGAATGTTGCAATCCATTTAGTCATGAATGGTCTTTGAGGTTGATTCTTTGTTTGTTTACCTGTTTAGCCCATTCCGATTTTTTTTGTACATTTTTTGCCTAGAGTTTTGGGGTTTGTTCTCTTCCATTGTTGATTCTTTCATCGTCTTGTTTGCTCGAGCCCTTTTCATAGATTTGCGATCACTAACAGCTATCACATGCATTTTCTCTGCTGTCGAACCCAAGTGATCTATCTAGTGTCTGTTATCTGCAATGATATTATCTTTTGTCTGGTTCAGGTCCTGGTTATGACTCCTCAAATACTGTTGGATGCCCTCAGAAGTGGATTCTTGAAATTAGACATGGTATCTCTTCTAGTTATAGATGAATGTCACCGCACCACTGGCTTTCATCCCTATGCCAAAATAATGAAGGTGTGTTTCATCAGGAATGAAAAAGACCTATTATTGTTACATATGTATTTTCCATAACCTGACTGTTTCTTTCTGGTTTGCATGAAGGAGTTCTATCACAAATCTACTGACAAACCAAAGATATTTGGATTAACTACGTCAGCCGTCGTTAGAAAAGGCATGCTAAAGTTTATCTTATCTTCTGTATGTCAAACTGACTGCCTCTGAGAATATTTCCTATGTCTTGAACTGTGCAGATAAAGTGTCAGAACTTGAGAACGTCATGGACTCACAGGTACATTGTTTTTGTGTAACAAGCCAAGAAATACTAGTTCACAAATTAATGTTCTGCAACTTATACTTTGGAATCAGATTTTTAATCTTGAAGAGCAGAAAGGGGTGGAAAAGTTTGCTACAACAGTAAAAGAGGGTCCAATATTTTATGACCGACCACCTTTCTGTAGTTTGGAATTAAAAGAAAAGCTGAAAACTTCGCACCTCAAGGTATATATGCTCACTGAGTATTGCTCTTTCCTAGTGTGTTTCCACGGGCTTGAAATGTTCTATTTTGTTCCACAGTTTGATGCTTCTCTTTCAATGCGTCAAGAAGTGGAAAAAAGCAGTTTCTCCAACATTGATGATAAGCTTAAGACACATCAAAAGGAAATGTCCACTAACTACAGCGAGATTTTGCATTGCCTTGATAATCTTGGCCTGATTTGTGCACATTTGGTAACTCCCTATCCCATTCTACCATTTTTATTTTTATTAGCGGTTAATCATCTGCTCATTGTTATTTTCCTTTTCACCAGCACCACTTTTTGCGCTGAATAATTGTTTTGTTCTTTGTTATCTTGCCTTCATTAAAGGCGACTCAAGTCTGCTTGGAGAAAATCTCAGTTTTTAAAGAGGAAAGTGAAGCTTACAAAGAATGTAAGGAATTCCTTGAGGATATTTTATCCACGATTGAGGTGTATGTGAAGAAAGGTACTGTATTCGAAGTTCTGTTTTGCAATGGGCAGTTTGACTTCTAGTCACTGTGCTTCATTTCTCTCACTTGACAGAAGATAAGAATTTTGTAGATTTGCAGCAAGACAATCTGCCAGCAGTGAATTTGGGACGTATATCTCCAAAGTTACAAGAACTCTTCCGTCTATTGGATTCATTTAGGTAATTCAGATTTTTCGTTTTCAACTCCCAAAGTTGCTACAAAATTTCCATCTGTTCTGACTTCTTTAATGCGCTTACAGAAGTGAAACACAAAAGCCGTGCCTTATTTTAGTTGAGAGAATTATAACTGGGGAAGTGATCAAAAGATATGTGGAGAAAGAAGCTTCTTTAGCTTACCTTAATGTCTCCACCCAGGCATTGGCACAGAATACGCAAATTGAAATCTCTGATTCATTTCATGTTGGCAAGGTTGTTCTTCATCACAGTCCGACGATTGACAGATTCAAATATCTTTATTTTCATTTTTTAGTAGCTGAAAGTTTATAACGAATGCAGGTGAATCTTTTATTTATCACTAATGTGATTGAAGAGGGATATCAGGTACCAAATTCCTCATGCATGGTATGTTTTGACTTGCCGCAAACAGTGTGTAGTTACTCGCAGTCTCAAGAACTCACCAAACAGAGTAACTCTAAATCTTTTATGTTTCTTGAAAGGTAAGAGACAATCTTGATTAATAAAATGTGTGAACCGAAATCCAGTGCTTTCTTTTGCAGCTCAGTTTTTAATACTAATTATTGTAGGGGGAGCCCGAAACAAAGAGACCATCTGTATGATCTTATGCGAAGAGAAGTCCCAATGCGAGATTCAGAAACTAAAAACGTGAAACTGAGTCCACCTCCAGTGACAAATGGGGATGATGTGAAAGAAACGGGAGTCACGGTTATTCCAAATTCTAGCATCACTGTCTTTGAGGAAGCAGCTGCCACTCAAACTATAATTGATCCTCCTAGTACAAATGAGCACTTAGCATGTAAGAAGTTACGAAAACTGGACTCATTGAATAACACTCTTTTACAATGTAGCGCCAACAAGAAGGTTGCCTCTTCTAAAAGTAAATCATCTTTATCGGCTGCAGGTATGTTTTATTATATAATTTCTCAATATGCGAGTGTTGTGATTGTGGTCTTAGTTCTTTCATAAGCTGCTGTTAATTTGCACACACCAGCAGTTGCACATCATATGCGTATGTCTAAATTCGTGGAGCTTTTCTTAACTTTTATGTATGCATATATAATTTGTTCTTTGGACAGGTTCAAAAAAACGTAAGGAGTTGCACGGAACAACCCGTGCAAATGCATTGTCAGGAACCTGGGGAGAAAATCTTGATGGCGCCATCTTTCAGGCTTATAAGTTTGACTTCAGTTGTAATATTTCTGAGGAGGCATACTCGATTTTCTTTCTTTTGATTGAGTCAACCCTTGCGGAGGATGTTGGTAATGTCGAGATGGACCTTTACTTGCTCAAGAAGTTTGTGAAGGCTTCCGTCTCACCTTGTGGCCAGATACGCTTGAGTGACGAAGAGGTACCTATCACACTCTGATTCTGAGGGATTTTTGCAGTTTCTGATTCATGTCTTGGGTAATCATGCAGATGAACAAAGCAAAGTGTTTTCAGCAGTTTTTCTTCAGTGGCATATTTGGAAAGTTGTTTGCTGGATCTAAGTCACTGGGAACAAAGAGAGAGTTTTTGCTTGAAACTGACACAAGCTCTCTTTGGAACCCTTCCTTTATGTTTCTACTGCTACCAGTTGAATCGAATAGTCTAGTTTCAAGCGTGACGGTTGATTGGTCGGCTATCAACTCATGTGCCTCGGTAGTTGAGTTCGTGAAGAACAATCATCTCCTAAAACTTCGGGTTAGTGATGGAAGTAATTGCAACACCTCATTCGGTGAGGAGGTTTTACTCATGGATGAAGAAGATCAAACGGATCAAATTCATTTTGCCAACGGTTCGTCTGATAAAAATAGTCTGGAAGAAATGGTGGTCATTGCAATTCATACCGGAAGGATATACTCTATAGTTGATGTTGTAAAAGATTCTTCTGCTATGAGCCCGTTTGAGGATGCTGAATATGCTAGCTATGCAGATTATTTTAATAAAAAGTGAGTGATTCTATCTATGAATGTTCTCTTAATTTACTTTGGTAACTTATGATAACTCTGTAGTTAATGTCGTTCCCTTTAATCAGGTATGGGATTGTATTGGCGCACCTGAACCAGCCATTGTTGAAGTTGAAGCAGAGTCACCATGCGCACAACCTTTTAGTCAACTTCAATGATGACAGTAAGTTGATTTCTGAGAGACTTTCTAACACATGGATACATTTTGTATGTTCTGAGGATATTGTAGTGGACAAGCTCTAAGATGTTGTCTTCTATGTAAATGAACAGTGCTTGTGAAGACGGAATTAATAGCTGGTAATGTGAGAAAAAAGAAACCGAATATCCATGCACATTTGCCTCCGGAGCTTCTGGTCAGAATTGACGTACCGCGTGCTGTGGTAAAATCAATCTACTTGATGCCCTCAGTGATGCACCGCCTAGAGTCTCTAATGTTGGCCAGCCAGCTTAGGGAAGACATTGATTGCAGCATCGATAACTTTAGTATATCGAGTACATCGGTATGGTTTTTGACACTATCCGTCATTTAGAGATGAAACTAGATATCCCAATTCTCAATTAACTCTTGTATTGATTAACTGAATCAGATTCTTGAAGCACTTACAACACTGACATGCTCTGAAGCGTTTTCCATGGAGCGGTTGGAACTACTTGGAGATTCAGTCTTAAAGTATGTTGTGAGCTGTTCTCTATTCCTTAAGTATCCTGACAAAGACGAGGGACAACTTACGCGGCAGCGGCAATTGATTATATCAAACTCAAATCTTCATCGCTTGGCAACAGATCGCAAACTCCAGGTATCTTCTAATATATGTAAGTAATGTATTATATATAAGAAATATATTTTATATTTGGATTTTGGTTTTATAGGGATACATAAGAAACGGTGCTTTTGAACCGCGTCGCTGGACCGCACCTGGTCAATTTTCCATGTTTCCCATTCCTTGCAAGTGTGAGATTGATACTAGAGAAGTACCATTGGACCCAAAATTTTTCACAGAGAACACGACTACAAAAATTGGAAAGTCTTGTGACATGGGTCATAGATGGACGGTTTCAAAATCTGTATCAGATTGCGCAGAGGCCCTGATTGGTGCCTATTATGTTAGCGGTGGATTGACTGCGGCTTTTCATGTGATGAAATGGCTTGGTGTTAACGTTGAGTTTGACACAAAACTAGTCATTGAAGCCATCAATAAAGTTTCTCTACGGTCTTACATCCCTAAAGACAATGAGTTGACAGAATTGGAGGCAAAGATCCGACACAAATTCTCTGCAAAGTTCCTTTTAAAAGAAGCTATCACACACTCCTCTGTTCATGAACCCTATTCATATGAGGTATGACTTCATTATTTTAGCATGCATCATTTGTCTAAGTTTTTCCCAGCTTTTCTAATCTCATTCTATCAACTTATTCTTCGAACAGAGATTGGAGTTTCTCGGTGATTCTGTACTGGATTTTCTAATCACCCGTCATCTTTTTAGCTCCTACGAACAGACAGGGCCTGGAGAGATGACCGATCTTCGTTCTGCATGTGTAAATAACGAAAATTTTGCACAAGTTGCAGTGAAAAATAATCTGCATACCCACCTTCAACGTTGTGCTCCAACTCTTGAGGCTCAAATAAATGAGTACTTGATGTCCTTTGGAAAGCCAGATGAAACTGGTAGATCAATCCCTTCAATACAGGGCCCTAAGGTAACAACGTACTTGCATGACCATTGAAAATCCCTAATCGAGATTTAGGGTTACAAAGAGAGTAAATAGGATGACATACTTTTCTGTTTTGGTTTAGGCTCTTGGAGACGTGGTGGAGAGTATTGCTGGAGCATTGCTGATTGATACAAGGTTAGATCTTGATCAGGTGTGGAAAGTCTTTGAGCCATTGCTTTCTCCACTTGTAACTCCGGATAAACTTGAGCTTCCTCCATACCGGGAGCTCAATGAGCTATGCGACTCTCTTGGGTATTCCTTCCGGGTGAAATGTGCAAATGATGGTGTGAAGGCACAAGCCACGATCCAGTTACAGCTGGACGATGTTCTTCTGATCGGAGATGGATCTGAACAGACAAATAAACTGGCATTGGGAAAAGCAGCTTCACATTTGCTTAAGCAGCTTGAGGTATATGTCCTGACGTTTCCCACGCATTTGTGTCTGTGTGATGTATTCATTTGCTGAAACTTTCTTTGGTTTTTCAGGAGAGAAATATTTCACGTAAAATTTTGATCGGGGATAATCAAAGTTCCATGGATGTTGATCTTGCTTGCAATCATACTGACAAAGAAACTCCAGAGTCAGATTCTACTGAAACTCAGAGTGTAGTGATCCCAGGTAAGCGTGCATCCACTGTTATTTACCTTGTGATTCTTCTTCATTTTGTTTCGGCATCCAGGTTCTGCATATAATGATTTGATGACTTTCAGTTATCGGACCTATAAACATGAAGAAAGGCGGGCCTCGTGGAACTCTACATGAATTCTGCAAGAAGCATCTCTGGCCAATGCCTACGTTTGACACCGTGGAAGAGAAGTCTCGGTAAATTCATAACTTGTGTCTCATTTTGATTTAGATTTCTTTATGCTCCCCAGAATCCTGACTAATCTTGAACTGATAACTTTCTTGTATCTGCGCAGAACTGCGTTTGAGTTCGCAGATGGCGATGAGAAGCGGACTAGTTTCAGCAGTTTCGTATCGACCATAACCCTTAAGATTCCCAATCGTGAGGCTGTATTGTATACTGGAAAAGCCAGGCCTGACAAAAAAAGCTCCTTCGATTCTGCAGTAGTGGAACTGCTCTATGAGCTCGAGCGCCGGAAGATCGTTACCATACAAAAGTAAAATAATTTGGACTCGTAACAAGCTAATGCTAAATAATTCACATTTAGTGATCTCGCGCGGATACTGAAAACTCCCAAATAATCGACTCTTAGCAAGTTACTTATCTGGAAGAGTAGTGTATCCACTAGGTTTATATATTGTTTTGTATCTCTGATTTATCTGAGAATTAACTGCTATCACTTGATAATAAGCTCGTAGACATTACTACAGTTGAAGCTACTAACACGTTTCAACATCTCGAAACCATTCCGGGATCCGAGAAACTCAATCCGTTTGAATACAGTCTTCCCGCCTTTCACCACCGAGTCTGCTGCTCTGAGCTTTTCTCCGTGCCTCGAGTTGGTGTGAATCGCTGCTTTGATTTCCTCCTCGGACATGTTTTCCTGCGACAGTACATACAAAACAAAAACAAATTTATATATGGTTTTGCCAATGAGAGATCCAAACGCCCACATAATGTAGTAAGACAATGTACCTGATAGAATGTGTAGATGTGTTGGAGAATCTGTTGACAGGTAAAGCCGATTTCGCTGAAATACGACCTGGAAGAAGGTCCCATCTCACCATACCAATCGATTGGAAGTAGTAACGTTATAAAATGGTTTCTGTATACCATTTCCATTCTCTCACTGTCATGCCAAACACACAGAAACGATAGCAGCTTTTATAAACCTAAAAGGATAGCTTGGATCTCGATTTACAGTGATGAGGGAGAAGAAGCATTGAAAATGGGAACCTTTCTGTGAGCAGTCTCATGGAGTGAGTGAATGAATCATTGGTTTTAGCATCAAAGGCGCCTGATGCAAACTTTCTGTCATCTTCATTATCTATGAAAACATTAGCCGTTGAGGTTGGTTCAGAGATTGTCCAACACACAGAATCTAGGAGGCTACTCAGATTTGACGGCTGGATCAGCGTCTTGCTCATCTGCTTGAAGAGAAAAATCAAGTAAAAAAGTGCGGTTTAGAGATAGCTTGGTTGTTGAGGACAAAACATAGAAAGAGATGCAGTGCCTTTGCGTGGCGCTTCGTAACAGCATTTTTGGCAGATTCCACAGTCTTCTGCCTTTCTTTGAATGTTGCTAACATCGAGACATCTTGAGGAACACATTCTCTGCGGGATTCCTGTAAGAATGCAATATCAAAGGATTAGAGACTTCATGTCATGGATACTTACACGGACAAAAACAACGAGAAGATACCTTCCGCAGATTCTCAAGCATTGTCCTAAGATCTCTTGCTAAATCGGCTGACATTCGGACTAGAGTTTGAGCTGGTTTCTCTTCCAACGTCTTGTGAAGCCAGAGTGGCTAAAACAGGCAACATTTTGTATAAGCAAGCAAATCGTAGTTAACTCGCGGCAAGATGGAAGACGGGTTCTTATTAGCTAACCGAAACAAGATCGCTCGAGTGACCAAGATATCTCTGAACAGAGCCAGCTTCACATACAACATGACTAGCATTACAACCACTGAACCATTGACTCATGAGCTTTGCACCTCCTTCAATAGTAACCTGTGAAACCTGCAAGACTTGGAATGTAGAGTATATTCTACTGATGCACTAGCGTTTGCTACAATCAGATACGTCTTACTGAGAGTTGACTAACCCGTCGTCGCACTTCATCTGAAATATCGGGATCGATAAAGACTGAATAGCCTGATAAAGCCAAGTCTTTACTTCTTGTGACCTCTGTTCCGTGAACTCTTCTATGTGAGCTTTCGAGATTTTTGACAGTGTACAAAGACTCGCACAACTTAACTGCAGCCATATCACAACTAGTTGATAAAGAAACAAGACCCTGATAGCTCAGACACGTTTAAGATTAAGCCAAACTCACCATTTCTGCGAACGCTGTCCACAAACCACCCGAGCGTAACGATATGCAAACTATCTCTTCTCCCTTGTTTCAAGGCATGTTCAAACTTGCGTCCATCGTAGCTGTAATCTCCTTAAATGTTAAGTAATAACACAATGATACAGAAATGTTCCTATAGTAACTAACTAGTTGTATAATTTTGAGATTGAAACATTAATGGGAAGGATATCTGAACAACCAAATGTGTACATAGAGAATGCAAAAGAGAACTGTATTGACCACCAAGTTTCTCTGTAGCTTCTTTAACCTGTTTCCTTGCCTCTGCATACAACAATTCATCCGATTGATTATGGCAAAATTGGATTCAAATTCGATTGGTTTACAGAATCAAGAGAAGGAAAGGACCTTTAGAGAGACCGGTTACGCAGATGATCAGACCGGAAAAAGGTCCGTCTGATCGAACCGGTGGTTGGAACCGGGAGGAGGTGGTGGTGGTGGCTGGAGAAACAGGCTCCGACGAGAGATCGACACGTCGAGAGTGCGTGAAATCCACGCACAGCTTTGAGCAGCTCTTGCTATCGATCACTTCTGGTCTTCTTCTAACGATAGCTTCCATTATAAATTTGAATCGTGCAGTTCAAGGAAGAAGAAGAAGAGGGAATTATAAAGTAAATAAAAGATTATGAGTATCTGAAGAAAATAAGAGAGGCAAGCATGATCGTCTATGTTTGGAAAGTAATCTTTCCTCGTTACAATTCAACGACTTGCTTCATATTCCTATTTTACAAACACAATTAAATTCTATCGATTTTTAGCTAGATCTATAAATCAAAAACCAGTAAAAATAGAAATAAAATGACTCAAAATCCGATTTTGTATATCTTTTTCATGAAATGGAGTTTTGGTCGTGTGCGGAAGATTGGTTGGCATTAACATGCAATTTTTTTCATCAAAACCACCGACTGATTGAAAAAAACCCAAAACACAAACCAAGAATCACAAACAAAACGCTTCAAAAGAAAAGGCAACAACTATCTTTGCGAGAGGCTTAACAACTTGAATGTTAAACAAGTAATCAAAGTAAAAACTAAAACATCATTGTTCCAAGTAAGACAAGCTTTAAAGACAAAATGCAACTATCTGTCTTTTGAGAGGTCCAACAACTTAAAAGGTTCGCCATTACAATCAAAAACTAAAAAGAGTTTCAAAGCCAATTCATCATGTTTGTGTATCCACAAGCATCAATCAAGAACTGGTGCCTCATTAACGGTACTGCAGATACAATAAAAACCGAACAGAGTCAATAATCATACTAATGAATGAAAAACATAAAAAAAGGAGATGCAAACCAACAGCATTATATGTATACACAATTGGATTTACCTTGATGAATCCAATCTCCTTGGCGTTGCTACGGAAGCACTGTCTGCAACAGTTCAGACCATACTTCCTGATCAGCCCGTGGGAATTCCCACACACACGACTACATAAAGACAAACACAGTCAGAATCTTGACTGCAAAAGAAAACACATAGCTCATCTCATACCTGTGCAACAATTCCACATGGTTAAGACAGAAACCAATACAACATTCTCATACATAAGTTAATCTTATGTGCCATAGAGAGAATATAGCAATACTCATACATGAGCTAATCTCTCTCTTTTATAGCTATATATATCCTTTGATATCCCTTTTCTGTGTGGTATTACTGTTTTTATAGTGGATTTTTGTGGAACACATACATCAAAGTCGCACAAACACAATCACAGTTAGGAAACAAAAACAATGATTAATGCAATTAAAAACTCCACAATGAGATATACTATTCACTACACACTACACACTACACACTACACAAGCAGTTACACAGAGACAAGTATTTGCAAATTACAATTTCACAAACTTGAAGTAATATCAAATGTAACAACAATACACAAATCATTTTAGTAAACCTCTCTGTTGTTACTTGTCTACACTCTAAAGGCAATACAGATTTGGCTCATTTTAGTGAGCTACTGTAGAACATATACATCAAAACGCAATCACAACTAAATACAAGAATCAATGGAATCAAAAACTCTTCAATTAAAACTATTCAAGAGAGGAAGAAGATTACCAGGTGCGAGATCCAGGTCCGTACTTCTTAGGATGAGAGTTCCAGATATTGTCGTGTCCCATCTTGTTTGATTGCTAAAGGCCTGAGAGAGGAAACAACAAACGGCGACGAGAGAGAGACTTCTTCAAAACCCTAGAAAGCTGAATTTTTATAACTGATCAGATTTTTTTATAAATGGGCCAGAATCAAAAGGCCCATTAAGAAGCGGATTCTTGTATTAACTTGTTTTTCTCGTCTTTTGTTAATATTTGGTAAATGAATCTATGGCCACTCGACCTCTAATCTCTCTGCAACTCTTTTCTTCTCTTTCATCTTCTTCGTTAAACCCAACTCCACAATTTCTCTACCTCTCCCCAACCAAACCTCAACTTAGTAGAAAGTGGTCAAGGAGGAGTGTTCAGTGCTCGGGTAATCTCATCATTCACCCTTCTGTTCTCTTCCTTGGCGGTTTTGATGGGGGAGATACACAGACTTTCATTGTCACTATTAGTCTACTCGTTGCTATTTCCCTCTCTCTCTTCCTCGGCTTCAAGGTTGGAAAATCCCTAACAAACCCATTTCTCATTTCATTGATGGGTTTGATCTTTAGTGTCTTGTTGTTGATTCTTGCAGGGAGATCCTGTTCCATGTGAGAGGTGTGGTGGAAACGGTGAATCTCTTTACTCATTGTTTTTTGCATTATAAAAATTATTTAACTCTAGTCCCCTAGGAGAATAAATTATCATCTATGTGGTAATTGATTTTGAACCAAGCTTGGTTTCATTCAAACACTTGTTTACAGTCATGTAGAGTATGTTTCAGTGTTGTTCGAAATTGTAATCTTTGTTGTTGTTTGATTTATTTATGGGTTTGAAGGAGGAACGAAATGCGTATTTTGTCAAGAAGGGAAGATGAAGGTGGAATCCGGCATGGTTAGCTGCAAAGTCTGCAAAGGTTCAGGTACTAACCAAACCTCCTTGTCTTCATTTGGTTGTGTGTTTCATTTAGCAGCATATGAATTGAGGTTTTTGGTTTGTTCATGTAGGTTTGGTTTTCTGCAAGAAGTGTAGAGGTTCCGGATATTCTCGCCGTTTATAATAACACCAACTCCTCTTACTATTTCATATCAAACATCAATGAAATTGTTCTCAACATTGGTCTTTTGGACTAATATGGTATAAATTCTAACTTGTTTATAGTCATATACCAAAATTGTGGAGTGTATTCCCTGTTTACACAGTTTTTTCCCGATTTCACTTGTTTAGATCGGTTCAGATACGAGCATAGTTGATTTCAAATCGGACCAAGTAGTTAATGCTTTGATTCACCGTTACTCATGTACCCATGATTTACCCTCTTACCAGCTTAAACTATCCGAAACGATCTGAAATAACTATTTCTTTTTGTTGGGGAACAATTAACATATAGCCAAGATAATGGTATCATACATTATGATTCATAGTTCATACTATCATTGGTCTGTGAAATAACTATTTTATTTTGTTGGGAACGATTAACATGGACCCAAGATTCAATGGTTCTATATAGGAACATTTACCTTAAATATCACTTTTGAAGTTTTAATCCCCTAAAATGCTTCTTCAGTTGTTGTCGCCTGATCAAAAAAATTTAAAAATCCGAATATGTTTGCTCGTGTTTAATAGTTGAGTATGCCTCCTCTTAAATCAGAGTGTTTAAAACTTATCATAAGGCTTTTCAGTTTTCACAGCCTTGGGTGGCATATATCAGTCCATTCCATCTGATCTCATACCTTATCTTACCCAGTTAGGCACTAAAGGAAACCTTTCGGCCTTGCTTCGTGTCTAGAACCATTTTCGAAGATTCATAAAATGAGCTAGATCATCCGAGTCTTATATCAAGAATGCTATGTGTTTATATAGATTTAGTTCATGGATTCAAGACAATGTGCAAAAACCGTAATTACAATAAATACTAAGAAATTAGGATAATTTTTGAAAAAGAAAATAAATTCAAATACCTCACAAACAGTTACACCATTAGTATTTTTATACATTGGAAGATCCAATCTGATTACACTAAGCTGGTATCTGAAATCAGTTTCCGGTTTGAGTTAATATAGTGTCCGGTAACCGGTTCAGTATTTTCCGGTTTGGTTAAAGTCAGGTTTTCTTGGGAAGAACATTTTATTAAAGAATTAAAAAAAACAAAAGGGCACAACGTTTGACAAGTCAAAAATCTCCTAACGTTCCGATAAATTCAAAAAACTCAATTAAATCTCATCCGTTAATCAACACGCTTCCTCCACCCTCCGATCTTATCTCTCTCGTCTTCTTCACTCATCAACGTTTCTTTATTCCTCCTCTCTCTCCCAAAATTTCAAAATCCTATTCTCTCTCTCACTCACTCTCTCAAAATCCAATCAGAGAAGATGCCGTTTATCTCCGAGACTGCTAGTGCCATCAAGCGCCGTTTCGGATTCAACAACGCGTCCGAGTCCATACGCTCTGTGCCGTGTACGCCTGATGCCACCACCGTCTCGAGGGAGACTCACGCTCATCAGAACTCTCTGGTCGTCTCTTCCGCTGTGAGAAGTATGTCCGATTTTGACGAAGATGGAACCATTTTCGCTGGATCTGCTCAGATTTCGAGGTCTCATAGCTTTGACTTCAACGACGATCCCGCTTTCTGGAAAGATCACAATGTCCAGGTTCGATCTCGTCTGTGATGATTCCAATTTCTGGTTTCCTTAGTAGATTTGAGATTCTCTGATTTTGGTGTGTTAGCGATTAATTTAGGGTATGAAATCGTACTTGTGTTGATCTTTCTTTGAATGTTGAAATTAGGTTATCATAAGAACTCGTCCGCTTAGTAGTTCAGAGATTTCTACACAAGGGAACAACAAATGTGTTAGGCAAGATAATGGTCAAGCAATCACTTGGATTGGGAATCCAGAGTCTCGTTTCACATTCGATCTCGTTGCTGACGAGAATGTAACCCAGGTACTACCGCCTTTTTGCTCGTTTCTGCGTTCTTTTAAACTCGGGACTGTTCTTGAGATTTGAGAATCGCTTTGGCCTTACAGGAGAAGATGTTTAAAGTGGCTGGAGTGCCTATGGTGGAGAATGTTGTAGCTGGTTACAATAGTTGTATGTTTGCCTATGGACAAGTGAGCTTTTTACTTTCTCTGATTCTGAGTTTTATCCGCGTTTACTTCGAGTGTTTCCAGTATGATGATAGTCTTGATTTGCAGACTGGAAGTGGGAAGACTCACACCATGCTTGGAGATATCGAGGGAGGAACACGTAGACATAGTGTCAACTGCGGGATGACACCTAGAGTTTTTGAGTATTTGTTCTCAAGGATCCAAAAGGTTTGGTACCTTAAAGTCTTTCTCTATGCATGTGTTTTTGCTATGAAATGTTGTGTGCTAACTTATCTGACTAATCTGTACCAGGAAAAAGAGGTCCGCAAAGAGGAGAAGCTACACTTTACTTGTAGATGCTCATTTCTGGAGATATACAATGAGCAAATCCTTGATTTGTTAGATCCATCATCTAATAACTTGCAGGTATACATGCCAAATCTATCTTCTCTTATTTACATAGATATCAAAACTTGTGATCTGATTAATCAAAGCGTGTTTAACATCCTCTTTCGCAGCTAAGGGAAGACCATAAGAAAGGTATTCATGTTGAGAATCTAAGGGAGATTGAAGTTTCAAGTGCCAGAGATGTTATTCAACAATTGGTGCAGGTAATTCATTTTGCTTCTCCATCTTTTCTTACTCTGACTTGCATCCGTGCTATATATACTTTTTCTCACTATCAAAGTTTGATTCTATGTAAGTTTAAGTTTCTCAAATAATCTATCCTGCCTTTGTTTAAGTTTCAAAAAGTTTTCGGGACATATTCTCTGAATTTGTTTAGTGAAGCTTGATGACGCTATTTTATTTCACATCCATCTTTTCTTTTGCTTTTATTAACTACTTTGCATGCTAAATGCTCATGTCTCATTTCATTTCTTTTCATAATGGTTTTCTTATGCAACTTCCACAATACACTTATCGGTTTGACCTTTTTACTGTGTAGGGTGCTGCAAACAGGAAAGTAGCTGCTACTAATATGAATCGCGCAAGTAGTCGATCCCACAGTGTATTTACATGTATCATTGAAAGCAAGGTAATCATTTTTATTTAACTTGTCAAAATGAGAAACTGTTATTACATGTATATGTTATCAGTTTCTCAGTTAAAAATAAACTGACCTGTGTTTTTTATTAGTGGGTATCTCAAGGTGTAACTCATCATCGTTTTGCAAGGCTTAATCTCGTTGATTTAGCTGGATCTGAAAGGTAACATCAACTATCAAGTTTAAGGAATCAACTACGCTTTCTTTGTTTAAGATATTCTGCTAACATCCGGGGTATAGGCAAAAGAGTTCAGGAGCTGAAGGTGAACGCCTCAAAGAAGCAACCAACATCAACAAGTCTCTTTCAACATTGGGGTAAGAATACATCTTTGCACAAGCGTCAAGTATTCTAGTTTGGTCTTTGTTGTATATTTTGAATGATTTGGCCTTTACTGATTTTGCAGGCTTGTGATCATGAATCTTGTAAGCGTTTCCAATGGAAAATCCGTCCATGTTCCTTATCGAGACTCAAAGCTCACATTTCTGCTTCAGGTAAAAAGTCTTCTTTCAGCATGATTTATTTAGCTTGAATTTCATCACTCTTTTATATATCTACAGGATTCTCTTGGAGGGAATTCAAAGACAATAATAATTGCTAATATTAGCCCATCTACCAGCTGCTCGTTGGAGACCCTTAGTACCTTGAAGTTTGCACAGCGTGCCAAGCTTATTAAGAACAATGTAATGAATTTTTGTATTGACAACTTTTAACTTTTACGTAGTCATGCATCTGGTATTGTGTACTAAGTTTAATTATGTAAAATGATCTTATACTTAATAGGCAATTGTCAACGAAGATGCATCTGGAGATGTTATTGCTATGCGGCTACAAATTCAACATCTCAAGGTAGTTTTTTCAGCATAGAATGTTTCTCTATCTCTCCCACAGATTTGTTCTAAGTGTTGCAAATCATATTTTACAGAAAGAAGTATCCCGATTAAGAGGAATGGTTAACGGTGGAGTAGACAATCAGGACATTGACACTGTCTCAATGGGTTGCCCTGCTTCTCCAATATCTCTCAAGTGGGATGGGTTCAATGGATCATTCACTCCTCTGACAACTCACAAAAAGATGTCTAAGGTTTGAAACTGTTTTTCCTGATAAGGAGTTTTTATAAACTAAGCTATTGCTTTTTTTTGCGAATTTGATTTTTATTTGTTCTTAGAATTTCGCTTGCTTTGTAGGCAAAAGACTACGAAGTTGCACTAGTTGGTGCTTTCAGGAGAGAGAGGGAAAAGGATGCTGCTTTACAGGCTTTGACTGCTGAAAATGAGGCCTCAATGAAGTTGGTACGTTGTTAACAGATTCCTCACTTGGGATTCAGAGATTCATGTACTGTGTAAAATCAGAGGATACTTGAAGAAAGAATGATGTAATTCACTAGTTCATAATTTATCTTTTCTCTATACAGGAAAAGAAGAGAGAGGATGAAATACGAGGGCTGAAAATGATGTTAAAGCTCCGAGATTCGGCAATTAAGAGTTTACAAGGTTTAGCCTCAGGAAAGATCACTGTTGAAGCACATCTGCAAAAAGAAAAGGATGACCTTTTAAAGGAGATTGAGGTGCTACGAGCTCAGGTTGACAGAAATCAAGAAGTTACCAAATTTGCCACAGAGAATTTAAGATTGAAAGAAGAGATCCGAAGGCAAGACTCTGAGAAAATTTCCTACAGTATTTTCCCTCAGGAATGTATATATTTTCTATTTGTTTTGTTAAACTTTCACTTGCAACACAGATTGAAATCGCAATGTGAGGAAGGTGAGCGGGATATCTTGAATCAACAGATTCAAGCGTTACAAGCCAAGGTGAAAATATTCTGTCATTTCAAGACCTCAGAAGTTTTCTTATGATTTGAACTAGCATATAACTTGAATCAATGTGCAGCTTCTAGAAGCTCTTGATTGGAAACTCATGCATGAATCAGAATACTCCATGGTTAAAGAAGATCGTAACATCAGCAGTATGTTCTGCTCGAACGAGGTATGTGCTTATGATTTTCTTTTATTTGTGCTGATAGTTTGCTGCAAAAAGTGCCTAGTCTAGACTTTGAAAATGTTTTGACTCTTGGTTTTGTTTTTCTTGCAGAATCAGGAATCAAAGAAACTTTCAGCGCTCCAAGATGAGAATGAATTCCTCCGGATGCAGGTTATTATTGCTTCAGTCTATTCAGTCTGGTTCTAATGCCTCTTTATTCATTATACATCAGACTAGATATCTCTAACTTATTGCTTCTTTTTGCAATCTGAAGGCTATTCAAAATCGGGCCGAAATGGAATCTCTTCAGAAATCACTTAGTTTTTCCATTGACGAGAAGGAGAGATTGGAAAAGTAATTTACTGCACACAATATATATCTCAGTTTCAGGTACAATCAATAAGCCTCAGCTCATCTCTTTGGATTTCTCTTGCAGGCTAGTGGAAAATTTGGTTAAGGAGCTTGAGGCAATAAGATCCCCAGGCATGGTTGGCGATGATGATCAGATGGAGGTTAAAACAATGGTTCAAGTCATTGCATGTGCTAGTCAAAGAGAAGCTGAAGCACACGAGACAGCGATCAAGTTGTCCAAAGAAAATGATGAACTGTGCCAGAAAATAAAGGTCCTGATTGAGGATAACAATAAACTTATAGAGCTGTACGAACAAGCAGCCGCAGAGAACAGCACTAGAGCTTTGGGGGATACTGAGACAGATTCATCAGGTAATAATAATGCCGAAGCTCAGGAAAATGCTGAAATTGCTCTGGAGGTCGAGAAAAGTGCAACTGAGGAGCTTACGAAAATGATAGGAAACTTGGAGAATCAGCTTAGCGAGATGCACGAGGAGAATGAGAAGCTGATGAGTCTGTATGAAAATGCGATGAAGGAAAAGGATGAATTCAAAAGATTACTTTCTGCTCCTGGGCAAGAGAAGCTTAGTGAAGTTGATGTTGTTGATACCACTTGCACTTCTGACACAGAAATGGAGCTGTGTGACCTTTCTTCTGAAAGATCCACAGAAGCTTTAAACTCAGCAAGGCTGAAACTCGAACAGGCGCAGGAAAAGCTTTCCCTCTCTGCCAAAACCATCGGAGTGTTCTCTTCGCTTGAAGAGATTGTTTTGGACATTATCAAGCTGTCAAAGGAAAGCAAAGAGGCTGAAGACAGAGTTAAAGAGCACCAGTTCGAGCTAGGATCAATCGAAGCTGTCTCTGATAAAACTAATGCAAGAAAAGAAGTTGCAGAGAAAAAGCTGGCCGCTCTCAGATGCTCACTATCAAACTTTGTATCATCTGCAGCTTACTTTCAACAGCGAGA
This sequence comes from Arabis alpina, assembly GCA_900128785.1. Taxonomy (NCBI): domain Eukaryota; kingdom Viridiplantae; phylum Streptophyta; class Magnoliopsida; order Brassicales; family Brassicaceae; genus Arabis; species Arabis alpina. The sequence goes on from LT669792.1 coordinate 8,979,146, forward strand.
AGAACGGTCAAGGGTGCGTGTGAATGCATCTTCTGATCATCTAAACCAGAAAAAAGAAAAGCTAGATGTTCTCCATTCTTACAAAAGAGAAATCGACGCTGCTATGGGCAAGATACAACAATGTGAGGCAGAGCTAAAGAGTAACATCGTAATGTTGAAAATAAAAGTGGATGAAGAGAACAGGAGACACGAGGAAGAGAAGGTTCTTTGTGCGATTGATAACATTGAGAAGATCAACACTCCTCAGCGGAACACTCTGCTTACAGGCAAAGCCACAGATTTGCTGAAATCCGAGGAAGAGAAAACAAAGCTCCAATCTGAGATGAAGCTTTCCCGGGAGAAGCTGGCTTCGGTTAGAAAAGAAGTTGATGACATGAACAAGAAATCTTTGAAACTCGAGAATGAGATCAAAACCATGGAAACAGAGATAGAGAGAAGCTCAAAGATGAGTTCCGAATCACAGATGGAAATGGAGAACACAATCCAAGAGAAGCAAAGTCTTGAGGAGATGGAAGAACAAGGGAGGTCTGAAATACAAAACATGATAATCGAAATTCACCAGCTTGTCTTTGAGGCAGAACTGAGAAAAGAAGAGGCAATGATTGTAAGAGAAGAGCTCAACGCAGAGGAGATTAAAGCGAAAGAGATGCACAAGGCTACGATGGAGACAGTCGACAAGGCGTTGAAGACTCTGGAGGAGAAGGAGAAGAACAGGAAATCTTTACTATCAGGCAAGATTGAAGAAGAAGTAAAGAGTGTTTTGGGTTTGGTTCACAAGGTTGCTTGAAGATTAGGAACTCTGCTTAAGACATGCCTTTTTTTCTTTAAAACAGTCTTTTACATTTCAAATTCTAGGAAGTATATCGCTTCTTTGAGACTTATGACTTCCTGAGCTTCAAATTCTAGGAAGTATAGTCTGTCAACTCGATAATCTTGGCACGAAGTTATTGGTCCTGGATTGTAAATTTCTTATCCTTTCTAGTTATGATTTATGTTGTTACACCAATAACTCTGGCTCTGGTTTTTGTTGCTTATGGAAATCTTCAATTGCTTAACAAAATGTTGTTGTTGAATTTAATTTGCTTCCTTGTAATTGTATACATGTGAAATTAAGAATTGATCTTTCCTTGTGATTTGACATAAGGTCTAAGAGGGTCTTGTTCAATTACGGTCACTAACTATTTTTACATAGTTCAGGAAAGCATATATGCTACAATGTCCGATGCTCATCTAACCTCGGTTCGTGGAGGGAGGTGTCCAAGATGCTTGTGATGATGCCTCGAAACCGAATATGGAGATTTTTGTAGCTAGTAAGCCACATTGAGCATTTCTTGTTTCATCTTCTCTTGCAGTTGACTAGTTGCAAGCATGAGTATCATCTTCTGTGCATTCTTGAGTGGTAATCTCGTAAATCATTGAGTGTTAAATGATTTTGTCATCCACAAGAGAAGTAGCCGGAGAACTTGATCAAAAGTGTAATCTGCTGCTACTGAGAAATGTTGTGTGCCAAGACGAAGAGAGATGTCCTTTGGGCTAATGGTATTTACTACACTTGTGTTTCCATTTTTCAGGAGTTCGCAGTGCCCAAATGTGTTGCCAGTCTATTAGTCTGATAGACCCTGCAAGGTTAATTTTGTCTCCTTATTATCCTTTGTCCTGTGTTTAATAGTTTTTCCACCATGGGGTATTTTCCACCATACTGGAGACTTCAGTTGTGTTCTTGATGTTTCAGTCAGGAATTGCTTGAGGCTGTTGAACAGGAGAGGAGCTTCCGTTTCACTCCTAGAAACGCCACCGATGACGACTCTCAGCGATTTTGAATTGCAACATATATGTACCTCTTCTGATACCATTAGACTTGTTTGCATCTTTTAGTAGTAGCTCAGTGCTTTTACTCTACACATGTCTCCCCAAGCAGGCAATATAGAGCAGGAACATCACAATTCCAGTCCTTTTCAGATTCACTAAGACACTCCTTCATCTATTAGATACATACAATGTATGTTTGGTTTATATCACTACTAATTATTGTTGTTCTTAAGCTTTTTGCATCTCAGGCTAACTTACTAGTTACTACATACAATTTATTTTTTAATCTTAGGCTCACCAAGACTTTTTAGTTAGAGAAAATTACATGAAATGTCACATGTGTGTTTGCTTAACACAGAATGTCACTTACACACAAATATTCCAAAACTACCCTTGGTGTATGTGTGTAGGAGTGCAGAAAAGCTGCAGAGACTTTGATGTGTTGTCAGTTTATAAAAATTATTTTAATAAAGTTGGATTAGACTTCATTTAATGCTGAAAATAATCATTTAATACTCGTGAGTGAACGCTTATTATTTAATGTTAGAGAAATTATATTTTTAGGATATGTACATAAATGTTAAATATTATGTACACTAAAATAAAACCACATGTACGCGAAACCATATACACATGCGTCATTGTATCTGCTCAATAAAACCATATCTACATAACATTTATACATATGTAATTGTAAGGACATGAAAAACAGACAATATACGCATACAAAAATATCATGTTGTTATCATACATGAGTGTTAAATATCATGTACACTAAAATAAAACTACAAGTACGCGAAACATATACAAATGTGTCACCAATCATGTACGCTCAGTAAAACCACATGTACACAACGCTCATACATATGAATTTATAACCATACGGAATGTACAAGTTGACGGTGGTTGGATTGTGTATACCGTGGTGTGTCGGTAGTCGAAGCGTGTACACAATGATGTTAGTTAGACTGTGTACACAATGACTGTGGTTCGACTGTGTACACCGTGATGTGACGATGGTCATATAGTGTGATGTTGGACTGTGTACACCGTGATGACGTACATTTCATCATTTTGTGATGCTGGTGTACGTACATCCTAAAGAAAAACAATGACAATTCTTACTCGGAATAGTCGTGCCGACAACAACTCTTTGTGGAAAGGCGGAGTATCCTCTTGTTCCATTGTAGGTGAAGGAAAAGGTCCGTCTTGCGACAGTTTGGTTGAAAGTGAAGGTCCGTGTGACAACGGTTCGCTCTAAGGCAAAAGTTTGTATGGCAACGGTTCGGTCGAAGGTAAATCTGACATCAACGATCGGCGGTGGTGGTTTCTAGGATTTTCTTTCATTTGGATTAGTGAGAGAGAGATAGAGGCAAAAAAGTTTTGGTATGTGAGAGAGAGAGAAAGAACTCTTGTGATAGATATTTTACAATAAATTATCATAAAGTACTTTTGTGGTTTTTAAAGAAATGTTAAAATAAAAGTTTATTAAAAAACTTCTCATGTCAGACGTTATTATAATTAAAGCAGGGAGAGAGTTAGGTAATGGGTCTCGATATTTAATGCTAGAGAGAACATATTATTTGTGTACGTACATAAGTGAGATAGATGGTATGGCGCACATATATGAGACAAATGTATACATTAACATTTAATATACCATCAAATCTACAACATTTACATTATTTACTAGTTTAAAAGGCAAACTGAATCAACTAAACATTTAATATAAAATAAAAGTTATAAACTTACGTCAGATATATACATACACAAAAATTATGTACACTCAATATAAATTCATGCGTACACCAAACCATATACACGATCACAGTGGTCAGACATTGTACATGGTGGTGTGCTGGTAAAAGGACAGTGTACACGATGACGGTGACAAGACAATGTAGATGATGACAGTGGTTGAACTGTGTACACGATAATGGTGGTTGGACACTCTACATGGTGGTAGTTGGACTTTCTTTGTTCCAGACTCTCGTCAGCAACCACTTATTCGTTCTGATGGTGACTACATAAACCTCTTCGTCGTCCTCATAACTCGCATCCGTAGTCTCAAACTTATAACATATACATTTTTAACTAAATTTAAAGACAAATTGTGTACGTAAATATAGTAGCTATTCACGTACATAGAAAAAATTAACGTACATTTCACTGTTTTATAACGTTGGTGTACGTAAATATAGTAGCTATTCACGTACATAGAAAAAATTAATGTACATTTCACTGTTTTGTAACGTTGGTGTACGTAAATATAGTAGCTATTCACGTACATAGAAAAAATTAACGTACATTTCACCGTTTTGTAACGTAGGTGTACGTACATCCTAATTGAAAATAAGTTCACCGCATGAAAAGAGATGGGTAGTCGGAATAACAAATAGTATTCCTAAACTAGAGTTTCAGAGGAAAATCAATGAGTTCGCGATGATTCTGAGTAATTTTGGGTTCGAATATATGTTGAGGTGAGTGGCAGAAGGAAATTTTTGTGGCCGGGAAAGTTGCATCGACAAGATTTGGGAAGACAGAGACTCGTCAGGTGGCGGTTCCGTTGTTCTCATCGGTAATAAGAGATTTCTGGTGCGGTGGTGAGAGATTTATTTGATAACTTTTGGTTTGTAAGAGAGATAAATATAAAAAAAGTGTATTGATTAGTGTGAGAGAAGACCATAAAGTAGTATGAACATACACGGTTATTTAAGTTGGAGAGATGTTGAAAATAAATTTTACATTATTTTGAAAATAAATCACTTCAATGTCAGAACATTCAGTTATGTGTATGTATATAATAAGGGCAAAATGGTCATAATGTGGTGTAAGTGACAAAATGTGATATATGAGTTTTAGAGTGTGACAAAACTGAAATTTGAGTTTGAAAGTGTGATTTATTTGTAATTATTTCTTTTAGTTATTGTAGTACTCATTTGACTAAACAGAAGTTGGTCCTACATATTTCCATAAAACTTGGTCACATAGAACTTGTACACATAGTGTCTTAGAGATTGGTGTTCTAATCGCAATGTCCTTTGTTCCCCTCGCTCTCTCGTCCTCGTGTTGCTGGTAGAGTTTGGGATAGTGGTGTTTTACTTGGCAAATCTTCCGGCTCTTGTTTTTTGGCGCATAGTAGGCATCAAATGACTTCTTAGGAGAGTTTGGGTCTTTGTTGCGATGTTGCTGGTTTGGCGTTTGATTTAGGGTCCCTTTTCTTAAGGTTTGTGTATCCTTTGACCTCTTAATGTTGTATATTGTTAGACCCAATCTCTTGGGTGTGAGGTTGTTTGTAATTCTCTTTCAAGTATCGATATTATTATCCAGATGACAAAAAAAAAAAACTTGTATACCTAGTTCTGTTCAAGAGGGGACACCAACTTCTCTTCGGTTCTGATTTAAACAAACACAAATTGGATTTTGATGGATCTGTTCTAACTCATTAGAGGAGAAAGATTGGTCTGTATTTAATGTAACAACTCAAGCCTCGAAGAGCATCTTTTATTACAAGTACACGAGAGAGATTCACAAAGAAAGAACAGAATTACACCAGGAAACTTAGCTAGCAGAGACAGTGGAACTAAATGTGATCTTGAATTTGAAGCTGATGCACGTCAGTCGTCCGCCATCCTTGTCTTTGATCGTCATCTTTAGCGTGTAAGTTCCCTGTTTCAAAGAGATGTATTGTTAGATTAGAGAAGCTACTCTTATAACAGCTGATTATGATGGGGCAATCTCAAACCAGTGTCAAATGAAAACATGTAATAGTGTTTATCTTGAATGGAAAGAGCGTTAACAAATCTTACAGGTGGTGTAATTGAAGGCAATGTCTGAGAATGAGAAAGGACAAAGCTGCCTGGTGCGATTGGGCAGGATGTCTCATCGCAGAGGTCATGAGTTTCGGAATGGACATGAATTCCAAAGTAAGAAACACTGATTACTACTTGTCCTCCAGAGATGTCTTCGTCTATACACACCAGCACACAAGATGTTATCAAGGAATGTTGCAGCTCAAAGTATGTTGTACATTTTCAAGAAACTTAAAAGAAGTAGGAAGATGATGAGAGGGATTCACCTGTAGAACCCGAAATCTTGAATGTTGCCGCTTGGCCACTCACAACGGGATCAGGAGAGATCTCAACACCCTTGACCTTAACAGGATCGAGCCTCTTATCTACAAGAATGTTCGAATAAGATTAGTATGAGAAACTGGAATTCTCCTGCAAAGAAAAGCTTCTTGCAATTCGTTGACTTCTTGTCTTTTTGACAAAGCGTTCCAAGAAAGAGAGAATCAAACACTATAGACTCAAAGCATGTTGCTTCGTTGCTAACGAGAGAAAAAACAAAACTTTCTGTAATAACAAGCAAGAACAGAGTGATTGATGAAAAGGGTAAATAAAGCTTTGTATAAATTGAGCTTTTAGCCTCCATGAAACTGATAATCTGGACATATTACATGCTTCCAGATAGTTAAGTTTTCTTGAAAACCAAAATCTTGCAAGAACCAATCAAATTAAAAGCAGCAATAAGTCTTAAATCAGAGTAGAGAATGAGAGTAGAGAGTCTTAAATCGAAAACACCTAATCGCATAAGAGAGAAGAAACAAACCGCAGTAAGAGAAAGAAGTGGCATGCAAAGCAGGCAAGAAGAAGAGGAGAAGAAGCAGAGGCTGAGCGTGAGGTATCGCCATGGATGATTGATTGGTGAAGGAGAAGAAATGAGGGATTTGATTTTGATGATGATGAAAAAGAGTTTGACAAATATATTTGTGGTAGTTGGAATCCAACGGTGTACAATGGGCCGAACCATCCAACGGTTTCAGATTCTTAGTTACATTAAAAACATGTAGACACAAAAAAACTCATAAAAATATCCACCAGTCTGAGAAACTAGTAGGTTTCTAGACATTGTTTCTTAAGATTAAAATTCCCTAGGATGTTCCTCAAAATACCATCCTACGTGTTGAACCAAGGGGTAGTAGGAGCATGGAATTTTCCTTACAACTATAACAATCTTATCGATTACATTCAAATCAAAAGTAGCATAGGATCAATTTATTTTAGACCATATTGCATTTGGTTTGATTACTTAGGCGATTACTTAGGCCCCGTTCGTTTTTGTTGTTGGCATCTGCATCTAGAAATTGTATCATGATGTTGTTTTTTTTTGTTTTTGATATTTATATCTAGATGTAGCATCTGAATGCAAGTTTGTTTGTTTTTGTATTTGTAGTTGACATCTAGATGCTGTTAATAAAAAACTAAAAAGGACATGTTTTATGTTAATGAATTTTTAGAATTCAAATTATATTTACACTCAAACGTAATTTTGCAGTTTTGGCGGAAAACGTAATTTTGCGGTTTTGATGGGAAAATGCTATATTACTGTTTTTGGCGGGAAACGCAATTTCGCGGTTTGGTCGGAAAAGCGAGATTTTATGATTTTGGCGGAAAAATATGATTTTATTTTTTGCGGAAAAATGGATTTTTGCGGTTTTGGCGGGAAAACGGAATTTTATGGTTTTGGCAGGAAAACAAATTTTTTATGGTTTTGGCGGGAAAACGTGATTTTACTGTCTTGGCAGAAAAACATGATTTTGTGGGTTTTGCGGAAAAACATGCTTTTACGGTTTATGCAGGAAAATAGATTTTTGCGGTTTTGGCGAGAATGGATTTTTAATGGTTTTGGCGGAAAAACGTGATTTTATTGTCTTGAGAGAAAAACATGATTTGTGGTTCGGCGGGAAAACGGGTTTTTACGGTTTTGGTGGAAAAACGTGATTTTATGGTTTTGGCGGAAAACGTTATTTTACGGTTTTGGCGAAAAACATGATTTTACGGTTTTGACGGGAAACCGTGATTTTACGATTTGGTATAAAAACGTGATTTTATGGTTTTGGCGGAAAAACGTAATTTTACGTTTTTGATGAAAACACGATCTTTAAAAAAAATCAGTTAAATCTTAAAATTAATTTTAGTTATATTGAAGGTTAAATTAGTCTTTTGAATTTTGAGATGCAAATGTTAGCATCCAAACTCAACTTTTTTTAGCATCTCAAATTTTTAGATATTTGAGATATTTTAGATCTTACATCAAAACGCTGCATTTAGATGTTAATCTAAAAGTGACCAAACGAACAACATCGGGAGCAGGCATTTAGATGTTGCATCCAGTAAAATAAAACGAACAGGGCCCTTGCATCCAAACGCTGCATTTAGATGCAAATCTAAAAGTGACCAAACGAACAACATCGGGAGCAGGCATCTAGATGTTGCATCCAACAACAAAAACGAGCAGGGCCTTCGTGTAAACAAACTTTTAAATCCTCATTTTGTGGCCTATAGTAAAACTTTTATAAATTAATACCGTTGGAACCACAATATTTTATTAATTTAACGAAATATTAATTTATCAAATGTGTAATTAAGTCAAACACTTAAGGGTTATTTACACTTAAGCACACTTTTTCCCAAAGTTCTTACACTTTGACACTTCAAATATTAGACACACTTTTTATTTTCTCTCTCTTCCAAAAGTCCAAATTACCCTTACAAAAAATTAAATAATAATTCATTTTTTCTCTTTTCTCTTTTCTCCTCTCTCTTCACTCTCCCCTCTCCTCTCTCATAGCAATTACAAAATCATATTTTGAAATAGGTTTTGTTTGCTTATCTTAGGCTTGTGCATCTTAATATTTGTGTGAGAATAAAAATTAAGAATTTGTGATTTTTCATAATTTAGAGCTAGATTTGGTGTTGTTTGTCATCAAACATACATTGAATATTATAAAAACTAATAAACATTTCGATTCTTATGCTTTTGAAAACTAATGTAAGTTTTCATTAACTTGGTGAATATACTTTCGTGGACAAATCTTTTGAATTCAACATGTTCTCTCTTTCCACGAGCCATTGTCCATTGTCTCTCACTTTCGAATTCAACATGTTCTCTCCCCCACGAGCCATCGTCCACCATCTCCTTCCGACGAGCACCATCTCATTGATGGGACGAACCTTGTATGCGTTACAAATGACTAGAAAACAAAATCATTGTTCAATAGCTACATAAATATAAATGGAACATAAGCCAATTCCATAAAAATTAACATCTTTTTCAGGAGGTAGGAGAAAATGGTGTTATTGTGGATAATTGTACGTGGACGATCAAAAGTATTTCGTTGATGATAAAAGCATTTCTTTTATACAAAACCAAATTAACCCCATCCGTTTATGACATTAATCTCCAAATCCAGATTTATACAAAACAAAATTAATGTGAATCTTAATAGGGAAAAAAAGAAGAAAGAAAGACAAACAAAATTGATATAAATATGTTGTTGGAGAAAAAAAAGCGGAGAGAGAGAGGAGTGAGAGGAGAGAGGATAAAGATATTAGAAATAAATTATATGAATAAATAAATATAGTTATTATGGAATAAATGTTGATTGAGAATATTTTGGTCTCACTTTTTGGAAAAATAAGGAAAATAATGTACAAAGTGTGTCTAATATTAAAAGTGTCACAAAATGTAAGAACTTTGGGGAAAAGTGTGTCTAAGTGTAGTTATTATGTGTGTGTTTCATGGAACCCGTTTTTCATTAGTTTATAATATAAATAGTAAAGTTTCCTTGGTCTGAAATTTTTAGTTTAATTTCTCTCTAGTTTTATATTCTAGTTACCTTTTCATTATTTTATTTTCTACAGAATTCATAAAATTGACATGTTAAGTTCTTGGTGTTGGAGTGATTAGGATTGTAAGAATAGTATTTGGATTTGGATTATATGATTTAAGGTCAAGTATATAATTGGTAGGCTTCATTTAGTTTGTTCTTTTGAAAAAATCTAGTAGTATTTAATAAGTAGTAAAAAGTTACAATTGTAAGACTAACTTTTAAGAAAATCATTGATAGTTTAGTAGAGTATCAAGTATCAACCCATTTCCTAGTGAATGGGATATGTAAGTATTTGAAAACTTATTTTTGTTTTTAGTTCAAATTGAAAGCAAAAATGCCATAAAAATCACCACTCGAAAAGTAATGATCCTTCAAATCATTTCACTTAAATCAAAATAAAAAAAAAAAGGTTTCAAAACCCATCTCTTATTCAATAATCTCATAATATCATTTTACCTTCTAAACTTTAACTTCAATATTTCCATTGGTTTCTCCTTGATCCTGATCAGCACGAACATGAGGAGACAACCATTTGGTTAACACATACCGTGCTCTCCTCCATGGAGGAACTCGAAGCTCTCTCTTCTGGAAGCTTTTCTTTGCTGCTTTAGACACAACAATCACAATCTTCTTCAACCGATCCACTTTTCCCACGAAAACGTTAGGTAATGTCTGTGATATTGATTTATAAGCCTTTGTCGGACGAACAATCTCAAATTTTGACTTGAAATCAATGTCGATCAACACTCTTTCTCCTCCAATCATCACATCCAAATATTCGTATTCCCCTATTTATCATTTTTCACATAAATTGTTATATATCTATGACTAGAGCTTAGAAGATTAGAAACAAAAAAATTAGAGGAAACGTACCAGTATGACATAAAGATTTTTCTGATTTCTTCCAGGCTGCATCGTAGCCTAAAGCCACCAATTCACCAACAACATTTTTTAGTCGTGAATCATTATTCTCTACTATCTCGATTGCTTTTGTCACCAGGTTCCTTTCTCCCTCAGAGATGTTAGCACAAAGAACAAGATTCTGCAAAAAAAGTTGATGTTTCTAATTAGCTTATCTAAAAATTAAGGTGTCTTTTAAATCTTTAGAAAATTTGACAGATTTTAAAGATATGTTTTTCCCAAGCATTATTTAAAGTCTCCAAAGATTTTCTTTTACTTTTTTGTCTTTCTTTTACACTTTTTTCTAAAACCTCGTTAGAGTGGCTTTAAGTTAGAAATAAATAATTTTAAATGATTTATTTTCTCTCTTATTTTCCAAAATCATTTAATCTCTTTTTCAGTTTATAAATAACTTTAAAACTAAAAATTTTTATGGATTAATAATTATCTCTTTTTTCTATTTTTAGATCCATTTTTATATAAATCAATAAATTATCAAAATTTTGCAAAATGATGAAAATAAAAGAAATTTGCACATTGGATGAAAAAATCTCAAAATTTATTAATTTATACTCCCTCCGTTCTTTATTGTTTGGTGTTCTAGAATTTTTACACATATTAAGAAAACAAATTAAGTTAAGTTATAAATATTTTATTTTTTGCACTAAACAACTTTCTATAAGTTTAAGCCAATAATAATTCAATAAAACTAATTAATATGTCTTGGAATTTAAAATTCATCATTATTACTTCATAAAAATTGCATAGAAAACAGAGAAAATCAATCTTTTACATACAATTGTTTTTCTACTACATCCATAAAAAAAAGAACGGAGGGAGTATACTTTTCTCAGATTTATGTGATAATTTTTTTTTTTTTTTTTTAATTATAAATAATTACTAAAATAACAGATCAGACTTTTATTAATATTTAAAGTTATTGTCAAAGCACTAAGAACCAAAAAAATCTACAACAAAAGTGTAAAGTAAAAGTCATTACCAAACGCCCCCAAATATAGTTTATGAAAAATATACCTTGACATTTTGAAGAAATCCGCGGGAAGATTCATCTTCTTCATCGTCCGAGCTATCTGTGCTGCTTCCGGTAATGCAATTGCAAAGGTTGCGACCACCACAACATGATTGTTTCTCAGTGTCCGGATCTTCCATATAGTTCTGAATCATTTTTCTTGAGCAGACCGAGCTCAGATCAAATTCTCCCGAATGGCCTCTCAATGGATCTCCTCCACCAAAGAAGCTCTTTAGACTGAACTCATGTTGAAATAGCCGACTGAGTCGAGATTTTGGCTCTTGTCTCATTGCGGGCGGGAAAGCAGGCTCCTCGGATAGACCATTGCCGTAGATAGGTTGGATTTTGGTACGAAAAGACATTATTTTCAAGTTCTTTGAAATGAAATCTTGAGAGGAAATGAAATCTTGAGAGGAAATGAAATCCCATTATTCTTATATAGCAGAAGAAGAAGATAAACTCATGCATTTTTGTCACACGTGTCAGTTGTTCTCCTAATTATGAGTTACGTGTCATTTTCTTATTGGTCTTTTCGATGTCATTAATAAACCAATCAATATGTCACCATTTATATCTAGTGTGGTATTTACTTAAACGAGTCAACGTTAGATTAAATGAAAAAGTTTAACATATATTTGATTTACTTAACATCATATATGGAAAGTTCATCATATCTATACTACTAACACGACATCGTTTTAACCTAAACTATTACTTCAAAACATCATGATAAATGTTTTAGTACAAAAGATTTTGAATTCATGTAGTCATGAATACTAAATGGATTGCCTAAAAACAAATAAAAAGACAAGTTATAATTCATATAATACGAAAGTCATCTAGTCGTGAATATTATATATGTCAACTTCATTAGTAATATATATTTTAAGATAAAATATTACTAAAAGCTAACTATTGGGTTCGCCCTAAAGGACTCTCCCAGAGACGGAAGCTGAGGCACAGCCGCCGCGACTTTCTCTCTGACCAAAGATGAGTCTTTGCCACAGTTTGTTCTCCTGTGTCTACGCCTGAATCTCCGACAGAGATCCAGTCCATCCACACCGAATTCCAGCTTTGTCGACGAAATCAAAGCTCATCTCCTCCTCTTCTCCATCATGAACTCCGACCAAACCTCACAAGCTGCATCTCTGAGTCCCCTCTCGGTTTTGATTCACTCGGCGACATGCATGAGTTGTCTCTGTGTTTGGATCTCTTCGACGATTTCGAGCCCTCTGGAACCACTTGTACCACCAGATTCACCACCGTCTGATGGGTCGACTCCGGTTTTCAATTATCTCTCCCACTGCTTCACGCTTTCATTGTCGGATCTTCCCACACCGACGATGTTATCATCCACATTTAAGCTTCATCGTCGTCGCCTCTCACCGGAATCTTCTCCAGATATGAACTACACCAGATCAGAAAAGTTCACGGTTTGGTTATGACGGTTAATCACTTCATGCCCGACATCTCCTTTTCCTTTGTTTGGATTAGGTTTTTGTTGGGCTTTTGGAATGTGTTGGGACTGATCCAAATTCACTCAAACATTCTTTGTGATGGGCAGAGATTGAATTTGGACAGTAATGTGTTAATGGGCTTTACAAAGCCCAGTCTGCTGAGGTCCAATTTGGAGATGGTTCTCTAGAACTTTTGCACAATTTGCCTAGTTTCAAAGTTTTCAGGATTCTCAAATCCTGCAACGTACTCTCGGTGGAAGAGATTAATTCCACACTCTACCATCTCTTTGAGATTGGTTGTATCTACCCTCTCTTGGAGAGCGGTAGAATTCTCGAGCTTTATTTCAGGATCTTCAAAGTCACAACTAAAAGTGACCAATCTGAGACTCTCCGGCTTTGCCGCGATGACCCTCATGACGCATCCGAGGAATGCCTTGATCCGCTGTCAATCTTCTGCGATGACCTATCTGCTTTATGTTTTATTGCGTTTCAATTATAATTATAGTAATTTTAGAGGGTAGACGTATTATTTCACCCCCAATAGTTTCATATCCTCTCAAATCACCCTCATACTTTGACGTCGTAGCGTTTCACCCTACTGCAAACTTAAACTTCAATTTCACCCTAATTCCTGGGTTTCTCGGTTTATTACAGAACCTGGTCATAAACCAAGTAACTCAATTTTGTAAACTAGAACCAATCCAAAACCGAAACCCGACTTTGGTTAAAAATCCGACCCAGACCCGTACCCACATCTATAACCCATTTCCCTCTATTATAATTCAAAATCAAAACCCCCAAATCCAAAAATCCCAAATTCAAACAAGAACCCTAATTTTCCAATTAACCAAATTGATTTGGGGAAACATGAGCAATAGTTCTGGAGGTCCGAGTGGAACAACAATTGGACAAGAGAGAAGAAGAGGAAGAGTGGTTGGTGTGCCTAAGCGGTGTTGGTGTGGTGATGATATCGTGGCCAAGATATCAAAGTCAAATCCAAATCCGTATCGGAGATACTACCGTTGTGCGTTTGCTGCAGCACGTAGGGTAATGTGAATCTCTTCTTAGTTTTCTTTATCACCACTAGGAACACAAAATATGTAGATAATGTTCACCCTTGTAGTTACGAATTTGACCAAACTGCTCAGCATACTCTTTATCAATCCATCCCAAAGCTTTGTACCTAGCTTGTTGGCATTGACCCCTAGACACAGTAATCCTCCACTTCTCTCGAATCAATTCTTCAAGCTTCTGCGGCTTGAAATACTCTTGATCGTGTCTGATTTTGTCAACGAACAACCGTGCAATAACAGGTATCCTAAGCAACGCGCATGAACCATTAGGAACACAAGAATGCTTACTCATAAAGCTCTTCACCTTCCACAGTCCACTTTTCTTGTGGAATGAGCCATACACACGCCAAGGACAATTAGAATCTTTTTCTCCTCCAAGACAAATGAAGCCGGCTTTGACTGGATCATACTTGGTCTGTCTTATGTTGCGGCCGGTCTTCAAAGCGTGGTCAAGCACAACCTCCTTGAAGGCTACTTTATTGATGAACATTTGGCCTTTGAACAAGATTCCATCGCCTCTTCTAACTTCGTGTCGCCTCTCATACATTCGCCGGATCTCCTCCGGGTCGTCGCTATCAGCATCCGGACACAAATTGTGTCTAACCCGAGGCTCGTCAACAAAATCGAGTAGAGCTTGCTCGATGTCGAAGTCAGTCCTCTCGCGACCATCCTCTGCATCATTTGTCTCTTCAGGTGTTGGAATTGGAAACCCTAGCGACAAGTCCATCTCCATTGAACAAATCGAGTCGAATTTGAGTTAGATTTAGGGATTTTGGTTTTAGGGTTCTTAGTTTGTTTGATTTGGGGATTTTGGGTTTTTTTTTTGTCGGGGAAGGATCAAACAAGGTTTTTGGTTTGGGTTTTGGGTTAAAACTCGGGTTTGGGTTTAAAATTGGGTTGATTCCGGTTTATTGTTTCTAATCGGGTCATTAAATGGTTATTACACGGTTTAGTTTCTATTAAATTTGGTTAATAAAAATCTGGTCCGTCGTAAACCAACATTAAAATAAATTGGGAGTAAATACGATTTTATTTTTACAATAGGTCTATATGAGCGTTTAATTTCAACCTGGGGGTGAAATTGAAGTTTAAGTTTGCAGTAGGGTGAAACGCTACGACGTCAAAGTATGAGGGTGATTTGAGAGGATATGAAACTATTGGGGGTGAAATAATACGTCTACCCAATTTTAGAGGATGTTTAATTTCCTCCCCTTTTACTTTGATAATTTAATGAATGAATTAACCATGTTGACAAAAATAAAAATTACTCTGAACAAACCATAAATTTAGAAGGTAAAAAATCACTTTTTCTCTGCTCTTTGCTCTCTTCTCTTGATTCTCGTACCTGGCCTAGCTCTAGTTCCAATATGCGTTCATGGTCAGTGATACTTCTCTCTGGCCTCCTCCCCATCCACCTAATGACAACCTTTGCATCTCGTAGTCCCCCTCCTTATATCCACAACTTCTAAGCTAAAGTCTGTCTTAGCCGTGGTTTCAGATGTCACTGCAAGTTCTACTACTGCTTATGTTGACCAATCTTTTTTCCACTCCTCGGTTGATATGTTAGCTCAAGTGAGATTGATGTTACTATGCAAGAAGCTCCCTCAGCCTTTGCAACTCTCTCGTCCCCTCAAGAAAACATTATGGAAGATATCAGTATCACTAGTAATGTGGTCACAACAGGACTAAATGACTAGCTTTGAAGTTCAAATGCCTCAAGATCTACCTAGGTTCTCAAGATAATGTCAACAATTGGACCCTAGGTTACAAAACTCAATTGACAAAAAGTTTAAAGCTTCTCTAACCTTAGTATATCTCCTTCTAGGTTTCTAAAGTCAAGATTCTTGATTCAATCTTCCATAAAGGAGCTCAATTACACAAAGAGTTTGTCATTGGCATATTTATGGGTAAAACTCCCTCTTTATTCACATTCAAAGTGTTCTTACTCATATATGGGGGGAAAGAAATGAAACTTGAGATTCAACTCTAACTGGATTCAAAATCTATGTTAATAAGAGTTCCAAATGGTTTAATTCGAAAGATAATGGTGGATCTGGAGATATGCACATTGGAAGCTCACTATTTTATGTTGCTCAATGGTCCTCTAATCTTGTTGTAAATCTCCGTACCTTCACCTTTATCCGCCTATGGGCTCATGTAAAAGGAATCCCTTTTGAACTCTTTACCTACGAGGGACTTGGTCGGGTTAATTACTTATTTACTAGATTGTATGTTGAAGTTGATGATTACACCAGAAAATGGTAAATATCAACGTTGGTTACTTGAAATCCACAACAAAAGGCACTAAACCTCTCCCTACCACTGATGAGACTGAGAGGGAAAATCGTGAGATTGTTACAATCTTATTGACTATCCCTACACCCCCTTGGGTTGTAGAAGATGGAACAGTGTCTTTCTTCGAAAACATAAGTTGACGATTGAAGTTTTGTCGTTGGCTTTTAAGGTAAACTCAAACAAACTCCTTCATCATTATGACACGAGTATTTTACTCTTATACACACTTTCTAGTAAAATATTAGCTAATACTAGGTGAGAATCCGCGCATACGCGCGGGTGATGGTTTCTAACGATATTTAAACTCAATATAATTTGATTTATTCTCTATTGATTTTTTGCCTATATCGATTTTGTTTCCTGAATGATATCAAGTGTCTCCAACCCATATGTTGTTTCCTACCTTTAAATCTTCGTAGAAGTCCTTTTTTCTTCAATGGATGGAGGTTCTGGTAACTTTGTTTACCAACAAAAAAAAACTCTTGTAACCACTAAACAAAATGCAACAATGAAACTTAATGTGAGATACTTCATGTAGACAGATTCTCTTTATAATGAAGGTGACCTTCGTCCACTTTAATTAGGTAGAGAATCGATCAACAAATATGTTGGATACCTAATTTGTTGCACCATGGCCTCTTTCAGCAAATTGAGAGCAGGTGAAGAAATGTAGAAAACTGGGTCTTTTTTTATAACTCATTATTCATCATTGATGACACCACTCTACAAGAGTACAACTTGTGATAAAAAAATTCTCTTTATCTTCTTCGGAAGGTAGAACCTGAAATAATTCAATATAATTGTGTATATATATATATTCAGGGACGGTGATTTAGGTATAGTTTGTGTTGATACTTCAGCAGTGATGTGGGCAAAGAGAAATAATAACACAGTGAAAAGTGTGAGTGACAATTTATGTCTAGTAATGGATTGAACATCTTTTTTATTGTATTGGTTGTATGTCTCAAATATATGAAAATTTAAAGAGAATAAGTTTGAGTTTTTGCAAAGACAATTCTTTAATGATTTCATAATGAGTATAAGAGTTTCAATATAAAGTTTTTGTGTTATTAAATCTTATTGTCTTTTAGTCCATTGAACTGTTGCATGCCATGGTGGATCTTAAGGTATATCAAATCAATCAACAAAAAAAAGCTCAAATCAATTTTTGTTCTATGGATTTAAAAAGTTGCCTCTAATTGGTTCAACATGATGACACGCTTCTGAAAGCACTTGTTATTTTCTTGAGAAGTTTAAGACTGCAATTGTGGCTTCTGACGCTACGCGCGAGTTATAATTTCTACTGATATTTATACTTAAGGTGTTTTTTAAACGTCTGGATTGATTTCTTATTTTTATTGCAAATTATGAGAACAATAACAAAGACGATTCTGCCACGGATAATTCACTCCAACCCTAGTAGATCACAACAGACGACACTTCATGCTCCATGCACGTGATGGACACCATCTACCTTTAGAGCGTGAAATCATGGTGAACGGTTCTAATTGCGCTACGTTAAGGATCTCCTGAAAGCTTGCTTCCATTAATCTGCAGATTTGTTAATAAATCGTCATATACTTAAGGTGTTTTAGTATATTATAAAATTTAGCGGTTTATTTTTTGTAGTTTAATTGTTAAACAATATGTGTTGTATGGCTTTCCAATCACGAACACAAATGTGGATGTGGAGTTTTAGCACTTACGATTGTTAGTTTTTAATGGTTGAATGGATATTTTACGGAAGAATGAATGTATTAGTGTTTTGTGAAATAATTAACATTTGGTGGCGATTTACCATTTTGTAATAACTGTTTGTATCACATATTTTCTTAATGTTCTTTTAATTTAAAAGTTTATAAAAAGAAAAGATTAACATTTGAGTGTTGTAAAGACTAATTTGTAACCATTTCAAATTAATTTAACATGTTTACTCATTTGGGAGTGGATTTAGAATGAGTTCGAGAGCACTTTTATTACAATGAAAATTGGGATTTGTTGATTCTGAGTGAAACCATCTACTTTGTCATTTTGTATCAGTATTATCCTCATCAAAGCTAGCTCCTTCCTTGTTTACATATTCAGCCAATACTTCGGCATTGCGTGGACCTTCAAAGAAAACACCATTACTATCCAATAAAGAAAATTTTATCCAATAATAAATTTGTTTCGGAAATCTGTCTAAATGCTTACATTACGGGTTCAAGTGATCCTTTAGAAAACAATTGATATTTGAATGATTGGATACCCACTAACACCTTAGAGCAGCCACTCTTATGCTAAGTGATAATTCATCTTTAACAACCACAAATACACAAATTAACGAAATAATTAATCATCTCTCAAACAGTAAAGCTACATAGAAATTATAATAACACTGACCTTTGCAATTAACACTGACTTAGCTTTCCTGAAGCTTGCCCGAAGCTTTGCAAACTCTAGAGCAATTGTCTTTTTTTTTTTGCAGTGGCAACACCTATATAACATAGTTAAACCATCTTAAACTTTTTAGAAAAATACCAATTCGAAAAATAGAAAAATATTATAAATTTCTTGTCTCAAGTTTCGAACAGTCCCATGCTTATTTTGTAGAGTTAAGCATATACAATGAATTATAATCGTTCTATTGGGTCAAATTTTGGTTGTTTGGTTTTAATAATCTATATCTTATGTTTATGCTAAAGTTCTGTTTGTTACGTTTGCTCACACTTAGGGTTTACTTGGTGAGCATGTAATTATAGTATTTACGATAATGTAATTGAATACCTCCTACCACCCTTTTTGTTTTGGTCAAAGGGAGACCACCCTGTAAATGTGAATGTATCTGCCGTGGTGTACGATTTATTAATCTTGTGTTTGAGAATTCGAGTATACTCGTGTGTATAATTTTTCTACGGATTTTATTAGTTGGACTGAAGATTCCAATCATTCAAATAAAAGCTTGTTTACTACCAACTACTTCTCTACGTATTTTTTCATTAAGCTTAAAGAGAGCGAATTAATATTTTTTGACGTCTTTGAAATCTTATCTTTAGCTTTTCTTTTTGTTACGTGAACACTCTTTCCATGTGAATGTGACCACCATAACCTGGAGTACCATAATGTTGAATTCCTCTTTATCACACACATGGTCGATCGTAATTAGAAAATGATAAGTTGAGGAAAGTTCCAACACAAACCAAGGCATGTATATGATATACTGTATATCTATTATATAAAACCTTAATCTCCTCAATGTTCTTTTTATTCTGGCTCTGCCTTGACCATTAGAATATTCTCCTACGATTCTCTTCACGAAGTTATTACGTTTTCTAAGTTACAACATTGGCACAATTTAACCGATGTTTGTTTGCAAGTTGGATTAGTTGTGAAAATAGAAATTTAACTACAACACACTGTTTCTTGGGGCATAAAGAAGTAAAAGGCTCAAGAAAGTTAAGGCTTATGAGTTATGAGCTGTAAACAATAGAAGTTTTAAGATGAAAGATAACTCATTGACTTTTAATATGTGAAGTACTCTTATGTACTTTAAACAGAATTTCAGATCTAAAAACTAAACAAAGAGAAATAAAGATTCATAGTGTATAGCATATTTTCTAATTCTTACTGATAAACCATCAATGTGATCAAACAGGGGAAATGAATTTAACCCTTTCTACACACTTTTTTTGCATTCCTAGACGCAACAATTTTCCATCATTGTGCGAGAAGCAAACTGTAGCTTTAGAAAAAGTTTGCCTTCAAGGAAGCAAACATAGCGAAGAATCTAGAAAATGTGAAAAGGTTCCTTACGTTTCTGTTGAAGTCCTGATAAAGCTCTTCCATGGTTCCTCTACAACTCAGAACATCCAAATGATGATAAGAATTGCTGTCCTCTTTTTCTTCTAGAGAAGGAATTGCAGGTCCTGGTCTATGATCTACAACTTTTGATGGGAAAAGTGAGAATAACTCTTGATGCACTTAGGCAAGCAGAGGAGGAGGAGGGGAAAGTTGCTTCAACTAATAAATTGGGAATATACCGCCTCAGAATGACGCTGCCGTCGACCATCATCTAAGGAAAGCACAAAGTTCAGTGTTGAGAGCTCTTAAGAATCGCCATTAAGTTATGTTGAGGAACCGCTAGGTCTAGCATCATTCAAAGTGTAGAAATCCATAAGTAAGTTAGAAGTAGCCTTGACTTCTATATAGAAATGCTTAAAAAGCAACAGAATCTAAGTTCTTACCCTGAACTGTTCGTAGAACCCCAATCGGTATGGTACGGACCAGACGTATTTACATCACAATCAAAGCTGATTTCTAAGTAGTTAGTACATTCATCATCACCAAAAGACCACATTTTTCCAGGAATCCTGAAAGGGTATAAGTTTCTAACCTTTATCCATATATTGAAGACAAATACTCACCTTTTCACCGCTAACTTTATTTCTAGAATCTGGGACCTTTTCGTCTCCTTCTTAAAAGTCCAGAAGCTCCTCCTCGTAGGCTTCCTTGTCTTTATTGTCTCCCCTACTTGTCAAATTTTACAAAGTGCAGTGATATTTCTAATAAGATTCTCAATTCAAAACGAAAACCTGAGATTTGATGAGACCACATATTAAATGTAAATCTGGGAATAGTTCTATGTGGTAGAGTTCTCCAAGTCTTGATGATGCAATCATGAAAAGTCGATGAATTTTCTAGGAAACCATGAGAATATATAAACTTACATAAGAAAATTAACCTGAGGTATAAGCAGAGTTGTTCGGAGCTCGATATCGATTAGGGTTTTGATTATCCTCTTTCCATTGACAACGCATGATTTGCTGTCATATAAGTCGATCCATCCATTAAATTGAGATGCTCTTATAGAAAGGTGAGTGGATCTGATTATCTCAAAATTATTGAAATCATAGCATCGATCAGAAGGTTAATAAAAACAAGGGAAAATCAAAAGCCAGACAAAACAGAATGAAGAAGAAGTTGAAGAAGCCGATGAAGCATTTGTTTTTTACGTTTCTAAAGCCACGTGTCAGATAAATAGGTATGCCACGTGTCCTCCTGTCGGAGAGTGTTGGCCAACTATTATAGTATAGAAGATATATAGATATATAGGCACTTCCTGCACTTTCATTGAAGGTTTAATGGTGGCAAGATCTTACCCAAGATTTTAGATCGTTTTGGAGCGTTTAGTTTGTAAGATTTAGCTCCGCTTCGGAACTTTTGTAATCTTTTGTAGGAATAGATAAAGTTTTTTTTATGTAAGATCTTTCGTAAGATTTAGCTCGATTTGGAACTTTTGTAATCGTTTTAAGGAATAAATAATTTTTTAGTTAAGATCTTTCGTAAGATTTATCTCGTTTCGGAACTTTTGTGAGATATTATCGTCGAGTTCCGAGCTCATAATCCGCTATAAATTCTTAACTTTTGATTTTGCAATGCATGAGCTTGACTTTATTAACATCTTATCGTTTCATAAGAAACTTGAATGATCACGAGCTCATGGAGAATCGGCTTATGGAAACACCCTACGATTGCTTTCGTAAGAATCCTTAAGTGGTCGCGAGTTGTGGAGCTCGGCTTTGGGCACTAAGATTACTTTTAGAAGACTCTTTAGTGATTTGCGAACTATGTAGTTCGGCTTCATTGGTGGCACCGGCTTTGATACCCATTACCATACCCGACTCATATCCGATTCGACATGAAGCTTCGGAAAACATCGGAGAAATGGGCTAGCGAGGACCCATGAAGACAACTCGGCCCGTTAAGGAGCATCGGCCGACCTAGGTGAATACATGCAAATTGGAAGACTTAACTCATATAAAAGGAAATACATAGAATTAATATAACTTCTTTTTATCTTTTAGAAGATTTTCCATTTATCTTTTAGGGTTATTTCGACCGATTTTGTACTTGTATAAATACTTGATATATTCTTCCAAAACAAGGACATCGCCTTCAATAGAGAATTATATACACATCTTTTTACTTGATATTTTCTTTGTGGTATTACGTTTAAACCTAGTTATCCTCTATTTTTTGGACCGATCTCGGATTGTTGCTCAATATGGTATCACCAAATTGGCGCCGACTAAGGGGACTGATTAGGTTTACTGCGTAACTTTCACAAGAGAAATCTTTTAAAGATGTCCGGAGACGAAATTCGGACTCCACTTTTTAAGAACGAAACCGGAACCAAGGAGAACCCAACCGACAAAAGCGATTCTCACGGGGCATTGAAAGCCTCAGAAAATAGGGTCCTACCCCGGAGGTCCCTATTCTGGAGAAAGATCAACAACCGGAGGCCCGAACAGAGAAATTGAACCCCTAGGTAATCTTGATCCAAGATACGGAACTTGATGTTCCAGCCGAGCTGAAATCGTTATAGGAAAAGTACGATAAAGATCATAGGGATCAAGAAAAATTCTGTGAGGAGATGAGTCTCTTCATGGGACGGACCGATCAGAGTTCCCAGAGCAGGACGACTCAAATTAATCGAAACCTGTTTCCAACCGAGATAACGCCTAGAGATTTATCGGTGGGAGGCCAATCTGCTACTCATGTCATACCGCCTTCACGAAGTTTGGAGGAAAGAGACGATGAGATAACAACCATGAAGGAGACTATCCGTTTAATGAACTCAAGGATGCATCACATTGTAAGCTCGGCTCCCGAGCTCGATAAAGTCCTTGAGGGAACGAAACAGACCCCATTCACCACCCGGGTTGTAAACACTCCGGTCAAACCAAACACTAAGATTCAGATCGCGCTCTACGAAGGGAAAACCGATCCCACTCAGCATCTCACGGCTTTTAATATCGCTATGAGCCGAGCTCACATCCCTCCCGAGAAAAAGAGGCTAATTACTGTCAGCAGTTTGTAGAACACCTCGCTGGCAATGCTCTGGTCTGGTTCTCTTACCTTGATCGAAATTCAATCGATAACTTTCACCAATTTTCGACGGCTTTCTTGAAGCACTAGTCGATGCACATCGGGAAAAAGACTTCGAC
This sequence comes from Arabis alpina, assembly GCA_900128785.1. Taxonomy (NCBI): domain Eukaryota; kingdom Viridiplantae; phylum Streptophyta; class Magnoliopsida; order Brassicales; family Brassicaceae; genus Arabis; species Arabis alpina. Next base: position 9,002,371 of record LT669792.1, read on the forward strand.
CACCAATCTCTGGTCTCTCCAGCAAAAACCGGACGAGCCTTTGTGAGAATTTATGGGGAGGTTCAAAGGAACCGTTTCTAAATTGGTTGTGGCAGACGATGCCGCAGTCGACGCGCTTCAGAATGCGTTACTCCTGAAAAGTCAGTTCCGAAAGGAACTGACTGTTAACCGACCCGCTAACTTGGAAGACTCCCTTTCACAAAGCATCGAGCTTGATAGAGTTAGAAGAGGATCAACTGGAGGTCAAGGAGGGTGACAAACTAAGCCGCAGAAGGAAGGGACAGAGTTTCCAAATCAGCAAGGACGCTAAGGAACCCGCGCAAAAGCATTGGCCTAGAAATAGCCGACCCGTGGAAGAAAGTAACACCAGGAGCTGGTGTGACTTTCTCCAAACGTCGGGACATTCAACGGCCCAATGCCGTCACCTCTTGGATGTGTTAATAGAATGCTACCGAGCCGGGAGAGTTCCTGATATGGAGTTTCAGAAGAACTTCACCGGGAAAGAAAACCAAGCTGAGTAGGAAGACGATAAGGGCCAGCCAAAGCAGTTGCCACCCGGAGTCAACCCCCTAAACAGGACCGAGACGATTTGCATGGGGATAAGAATCCTTCGGCACCTCGGAAGAAGCTCTATATGATTATGAGCGGTCTTGAAGAATGTAACGATTCTATGAGATCGATACAGTAACACGAAAAGAAGGCCAGACTGCCAGGAAGTGGCCAGTACCAGCCGAGAAAGACCTTTTCATTACATTCGACGAGCAAGATTGCAACGTAGATTGTGTAATGATTGATACCGGAAGCTCGGTAGACCTTATCTATCAAAACACCCTCGAGAGGATGAGAGTAACTTACGAAGACATCAAGTTCGAGAATAGACCACTCACACGTTTTGCCAATGATACTACCTTGATAGACAGTCGGTACATCAAGCTTCCAGTTTACGTGGTAAGGGTTACTCATTTCGTCAAGTTCGTCATCGTAGATACACCTTCAGTCTACAAAGAAATTTTGGGAACACCTTGGCTTTACGCCATGAAAGCAGTGACATCGTCTTATCATCAATGTGTCAAGTTTCCAACTGATAGCTGAATATACACAATCTAGGGCAACGAAAAGGAGGCTCGCAATTGCTTTGCCATCGAAAAGAAGAATCGACTTAAGGCCGAATCCGAGGTTCGTTTAAAGAATGGTGAGGTCGACATTCCGAAGGAAAAGGAAGTCAAGAAATTCCGAGCCATGACGAAGAGTCAAGCATGAAAGCCGATCTGAATACTTTATAACGCAAAAAAAAAACTACTCGTTATAAATGAGTCCATACAAATGTATGAACTACGAGTGACTTTATTCCTTTTTGAGGATACGTAGGCAGCTCCTTGCAAAAGGGCAGTCACACCCTTGATAAAAACTTTTACATTTTCAAAGAAAATCAACTTTTTTTATTAATCCGACCCTCACAGGTCGGACAAATATAAGAACGCATGCCCTTACAAAAATCCGAACTTACCTTGTTCGGACTGTGATTACTCACGTTGGTACCCTAGCATGGTATCCGACATTCAACGCGTTTCTCATAAGTGCCGTGGTGAGCCAGGTATGCACGTCGCACTTAGGAAAACCAAGTAAATCACACGCCGGATGTCGATCGCATACTGAAGTTTCGTCCTAAGGCAAAATTGAGCTAAGCCAAAGCATTAGTTCTTTGCACTCTTAGACCCCAAACCGAGCATGCCTCGTACCTAGGTGCAGATTCTAAGAACCACTACCGAGCTGGTAAGCAGCAGAGTCTTGGAGGAATATTACTTCTAATAAGCCAAACTACATAAGTCCATCAAGTAAAGAGTCTTCTGAAAGTAATATTAGTGTTTAAGCCGAGTTTCCTAGCTCGCAATCAGTTAAGAGTTCTTACGAAAGAACCCCGAAATTGTAAAGAATAAGCCTAACTCCATAAAGCTTGCCCTCATTTAAGCTTCTTTAGAAGCGAAACGTGTTACTGCAATCTAGCTACGTGATTTGCATCAAAGTATTATAAAATACGTAAAGCCGATCATCCTTAAGATCGCAAAAGAAAATTAAATTATTATGAAATACTTAAAGCCGATCTTCCTTAAGATCGCAAAAGAAAATTAAAGTATTATGAAATACTTAAAGCCGATCTTCCTTAAGATCGCAAAAGAAAATCAAAGTGTATGAATACTTAAAGCCGATCTTTCTTAAGATCGCCAAAGAAAATCAAAGTATTATGAAATGTCTAAAGCCAATCTCCTAAAGAAAAATCAAAGTATTATGAAATACTAAATGCCAATCTCCCGTCAGATCGCAAAAAGAAAAAGAAAAGTATTGTGAAATACTTAAAGAAACCGATCTTCTATGAAATCGTCAGGTCGCAAAGCTGATCTTCCACAAAATCACAAGAAAAGGAAAACTTCCTAAGTATTTACGAAATACTAAAAAAGCCAATTTCCTAAAAAGAGATTGCAAGAAAAATACTAATGCTTAAAAGTAATCCCTCGAAAAAGGGCAATGTTTACAAAAGTAAATTAAAACCTACAAAAGTGGGCACCATGTTTGGAAAGCAATATAAAATAGAATTACAAGCCACATGAGGCTGAAACTGGGTCACCGTCTTGATTATCTTGGGGAGAGAGGAACGATCCGTGCTCGCTGATTCTTTCTGGAACTTGGGATGTAACGTCTCGAGGAGGACCAACAGAAGGAGGAGGCGGAGTCGGAAACAGAATATCGGTATCAAAGGATTCGACTTTGGCAAGATACTCTCCCTCTTCCTTAGCATAATTCTCAAGAAGACCAGGAAGAAGTTCATATTCAGCCTCCACCATCTTCTCCAAGCTCATTCGGGCCCGCGCCTGTAGCAGATTTGAGCCTTTACCTCTTCTTGAGCGTGAAGGGCAATGGGATATGAAAGTATCCGCTCTAAACGAGACGAATGTCTCGTACCACGGGCATAACTGCCACTTGTGATCTCAATAGCTTGGCGGCGTGCCTCGTCACGTTCCTTCCTGAGACGATCCTCCGTAAGGCGAGACTTCTTCAAATTAGCTTGAAAACCGGCTATCTCGGCAGAAGCCGCCTCGACTTGAGCCGTATAGTCATCCGCAATTTGTCTATTTACGTTGGCGGAAACCTCCCAAGAATCAGCACGAGGTTTTTGGTGATCCAGCTCTCTCCAACATGGAGTTGATTTGTTCTTCCTTCTCAGCAACCGCTGCTTCATAGGCGCCAATAAGGTGGCTTCCCGAGTTGATTATCTGCAGAAAAGAATATCGAATTATGACACGGAAAGATATGATTCGAAAAGGATTTAGGTGGGGGACGAACGTTAAGCAGGTCTCGTGACCAATCAAGAAAGCGATCTGGCACGAGAAGGTCCTCGAAATTTACGGGAAGCTTAACTCCGATCCCACCAATTTTCCTTATCAGCTCTTCCCCAACCTTGATATCCGAGGAAACCAATGGCAATTCCTCATTGGTAGAGAAAATGACCAACGATTATCATGACGCTAGGAACCCGAACTGACAAATTTCCCAAATGTCAAGAAGTCCTTTGACGAGATACTTTGGTAGTGCATCTTCTCTTTGTAAGAGAAGACTCCTGACGAAAGTTTTGAGGCTAATCTAGGCAACAGAGTGAGAGAAGGAGCACGAGGAGGAGGAATCTGAGAAAAATTAGTAGATGTTTGAACGGGTGGACACGGCGGAATCGCCGCACTGTCAGAACTAATAGACAGCTAGGGTCTCCTCCCGATTATGAAGAGAAACGCCCTCAGTGTTATCCTCAGAGTCTTGGATAACTACTATAGCAAACGGATCAGCCGTGACCTCGGCATCCCACCTGTTAAAAACCTCGGAAAGTCTCCTAGATTTCCTGGAACGGATCGGAATAGAGAGAATGGTGAACGCAGGGATTCCGGGAGTAGGACCTCTCATCTTTGTGGCTCAGTATTCGCTATTACAAGTATCTAAAAACAATAAACATCCAGAGCGATGTCAGACTTTGAAGTCGAAAGAATAAAAACTTTATAACATTAAAGTAACTAGTACAGAGTCATTACCGAGTCTGTCACGTGTAAGACGGACACGACTATAAAACAGGTCGTCCCAGAGATGATTCCATGCCCTTATCTTGTTAAGATCTTCTTTCAAAGGCAAATCGGTGAGAGGAGGAGCCGGAGGATAAGGAACTACAAAACAGAGTGCACACGAATGTGTTAGAAAAATACATCATGAATGCCGAGGCAGTGCATGCATGCAAGATTTATGAAAATCTACCTAGAGAAGGATTCCACCGACTATGATAAGTCTTGGTGGTGTCCTGGGCGGAGGCATCGTTTATCTTCACAAAAAAGTATCGGTCAAACCACTTGCCGATTTTACTTTTCAATTCGATGAACTTGCATCCGGCCTTCATGTTGTTGTAAAAACGGCCAGGGACTTGACCCTCCTTCATTATAGAAATTTGTTCATATTTTTCGATGGAACAGTTAATGCCGAGCTCGGCACCAAGCACTAGAAGTGCCACGAGATTGCATGTCCCGGCCATATCCATCTGTGAGAAACAGATGTTTCTGTTCTCGCAATACCTTACAAAGGCATAAGGCAACGGGAACCACATGAAACAATCGATAAACATCTGCTCATGAAGACATATGTAACCCGCAAGACAATCCCATGGACGTTCATGGGACCTGGGGGCAAGGAATTCTAATTCCTCTGACATACGATAGACCCTTCTCATTGAATCCAGTGACTTCTCATGTGATATCGAAGGAGAGATCTTGTAAGTGTCAAACTGAACTGCCAAGATCTCTCGGACGATCTGTTCTTGAATGACAGGTTCTTGGCCGATCTGTTTGTTTAGATACTGTTCACCGAATCCACCTTCTGTACGATCACTCATACCAGCAAATGGAGTCGAAGCTTCACGATCCACACCGGCTTACTCCGAAGTGTTAGCATAGATTGGTGCGAATCTTGACGACGACGCTTCGATCTCCGTCCAGAAAGCAGAAAAGTCTGAATTGACTGGAGGAGTCTGGTGGCCAACATCGAGATTGGCATTTCTTTCCATAGTGGAAGAAGATTCGAAAATCTTTGTCATGATCGGAGCAAAGGATAAACCCTAAAAATGCAGATGAGAAAGGAAAAAGGATGAGAGAGAAGGGAGAAAGAATATTTTACGTTGTTCGGACGACAAATAAATAAAGAAAATCCAAGGGTCGAAAGATCCGGCATTTATACTCTAAGGCGCGAAAGTCTAGGGTAATCATTAAACCTTGGCGGCATACGCGAGCGAACCGAGGCGTCTCTTCAGTGTCCTTTCAAGAAGGAGCGGTCCAGAGCGTGCCGCGTCTAAAGGTGAAGTGACGTGTCGAATTAAGATCTCAGTTGGGCAAATCTTCCTTAGCACATTTTGGCCGAGCTTGCTGACATAATACTCTCCGAACTCGGGTGGGGGGGACTAGTTGGTGGTACCGGGTTCAACACCCGGAACCATACCCGACTAATATCCAACTGACGTGGAGCTTCGAGAAATAACTCGGAAAAATAGGCCAGCGAGGACCCATGGAGACAACTCGGCCCGTTAAGGAGCATCTGCCGACCTAGACAAATACAAGCGAATTAGTATAACTTCTTTTTATCTTTTAGGAGACTTTCCAAATCTTTAAGGGTTATTTCGACCGACTTTGTACATGTATAAATACTTAATGTATTCCTCCAAAACGGGGACATCTCCTTCAATAGAGAATTCTATACACATCTTTTTACTTGATCTTTTATTTGTGATTTTACGCTTAAACCTAGTTTCTCTATTCTTTGGACTAATCTAGGATTGTTGCTCAACCCGGTATCACCACAGTCGCTTCCAACTATCGGCTTTATGCATCTGAAGACCGACTTCCTGCCACGCTATATCCACATCGAAACGAGACGAAAGAGTCTTGATCCTATCCTCTCATTTTTGCACCTCGGCCTCATATGCGCCGATGACCCGGTCACCGGTACTGATCACCTGTAAAGGACGGGAGAGGAATTAAGAACAGAACAGAAGAAATCAAACAATTAGCATAAAGGATGACTTACATTAATGATATTGGTAGCCCAATCAAAGAATCGAAGTTCGGAGACTGATAGTTTATACGGATTGGGAAGGCTGACTCCAACACTGCCGATAAGGAATGTCAGCGTAGCTTTGTGATGTGGAGCCGCATTGCAAAAAGGCATGACCGGATCCACATGAGAGAATGTCCACTGGCAAGTACGTCTTCTCTTTGAAAGAGAAGACTCGGACGAAAGCTCCAAGGCTGATCTGGACAAGAGAGTGAGAGAAGGAGCACGAGGAAGAGTAGGCTGAGAGACATTAACAACTGTTTGAACAGATGGGCATGGTGGAATCACCGAACTATCTAAACTGATATGAGCATAAGCGGGAGGCGTAACACCCAAAATTTGAGCAACGGGTGCTTCAGGAGGAGGAACTTCACAAGTTATGCCGATCCAGAATGCTGGAATCTTCCTTGCTCCTAGGTCGACCTTCGATTTGGCCGCTATCCGTATTTTCTCCGCTTTCTTATCAACGGGATCAATTTTCTCTTTTCCCTTTGAACGGGAAGCACCGCCATGACCTTTTGGTTCGTTGGAGTCTCTAAGGACCGACCCCCGAGCTGACGCATCCTCGGCCCTTTGCATATCGGCCGCATTAGTCGCAGAAAGAATCTTCTTAGAACCATCTTTAACACATGGGATCTCCTCCTGATTTGGAAGAGAAACGCCTTCACTTTTATCCTCGGAGTCTTGGATAATTACTATGGCAGACGGATCGGCCGTGACCTCGACATCCAACGTATTAGAAACCCCGGAAAGTCTCCTAGATTTCCTGGGACGAATCGAAATCGAAGGAGTAATGAACGCAGGGATTCCGGGAGTAGCACATCTCATCTTTGCGGCCTAGTATTCGCTATTCCAATTATTTGAAAAAAATAAACATCCAAAGCGATGTCAGGCTTTGAAGTCAAAAGAATAAAAACCTTTATAATATTAAAGTAACTCGTAGAGAGTCATTACCAAGTCTGTCACGAGCACGACGGATACAAGTGTAGGACAGGTTGACCTAACGATGGTTTACTGCCCTTATTCTGTTAAGATCCTCTCTAAAAGGTAAATCCGCGAGCGGAGAAACCGGAGGATGAGGAACTACAAAACAGAGTGCAACACGAATGTGTTGGAAAAATACATCATGAATGCCGAGGCAGTACATGCATGCAAGATTTATGAAAATCTACCCATAGAAGGATTCCACCGACTATGATAAGTTCTGGTGGTATCCTGGACCGAGGCATTGTTTTTCTTAACAAAAAAGTATCGGTCAAACCATTTCCCAATTTTACTTTTCAACTCGATAAACTTGCATCCGGGCTTCATGCTGTTGTAAAAACGGCCAGAGAATCGACCCTCTTTCATCATGGAAATATGTTCATACTTATCAAAATAAAATTTAATACCGAGCTCAGCACCAAGCACTAAAAGTGCCAAGAGATTGCATGTCCCAGCCATCGTCATATGTGAGAAGCAGATGTTTCTATTCTCGCAAAATACCTTACGAAGGCATAAGGCAATAGGAACCACATGAAACAATCAACAAACATCTGTTCGTGAAGACAAATGTAAACCGCGGGACAATCCCATGGACGTTCATGGGGTCTAGGGGCAAGGAATTCTAAATCCTCTAACATACGGCAAACCCTCTTCATCGAGTCCAACGACCTTTCATCTTATAGCGAAGAAGAGATATTGTAAGTATCGAACTGAACAGCCAAGATCTCTTGGACGACCTGTTCTTGGCCGATCTGTTCGTCTGGATACTGTTCACCAGATCCACCTCCAGTACGATCACTCGTATCGACGAAGGGAGTTGCTCCGAGATTCATACCGGTTTGCTCCGAGGTGTTAGCATAAACCGGTACGAATCTTGACGACGATGATTCGATTTCAGTCAGAAAAGAAGAAGGGTCCAAATAGACCGGAGGAGTCTTATGATCAACATCGAGACTGGCATTTCTTTCCGGAGAGAAAGAAGTAGATAAAGATTCGAAAGTCTTTGTCAGGGTTGGAGTTATACAGAGCAAAGGATAAAACCTAAAAATGCAGATGAGTAAGGAAAAAGGATGAGAGAGAAGGGAGAAAGAAGATTTTACCTTGTTTGGACGACGAATATATAAGGAAAATCCAAGGATCGAAAGATCCGGCATTTATACTCTAAGGCGCGAAAATCTAGGGTAATCATTAAACCTTGGCCGCAGACGCGAGCGAACCGAGGCGTCTCTTCAGTGTCCTTTCAAGAACGAGCGGTCCAGAGCGTGTCGCGTGTAAAGGCGAAGCGACATGTCGAATCAAGATCTGAGTTGGGCAAATCTTCCTCAGTACGTTTCGGCTGAGCTTGCTGACGTAATACTCACCGAACTCGGGGGGGACTAGTTGGTGGTACCGGGTTTGATACTCATTACTATACCCGACTCATATCCAATTCGACATGAAGCTTTGGGAAACTTCTCAGAGAAATGGGCCAGCGAGGACCCGTGAAGACAACTTGGCCCGTTAAGGAGCATCGGCCGACCTAGGTGAATACATGCAAATTGTAAGACTTAGCTCGGATAAAAGAAATACTTAGAATTAGTATAACTTCCTTTTATCTTTTAGGAGATTTTTCATTTATCTTTTAGGGTTATTTTGACCGACTTTGTACTTGTATAAATACTTGATGTATTCCTCCAAAACGAGGGCATCGCCTTCAATAGAGAATTCTATACACATCTTTTTACTTTATATTTTCTTTGTGATATTACGTTTAAACCTAGTTTCTTCTTTGGACCGATCTCGGATTGTTGCTCAATCTGGTATCACTAATAGACACTCTAGAGTCGGTAAGGGATAAACTTTGCATCAAAGAAACCGTGAAGTCTCAAAGATCAAATGTTGTGGAACGAATGGTTGCACAAGAGTTGCAGAAGGCTCTTGATATACCTGCTGATCCCTTGGAAATGATGCACCAAGATGGATCATATTCTGATTGTAATTGACAATTGATTAATGAATATTACATACCATTAACCGAATCAATCAATCGATATTACAACATCGAAAAAAATAAAAATCACTCTCAATAAATTTCCAAAAATTATAATCAAAGACATATCTTTTTATCCATGAAAGGAGCCTCATTAGATAGAGAAAATATATAAAAAAACGTGCACAATTAAAGCTCAACATGCAGAGCATCTAGGTAAACAAAATTCAACTTTAACATGCATGTAAGAGAGAGAACATCACTTAAATAAATGATGTTTTCAATGTGAACAAAATCCTTTCTTATCTTGTTGATTTTAGGCTACATCCAATCTCATGGGCTTCCTTGATAGATCAAGATTACTAAAACAAGAAGGTTTGTAGCTTAATTCATTCTGGTTTGGTTGGAATCCTTCGTTGAATGCGCTCATGCTAAATCTGGAAAATTAAAATCACTTGATTTGTAAATTGAATAACTCCTTCGTCTGAAGTCCGTTTGATCTGATTCTCTTCGAGCTGAGCATTTGCTCCAAGTGGTTTCATTAATTAAATCTTTGTGTTTTAGAAGATACGCTTCCAACAATGAACATATGTATTTTCTAGTCAGATTGGAAATGTGCATCCAATTTGATTGAGTTCTGATTCAGTAATGGGTTTGAGGACCTTATAAAAATGTTTATGCTACTGCCCATGATCATATCATTCCTATGAGAGAAATACTAGTTTACCATTTTATTTTATAAACAACCAATGGTCCACCATCTTCCTCTGTTCTCCTTCTAGTCACTTTTCTCCTTCTTCTCTCTCTTATTTTTCTGATTTTTTCTTTTTTCTTTTTTCCTCTTTCTCATTTTTTATTTTTTTAGCTTTTCTCTTTTATCTTACTTCTTCTTCTATAAACATGATTTTTTTATCTTTTAATTTTGACTAGGAGAGTACCCGCGCATACGCACGGGTTTTGTCGTAAATGTATTTTACTTTATATATTTTACATAAATATTTTGTGATATACATTTTTAATATTTTATGTAGTTTGTATTTGAATTTATAATAGTTATATTTTTAAAAAATATTTAAATCATATTGTTTATTTGCATTTATAATTTAGAGAAAGTTCACTAATTCATACTTAAATTGCATTCTTTGTAACTAATATAATTCAGGGTTTTTTTTGCACAAAAATAATTACATAAAGATTGATGTTTTGAGTTTTACACACATATTAAGACACAATAATTATTGTGTTTACTAATCATTTATACTTTTACTTTTACTTACTTTTTGATTTTTCATATTAACATCACCAATAGTAGGTGTATATAAAGTACTTTTTGACCACTTTAATTTATTTTTCCTAAATAGTTGCCATTAATTTATTTGGTAAGACAAAAAAAACATTAATTGAAAGGTAGAAAATCAATCTTTCAATAACAAATAAAAAATCCAAAACATCAATCCTTTAAATACAGAGCGAGTATATCTCTAAATCGATGTTTCCAATGATTTTTTTTTAAATTGCATACGCGGACTTTTTTCGTATGAAAATGGAAAAGTATTTGAATTTAAACCCAAGCGACACCAAATTTAATCTTGGGTTTGTTGTTTTGTATTTTTCTAATTTATTAACGATTTGGTCGTGACATAATAAAGTACGTACGTGAATAATATATTGCGACGGTAAAAACAGAAAAGAATTATAAATGGTATGATTAGAGATCGTTATATAATATAAGATAGGGGAGCACAAAATGCAACATTTCAGATATGACATCTACTTGGTAATGCATTTTCTAGTGGTTGGAGTATCCGAAAGTTAAAGAAAAAATAGTGAAATGATTTTATTTGTCCAATTCTAAAATGAGTCTTTCTTGCCTCTTGAGCAAAGAAACTATCAACAATTACCCATAGCCTTCTCAAGTAGAGGCTCAACTTCATCAATCATATTATATGCCTTTGTTAAAAGGGTGTTGTGACGTCCGTGAACCATTTTTGATAAAATAGAGGGGCTGTCGATCGACACACGAGGTGTCTGTCGATCGACAGGGCTCTTAGGGGCTGTCGATCGACACACCTAGTGTATGTCGATCGACAGGTGCCCGAATTGGTTGGTTTTCTGGTTCGATTTAAGTCGTTCAATTGGACCGGGCCGGTTTGGGGAAACCCTAGGGCTTCGTATTTAAGGGTTTTTGGCCGCATTTGAGCGAACCAAAGTCCCAAAAACGCAGCAGACAGAGTTTGAGAGGAGTTCTCTGTTTCCTGTGAGTTTTTGAGAATTAGGGTTTCGTTTCTTGAGAGATTTGGAGTAGTTTCTTGTGGAGATTGTCGTGGATTCGTTTCTACCCTCAATATCCAACAAATTCTATCCGAAAATCTAAGGTGAGTGCGTGACCATGGCTTCTGGGCCGGTGGATTCGTTAGGGTTGTTTGGTGGTAGGTTGAAATTGTTGATTGATCTTGTTTGTGTTGAATCTGTCTGTGAATTGCGTGTGGATTGTTTGGATTGTGTTTATTCGTGCAGGTTTCGTGTTAACGCAGAGGAGGAATCGATACGAGAGGATAATGATCGATTTCCCATGAATCTGCGACGGCCTGTCGATCGACAACACTTGGGTGTGTCGATCGACAGGGTCACACGAGAGCTGTCGATCGACACCTAGAGGTTGTGTCGATCGACAGGTGATCGAGGAGCTGTCGATCGACACCTAGTGGTTGTGTCGATCGACAGGGTCCTGTGGAGCTGTCGATCGACAGGCACCGTGGGTGTGTCGATCGACAGGTGTGAGCAGAGGTGTCGATCGACACCTAGTGGTAGTGTCGATCGACAGGCCGCCTGTTGGGCTGTGGTTGAGCCGTGTTGTTGTGTTTGTGTGATTGTTTGATGCGTGTTTGCCTGAGCGGATCCATCGCGTCTGAGTGCGCAGTCGTAGATGGGAGGACCGTCTCACTGGGTATTTGTGATAATACTCACGCATCTCTTTTTTCCATGTGATGCAGGTAAAAGCAAATTGTGATCGTGGAATCATGGCAACGAAGAGGGAGATGATCTAGGGTCTCGGTTTCATGCTGTGTGTTGTTGTTATTTCCTTTCTGTTTTAGAACCTGGTTAGGTTGCTGATTTAGTGAATTGGAATTTGTGTTGAACTGGTTTAGTATTTTAATGGAATGAATTGTTTGCTTTATTATTGTGTTATCCGCTGGTTGCTTGTGTTGTTGCTTGGTTGTTGAGGATAGCATTTATGGGAATGCTAGTCCGAGACCAAGGGTTTATTGTTAAAAAAAAAATGGGTCGGGTCGTTTCAGTTTGGTATCAGAGCCCTTACGGTTTTAGGACGGGCTAGAACTGCTAGGATTGAAATTAGTAAATTGTCAATTCTATGGGTTTGGTGGTTCTAGATCATCTTCCTTCGAGCCTTCAAAGAGATTCCACGGTAAGTGTTGTTTGTTTGTGTTTTGTTCTTTAGTGCTTAGCGTGTGCTGTGGTAAAACAGTAGGTTAGCTAGAGGCACTAGAGAATGTGGCCGTGGGGGCCGGGGTGATTGTGGAGGTCAGGATTGTGGTAGGGGACCAGTGAGTGTGTCGGCTGGGATGCGGCTCAGGGTTCCACGTTGAGACTGTGACAGATCCGTAGACGTATCAAGAGGGTCTGAGTATTAGTGCGAGTGCTAGTGGGAGTGCCTGTGTGGGAGCCGGTGTGAGGGTTGTTGGGCAAGGGCTGGTACTTGAGCTAGTGCTGGATTCGCTCGCTGTTCGGGTGCGCCCACAGGAGGAGTTTAGGTGACGAGTTGATCGTCTGACAGATCTGTGCAGTAGTTGTTATGGCGGGCACTAGGGAGTGAGTTGGCCGGGAGGGCGGCTCAGAGTGTTGCGCATGTGGCTGAGAGTGATCCGTAGACGTTTCAAGACGGATTGAGCGCCATTGAGACTGCCATCGTGCAGCCAAGTGTGAGCGCTAGTGTGAGGGCTGGTGGGGATAGTGTGGTCCCGGGTTGGCTGTCGGGGGCCGGTGTGGGTCCTCGTGAGGTTGGTAGTGCGGGTGCGCCTGCGGGAGGGCTCAGGGTCAAGATGATCGTCTGGCGGATTGGCTTCAGCAGTTTTGGGAGCGGTTACCGAGGGCGGTGCCGGTTAGGCTCCGGTGATGCCACTAGCGGCAGAGGTGCGGCTGAGGGCTGCGGTTGTTGGTAGGGTTTCGTCTTATCTGCGGATAAAGGAATATGTACAAAGAATAGGTATAGGATTCTTTGCGAGTGGTATGTTGCAGCTAGGAGGGTTCAGGCAGTGTTGGCCTGGGCGGACTTTTGGGCAGAGTGTGATGCCAAGTTCTTTCCTCGAGAGGTTGCGGATCGTTTAGAGACGAGGTTTTTGGAACTGGATCTGGGAGAGAGATCAGTTCGTGGGTATGATTTGGAGTCTAACCGACTCATGGTTTGTGCTTGTTCATGCTGGTAGGAGCATGGAGGGCGAGAGGCGTGAATGTTCTAGTGGCTGGTGAGTTGGTGCCAGCGGACTTGGTGATCAGTCCAGTGGAACTGTACGATGGCATCCTGTGTTTGGATTGGCTTGATCGGTACAGAGTTCATCTGGATTGTCATCGGGGTCGTGTTGTTTTTGAGCGTGAAGGAAGAAGGTTGGTTTATCAGGGAGGAGACGGACTTCTAAGAGTCTCGTGATCTCTCGGGTGTAGGCTGAGGCTATGACTGAGGGGTTGCGAGGCTTACTTGGAGACTATTGTGCTGGCGGAGTATGTTGGTAAGGTTGCAGTGAGGGATTTTCGGGTTGTCCAGGACTGTGAGGACATCTTTCGGTCGTTGCAGGGATTACCGTCATCGCGGTCGGATCCTTTCACGATTGAGTTGGAACCTGGGACGACGCTGTTATCTAAGGCACCTTACCGGATGACTCCAGCAGCGTTGTAAGAGCCGATGAGGCGGCTAGAGGATTTGTTGAGTACTTCACCGTGGGGAGCACGGGTGTTGTTCGTGAAGAAGAAAGATGGTAGTTTCCGGTTGTGCATCGATTATCGAGGTCTTAACCGAGTCACTGTGAAGAACAAGTATCCTCTTCCGAGAATTGATGAGTTGTTAGATCAGTTGAGAGGGGCTACTTGGTTTTCCAAGATTGACTTGGCATCCGGTTACCACCAGATTCCGATCGACGAAGCAGATGTTCGGAAGACGGCTTTCAGGACTCGGTATGGGCATTTTGAGTTTGTAGTAATGTCATTCGGGTTGACGAATGCACCAGTGGCTTTTATGAGGTTGATGAACGGAATTTTTCAGGAGTATCTGGATGAGTTCGTAATCATTTTCATCGATGATATTCTGGTATATTCGAAGAGTCTGGAGGAACATGAGGTTCATTTGAGGAGAGTTCTGGATTAGTTGTGGGAACAGAAGCTGTTTGCAAAGTTGAGTAAGTGCAGTTTCTGGCAGAGAGAGATGGGATTTTTGGGTCACATCGTTTCTGCAGAAGGAGTTTCTGTGGATCCGGCGAAGATTCAGTCTATCCGAGAGTGGCCTAGACCGAGGAATACAACTGAGATCCGGAGTTTTCTTGGGTTGGCAGGCTATTATCGGAGATTCGTCAAAGGTTTTGCGAGTATGGCTCAGTCCATGACGAAGCTGACAGGGAAATATGTTCCTTTTGTGTGGTCGGCGGATTGTGAGTTGAGTTTCGCGAAACTGAAGACGATGTTGACTAGTACACCAGTATTGGCGTTGCCTGAACCGGGTGAGCCTTATGTGGTGTACACAGATGCTTCGGGAGTTAGCTTGGGTTGTGTGCTGATGCAGCAGGGTAAGGTGATTGCTTATGCTTCAAGGCAGTTGAGGAAGCATGAGGGCAATTATCCTGTTCATGACTTAGAGTTGGCTGCGGTGATCTTCGCGTTAAAAATCTAGAGGTCTTACTTGTATGGTGGCAGAGTTTAGGTGTTCACTGATCATCATAATCTGAAGTACATTTTTACTCAGCAGAATTTAAATGTACGACAGAGGCGATGGTCGGAGTTGTTGGCTGATTATGACCTAGACATTGTCTACCATCCGGGTAAGGCTAACACTGTAGCTGACGCTCTTAGTCGAAGGAGGTACGATTCAGCTCAGGAGCGGGATGTGGAGGCTCTTGTGAGTGAGTTGAGTACTTTGAGGTTGTGTGTCACTTCAGAGGAACCGTTGGGTTTAGCGGCGGCGGATCAAGCGGATCTATTGAGCAGGATCCGAGTAGCTCAGGAGAAGGATCCGGTGTTGTTGGATCTCTCCAAGGCTGCTGGTTCCGAATATCAGGTTTCTGCTAACAGGACTATCTTGGTGCATGGACGAGTCTGTGTTCCCAAGGATGAGGACTTGAGGCAGGAAATTCTGAGAGAAGCTCATGCGAGTAAGTTTTCGATTCATCCGGGAGCGACTAAGATGTATCGGGATCTGAAACGGTATTATCATTGGGTCGGAATGAAGAGAGATGTGGCAGATTGAGTTGTAGCTTGCAATGTGTGTCAGTTAGTGAAGGCTGAGCACCAAGTTCCTAGTGGCTTATTGCAGAGTCTACCCATTCCGGAGTGGAAGTGGGACATGATTACCATGGATTTCGTAGTAGGGTTGCCGGTTTCTCAGACCTATGACGCGATCTGGGTGATTGTGGATCGACTGACTAAGTCCGCACATTTTCTGGCCATAAAGAAGACGGATGGAGCTGAGGTCTTGGCTAAGAAGTATGTGAAGGAGATTGTGAGGTTGCATGGAGTGCCAGCAAGTATTGTGTCGGATAGAGATCCGAGGTTTGCTTCAGTGTTCTGGAGGGCTTTTCAGGCTGAGATGGGCACTAAGGTGCACATGAGTACAGCTAATCATCCACAGACGGATGGGCAGTCCGAAAGGACGATTCAGACACTGGAAGATCTATTGAGGATGTGCGTGCTAGATTGGGGTGGTCATTGGGCGGATCACTTGAGTTTAGTGGAGTTCGCATATAACAACAGTTTTCAGGCGAGTATCGGAATGGCTCCTTTTGAGGCGTTGTATGTGAGGCCATGTCGTACTCCGCTTTGTTTTACCCAAGTGGGGGAGAGGAGCATCTTTGGGGCTGATTTCGTTAAGGAGACGACGGAGAAGATCCGTGTTGTGAAGTTGAACATGAAAGAGGCTCAGGATCGGCAGAAGAGTTATGCCGATAGGAGAAGGAAAGAGTTGGAGTTTGCAGTCGGAGATCGGGTGTATCTCAAGATGGCTATGATGCGGGGTCTGAACAGGTCCATATCCGAGGATAAGCTGAGTACGAGGTACATGGGTCCGTTCCGGGTTGTGGAACGTGTGGGACCAGTTGCTTATCGGTTGGAGCTGCCTCTGATTATGGAGAAATTCCATGATGTGTTTCACGTTTCGAAACTCAGGAGATGCTTGCATGCTTCTGAGGAGGTAGCAGTGACGATTCCTGCGGATCTTCAGCCAAATCTGACTGTTGGGATGAGGCCGGTTAGGATTCTTGAGAGAAGTATCAAGGTTCTGCGCCGGAAGAGAGTGCCGTTATTGAGAGTCTTGTGGGACTGTGACGGTATTCAGGAGGAGACTTGGGAACCAGAGGCAAAGATGAAAAGGAAGTTCAAGAAGTGGTTCGAGAAGCAAGCAGAAGAGTGAATTCGTTTTCTTTGTGGTTTCCAGTTTCTGTTTTGTGTTGTGATCACCGTGTGTGGTGAGGTTTTTGGTTGTGGATTTTTGTATTTCATTAAGTTGTAATGATTATGACATTTTTTCCCAGTGAATAAGAAAGTGTTTTTCTTATGTGTTTTGACTTTGAGAGTCATGTGTTTGTGGTTAGAGAACCCCGAAATGGAAGTGTTATTGCGGATAGGACTTGCCAGTTTCGGTGGGAGAACTCTAGCGGTTATGTGTGTGTGTGAGTGAGAGTCTCGGAATAGAAGTTTTACGGCGGTTAGAACTGTCTAGTTCCGGGGATACTCTGCAGGTACATCCGAGGTGAGGGATGGTCCAGGTGATCTGTGATGATCACGATTGTGATGGTATTCCGGGAGGGGAATATCATGTGAGACCTTAGGAGGTAGTTCCGGTCAAAGGTGCATTATAGACGTTAGAAATTGATTGCATAGCTCAGAGATAGACATCGGTCTTTCTTGGAGATTAGTCTCCGGCAGATCTTGAGAGATGCGTCTCTCCGGGGGACAGTGGGTTCCCCGCATACCGATCATTCGTCAGGACTGCGAGGACTGAGAGCGTGAGGGTATGGGGATAGTTTGGGAGGTTGCGACCTCTGGCAGATCTTTGCATACCGAGAGCTTGATAGACTGTGTGTCTTGATGGATTGAGGTGTGGAGATGATTGAGTATCGAACACCGTCAGGACTGCGCGGACTGAGGTGGGTTGATACTAGACACCTAGAGCTGAGGGGTGACGATCCCGAAGGCTAGATGGTGGTTATGAGTTATGAGCTATGGGCAATCAATGTCTGAGACGGGTCTATGTGCATAGGACGGATGTGAACCTCGAGAGGGACTGGGAGATGTGGTCTCCGGTTTTACTGGCGAGTTGGCCAGGGGTTAGCTTGGTGGGTAGTGTTAGAGGATTCGAGGACGAATCCAGTTTTAGTGGGGGAGAATTGTGACGCCCGTGAACCATTTTTGATAAAATAGAGGGGCTGCCGATCGACACACGAGGTGTCTGTCGATCGATAGGGCTCTTAGGGGCTGTCGATCGACACACCTAGTGTATGTCGATTGACAGGTGCCCGAATTGGTTGGTTTTCTGGTTCGATTTAAGTCGTTCAATTGGACCGGGCCGGTTTGGGGAAACCCTAGGGCTTCGTATTTAAGGGTTTTTGGCCGCATTTGAGCGAACCAAAGTCCCAAAAACGCAGCAGACAGAGTTTGAGAGGAGTTCTCTGTTTCCTGTGAGTTTTTGAGAATTAGGGTTTCGTTTCTTGAGAGATTTGGAGTAGTTTCTTGTGGAGATTGTCGTGGATTCGTTTCTAGCCTTAATATCCAACAAATTCTATCCGAAAATCTAAGGTAAGTGCGTGACCATGACTTCTAGGCCGGTGGATTCGTTAGGGTTGTTTGGTGGTAGGTTGAAATTGTTGATTGATCTTGTTTGTATTGAATCTGTCTGTGAATTGCGTGTGGATTGTTTGGATTGTGTTTATTCGTGCAGGTTTCGTGTTAACGCAGAGGAGGAATCGATCTGAGAGGATAATGATCGATTTCCCATGAATCTGCGAGGGCCTGTCGATCGACAGCATTTGGGTGTGTCGATCGACAGGGTCACACGAGAGCTGTCGATCGACACCTAGAGGTTGTGTCGATCGACAGGTGATCGAGGAGCTGTCGATCGACACCTAGTGGTTGTGTCGATCGACAGGGTCCTGTGGAGCTGTCGATCGACAGGGTCCTGTGGAGCTGTCGATCGACAGGCACTGTGGGTGTGTCGATCGACAGGTGTGAGCAGAGGTGTCGATCGACACCTAGTGGTAGTGTCGATCGACAGGCCGCCTGTTGGGCTGTGGTTGAGCCGTGTTGTTGTGTTTGTGTGATTGTTTGATGCGTGTTTGCCTGAGCGGATCCATCGCGTCTGAGTGCGCAGTCGTAGATGGGAGGACCGTCTCACTGGGTATTTGTGATAATACTCACGCATCTCTTTTTTCCATGTGATGCAGGTAAAGGCAAATTGTGATCGTGGAATCATGGCAACGAAGAGGGAGATGATCTAGGGTCTCGGTTTCGTGTTATGTGTTGTTGTTATTTCCTTTCTGTTTTAGAACCTGGTTAGGTTGATGATTTAGTGAATTGGAATTTGTGTTGAACTGGTTTAGTATTTTAATGGAATGAATTGTTTGCTTTATTATTGTGTTATCCGCTGGTTGCTTGTGTTGTTGCTTGGTTGTTGAGGATAGCATTTATGGGAATGCTAGTCCGAGACCAAGGATTTATTGTTAAAAAAAAAACGGGTCGGGTCGTTTCAGGTGTATTCATAGTTGATAGTTTCTTTGAAATCACAAAGAAGAGGCGCGTCAAACCAAAAATGTTTGGCATGCAGGCGGGTCCAAAAATGTTGGTGTATAGAATGTCATATTAAGTTTGTTAGCATCTTCTGTAATATGTATTGATGGAACTATTTTACCCAAAAAAATATTGATGGAATTTGGTAAATGTTCTTTCGTTTTGGGAAGAGAAGATTAACAATTATTGTATCCAATCTTTATATAGTACACACACTTTTTCACAAATGTTGTTTTTTTATATCAAATTGTTTACTTGTAGTGATTTATGAATCATCAAAAAGTACAAGTGCCATACTAAAATATACTGCACTAAAAAGAGGGAAGGTTAAGCAAATAAAAGAGCATCCTTATAACTCGTGCAAGTTTTCTGAATTTCATTGGAAATAAAAATTGATGGATTGGGTTTAGGAAAACAAAAGATGGGTGCAAGAGGAGGCTAGACCAAGTTCTACATCAGCAATTGTTGCACTCCTAAGTCATATAATACGTTTACATCTTCTTAAGATCCGCTGGCAATGAGCAATGAAAACAAAAATCAATTTAGTATACACATCAGTATTTATTTGTAATGACCAAACTTATACATAGAGTTCCTCGCAATGAAGAAAACATTTTTTAATTTTATCAGTATGGATATAAACATCAAACTTTCTGTTCAGCCGTATGATATAAATAAAAGAACTTTTAAGTTTCATTATCAACCTTCTTAAGCCAAATGAACGATACGCTTATTTGAAGATTGTGGTGGGCATACATACAAGATATATAAGGAACCTGGAAATCCATATTTCCTACATTAAACAAGATTATTATATATCTTGTTGAATAACTCTAGCGTTGGCAAACCGGGCATTTTCTTGATGGCCACAAGTACACCTTGAAACCATCTTTTGTAAATACGGCCAAATCTCTGGATCTTTTGGAAAATTAAATCTTGCAGCAAAATGTTATCACCACCATCTCAATTCTCTGCAACAGAAGGGAGATAAAAAAACTGAGAGTGGATGTGTTATGTAGAAGAGATAGGAGGGAAAATGAAACACACCTATCCGCTAATACAGTGATGATCCTCATTGGTTTCTTGCATTTAGTTCACTTGATTTACTTTTTCATTCTTTACTCTCTTTTTCCCTTGAGATACCTCTCCTTGGTAGCCATCATTCAATACCTTGTCCTTTTTGCTTCCTGCACAATATGTTGTGGCGTAAAGCTTAGAAAAAAGACTTAAGTTTCAGTATGGCTCAAATAAATCCACACTCTATACTATAAGTTCGCTATGAGAATGAACACTCTACATGATAAGATCCTACAAAAGTAATATAACTTAACTGCAGATTCAAACGTCAAATGAAGATTGAATATTCAACAGATTTTTAACCTGTTCTGAGAAGCCTCTCCACAATTTCTTAAGCACTTGTTCTCCTTGAATGTCATGGTATATGAACGCTCACCTCAAGAGGCAACTGCTTCATAAGCAGGCCAGTGACGTCCTAACTCCTAAGCTATACCCATGATTCCATATTTGACCTTATCACGCCTACAGCCAACAGAGAATTGCTTGTTGGAGCAGTGACTGTCGTCTGAAGACAGGCCAATGGAGACATGTTAAACAAGCTGGAGAAAATATTTTTACCAAAAGAAACTGCAATTGGTTTTTGAATATGGTGATGCTTTACCTGTAGCAAGTAAGTTTCTACTTCTATGCATCAAAATGCATCAAATAACCTTCTACCAACTCAATCGATGTGCAGCATGTGCTCCCGGTAAGTGAAGGAAGACTCAGCATGTGCTCCCGATGTGCAGTTCGAGAGAATTTTATCCTAGTTCGGTCTGTTTAAGAAAAATGGCTCACAACTATATGGAAGGTCCGGACAGCGAGAAACAATCAGGTTGTGGTGGTCGCAACCTTTACAATTGCTTTAGGGGAAGTGGCACAGATAGCTCGGACAGTGAAAAAGATTAATCCTCTCGCGAATTCCTTCAAAACATCAAGGTATATTTTTCATAAACTATATTTGATTGGTAGATAAGCTAATCAGAAACATCAAATTTTTGCAGAATCTTGTTCTTATGCTAACATCTTCGAGAGAGAAAGGAACTGGGTGATAAAAGCATTTGAGATAGTAGAGAATAATGATTCACGAATAAAACTTGTGGTTGATGAATTGGTGGCTTTTGGCTATGATGAGGCGATATGCAAATTTCGCAGGGAGAAATAAGAAAAGTCTTTATGTCCTGCTCCTACGTTTCCTCCAATTTTCTTGTTTTTAATCTTCTAGGTTCTAGCGTTATATAAAAATTTGTGCACAAATGTTAAATAGGAGAATATGAATATTTGAATGTGATGATTGGAGGAGAAAGAGTGTTGATCGACATTGACTTCAAGTCGAAATTCAAGATTGTTTGTCCGACAAAGGCTTATAAATCGATATCACGGACATTACCTTAGGTTTTCGTGGGAAAAATGGATCGATTGAAGAAGATTGTGATTGTTGTGTCCAAAGCTGCAAAGAAAAGCTTCAAGAAGAGAGCTCCATTCCTCCATGGAGGAGAGCAGGGTGTGTGTTAACCAAATGGTTGTCTCCTCGTGTTCATGCTCATCGGAATCAAAAAGTAACAATGGAGATGTTGAGGTTAAAGCTTAGAAGGTAAAATGATAATATGAGATTATTGAATAAGAGAGGAGTTTTGAAACTATTTTGATGTAAGGGAAATATTTTGAAAGATCATTACCTATTTGAAGGATCGTTACCTTTTGAATTGTCTATTTTTATAGCATTTTTTTACCTTTAATTTAAATTTTAAAAATGTTTTTGAGTTTTCAAATACTTGGCTTTTACATATATATATATGCCCAATCACTAGGAAATGAGTTGATACTCTACAAAAAGATCACTTAGATTTAGTAAAAAGTCGGTTAGGTCTATTCATAGTTTTTTAATTCCTTATCTCGAAAATTCTATTTTTATAGGATGAAAATAAAAATAATTTCAATTTATATATTTATAGAATTAATAATAAATTATTAGATTTCTTTTACTGATTTATTTTTTTATATTTATATATATATGTAATAATCTAAAATATAGATACTATCATTTTTTATGTTCTTAAAAGAAAATTGATATACAAACACTTAATTTCATCTATTTATATCAAGTTCATAATATCCTAATATTGATATGACAGTAAAAGTTTTTTTGGTGTACCCAAAAATTACTTTAACATCAATATCGAATGTATTAAAAAATTATTATTTTATTATTGTAGTCATAAATACTAGTGGTACTGCCTAAAAGCAAATAAGAAAACAAATAATAATCATACTCCAATTATGACAAAAAAAAACCATTTAATCATGGATATCATATGTATATTAATTTTTCATCTATGAAATACTGACATATATTAATATTTTTTAATTCTAAAATTAGATATTAAATCTGATTAATAGTAAGGTTGGAAAAAAAAAGATATTAATGAATTCTTGTAAGAAAGTTTAGGTGTCCTCCCTAGAATGAATCATTTTCACCTATTTTATTATGACATGGCTTGAAAACAATGTGGCATGGCAAATTTTGAATCATAACCAATTTGTTTTACAAATCTTCTAAAACTAAATTTATACTTCTTTCCATAAATAAATCAAAGAAAATTTAAACAATATTTAATTATATTTTTCTTTTTTCATTCAAAATGGTCTAAAAATTAATTTTTGTCACAGTAAAATTTTAGAATTTTTTTTACATAAATTTATTTTCACAAAATTTATAATAATACTTACCAAAATATTTACAGAGGTTTTATTATGCTTTGTGGTAAAAACTACCCAAATTTAAATCTTGCAAAATTTAACAACTTTTAGAATAAATACTTAAAACTATGAAGTGTGGTGGAATTTCACCAATTATTCAGTGATTGCATGTTTGCATTACTTATCTCAAACTACCCAAATTTAATTCTGCGAAATGTTTGTTTGTACATGTTTATATTTTTAGTTGTTTTAAACTGAACTAAAAAAAATTAACAATACGAATTAATCCAAAATCTACGACAAAGTTGTAAATTTCCAAAATAAATTCAACAGTACGAAGTAAAACCAAAAAAAAAAAAAAAGATGATGAAAAAGTAGAGATTAAAAAAGTGAAAAATCTATATCAAATAATTTGCTTCGAACTCTAAGATAAAAAGAATGTTACATTAATTTAAAAATGTTAATTATAATGAACATGGCACGGATAAAATCCAATTTTTTGGAGAAGATATGAAATGTAAAAATTTGGTTCATACATAATTAATTTAAAACGTAATTAGCCCACTCATTTAAAGCACATCTGGTCCATTTAGTTTTAATAACCCACTAATTTAGCCAGTTTTTACATTTAAACGTATTTAGCATACATAAAACGTATTTATAGGGATTTGTTTTGGAAAAAGACTTACAGAGAATATTGCCATGAAACTTATACATAGCTCAATATTCTATATATTTTGATGATTATCATTATTCATTCATTGAATGAATCAACTCACTGTTTTGTTAATTTACCATAGAAACTCTTTTATTTTTATGGTATTGTACACTAAAATGTATTAAGTTCTAAACTATATATCTTAATTATATTATAAGTCTATGACTCTACATATATGAATAACAAGATTGTAAACTAAACTTCAAAAAATTCATATTTTAACAAAAATATCGACAAAACTATTTATGATAAAAATAAAAATCAATATATATATATATATATATTATTTTTTAAGTGAAAAATATATACAAATAGTTTTTCGCGTAAAAAGCGGGTGAGTCACCTAGTAAAATCTAATATATGATGCAAGATAAAGAAAGTAAAATCTCAGATCCGTATTAAATAGATCAAAATCCGGATATTAAAATTTTATGATCCAATTATCTGGCCAGATCTGCACGCATTAAATATATGAAATATATAAAATGTTAAACTATTTATGATATTAAAATATGTTTTTTTACATATATTTACTTACTTTTATATAAAATATTTAAATATTTAAATTATTTTTAATATATATTTAATATTATTTTTGGATTCGGATGTGGATATCCAAATTTTTGGTCGGATATATGAAGTCCGGATATCCCTGAGCCACGAATCTGAATATCATGTAGGATATTAGGATCAGTCTCAGCCCTAATGACATGCATTTTATACATGGGTTTTCCCATATTACATACCTGATTATGTGTTTTGGGTTGGACCGTTTTTCTAACACGTGCAAGTGAGGCGGTTGTACAAAATCCTGATTCAAATACGAAATTTTTAATTATACATAGAAACTACAGTCTTTATTTATTTAAAATAATATTTTACAATATTAAATATACGTTTAATATAAACATTGAACATAAACCTACCGACAGATTGTTTTTGGGAGAAGAAAGGAGACGACATGTTCATTCTCTTTGTGTTTCGTTATAGCATAATAAACAAATAAATATTCTCTTAGTTTAGTCTTCATGTCTTAATAGCCTATATTCACAAAATTGTTCTGTTAAGTGTTGATGTTGGTGTGATTACTAATCAATGGTCAAACAGGTTGGTCCTCTAAATTTAATGTTTTAATGAAAAAATGTTAAAAAATCATGTTGTATTTAATATGTGACCATTAGCATATATGTTAAGTTTATCATGTCGTGAATACTGATTGACTGACATGCCAATATTATCTTTTCTTTACCCAAAATATAATTTTTAAACATCAATATAATCTTTTAGTCAAATTCTTTTGATTAATATATTAGCTGTATTACCTAAAACAAATATATGAAGACAAAATCATAATCCTAATATATTAATTATTAAATATGAAACATATCTAGTCATGAATATTGAATATTAAAAGGATTGCCTAAATAAACAAGGATTAATTAGCTCAATAACATATTTTGGCCTTTTGGGTAACAAATTAGAAATCTAACATTAGAAGAAATTAGGTGAGTGCATAGAGAAATAATTTATAGACGATTTTGTCCCTATTAAATGTTTAAATTATTATTAGTAAAAAAAATCTCTAAAAATTTTAATTTCTAAAATCTGAAAAATTGCTCTTCACTCTTTGTTTCAGGTTGGTGCATTTATGGTTTCAAAAAGTGCTCCATCAATTACGTTTATCTCTAAAATTTAGATTTGATCTCTAAACAAAATATATTTCGATCAGAAATTTATTCGTACGGAAAAAGATTTAAAAAAATCAGATATGTTGTAATAGTTTTCTATTTAATCATGTAGTTGACTATTTTCAAAACTACACATTATATTGATTTCATAACATAGTTAACTATTTTCAAAACAGTTTACCAATATAAAAATTAGTTAACTATTTTCATATAAGAGTCTACTCTACTGATTTTATAACATAGTTAACTACATAAAAATGTTGTTGTAATAGTTACTTATTTAACATAGTTCACTAGTGATTTCATAACATAGTTGGCTACTTCATAGCATAGTTGGCTAGCAGTTTCATAACATAGTTGACTACCGAATATATTAACCTACGTAGTTGACTATTATCAAAAGCATAGATACGTTTTATAGTTTGGATAATAAAAAATAGCATACATAGTTAACTATTATCACTACCTGTTAAATTAATTCCTTAATATATATAGTTGATTTTAGTGACGCCTCAGTTATACCAGAGAACGACAATGGAAAGTTTAACGAATGATAAAAATCATCTTAATTCTTGATATGAGATTTTCATCAATGTAGTGATCTAAGATAAAGTGATTGATTTTGTAGATCACCAAAGAAAGACGAGATCAATTATAGTATTTGTGTAAAGAAGAAAAACAACGATGGATGAAGGAAAAAAAGAATACAAAAAAGAAATAACAATGGAAAAAGAAAGAGATGAAAGAGATGGAGAAGAAGAAGCGTGAAAAGAGAAAAATAAGAAAAAGAGAAAGAAAAAGATGCGTGAAAACAAAGAAGGAGAATGAATTAGGGTTTGTTTATTTTAGTATTATAGTTTTTATTGTATATTTTTTTTGAAATAATTACACTTAGAGACACTTTATCCCAAACTTCTTACACTTTAAAAGAAACTTTTATTTTTAGGCACATTTTTAAGTTTTTTCCTTGTTTTTGTGAAAAACAAGATTAAAGTACCCACAACTCCTTCTTCTCTTGTTTGTCTTTACCTCAAAACAAAATAAAACTTTTTTATTTTTTGTTTTATTTTTTATCTTCTTCTTCTTCTAAAACTCAGAAAAACATGATTTTTTTTCTTCTATCCCTCAACAAAATTTACGAACATAATTTCGAGATTTTGGGTTCTTGTTTTTCAGAATCAAAGCTATCAAATTTGACAATTTCTAAATTTGTGAGAATTTTTTTTTATTATTGGTAAACAAATCTTTTCATTAATAGAATTGCTTTGCTATGAGAATATGGGCATCCATAGCCTTAAGAGAAAAAAGAAAAAAAGAAATTTAAAATAAGATAGATTTTCATTGAGATTTATAACCTAATTCAAATTTGTGTTCATATCAATCGAATTGCATTAGAAAACAATGAATTCAACCACTAAAAAGAAAGAAAAAAAATTTTATTTGGATTTATACCTCAATTTCAAAACCTTGTTCACATGGACATTATATGGTGGACAATGCTAAATGTAGTCTACATGGATAATCCGATTTTTTATTAAAAAAGTTTGCAAATTTTTTAAAATTTTGTTACCTAATTTTGATGATCAGTTTGTGGTTGTTTAGAATATGAAACATTTTTTCGATTAAGTATTTTGATGATCAATTTGTGGATAGATTATTGTATATATGTTGTTATAAGTAATTATGTACTTTAACTTATTATATCAATTTGTCCACGCGCGTGTCTCCCAAAATAATTTGGACATTTGGAAAAGAAAGGAAAGAAAAGTTTGCCAAATATTAAAAGTGTCCCAAAATATAAAAACTTTGGAAAAAAATGTGACTCGATGTAAACAACCAAACACTTAATTTAGAATTTAAAAATTATATTAATTTACCAAATATTAATTTATAGAAGTTATACTATATATATAGTGACCATACACCACAACTAAATTCCAGACTGCAATTTTAGCAACTTGATACATTTAGTAAGACACATTATATCTTCTTGAATATATTAAATTACTACAAATTTAATATCAAAAAACACAAAATTGTAATAAGTCATAAATATAAGAGTCAGAAAACAAGAAAAACAAGTTGGTTTCCCACCGAAGTGGCCACAAGTCTAAACCGGTAGCAAACTCCACAAGACACCAATACATTTAATTAAGAAAAGGAAGACGCAAATGTTGGAGCCAAACCCATGTGGGCAAAGTCTCTCTCTAGAGGTTACTTACTGCTGGGCACATTGCACCCTCTGTGCGCCTCCAGGATGGTCTTCATCATCGTCATCATCGTCATAAGCCTCTCTTTGAGCTTGTGCCTTCCTTCTCATCTCATCTTCAATGTTGACATCGTGCAGCGTAGTCTCCTCGCACTCATCTATCTCCATGTCACTCAGCTGAGTTGTTGAAGGCTTAGGCAGAACAGCTTCAAGTGCTTTGGTCGGCTCAGGGCTCAACGAGTCTGGGAACTCCACTGTGAAATGGATGTAGAGCTTGCCCTTCATGAATGGCCTCTGGTATATCGGCATTCCTTCATCACTTATCGCCTTGTATGAATCTATCAAAACACATCAAGATGAGTGACCATGTTCCGATCAAAGACAGATAACCAAATTATCAAGAGATGGTACAGAATACATACCAGGTTTCACAACCTCCCAGGGTTAGATTTGATGAGAAGATTTCTGCCATCCAAGTGGGTCAGGACGAATTGGAAGCCACATAGAGATTCGGTGAGAGAGAGTGTGTGCTCAACAAAGAGGTCTTCTCCCTTTCTCTTGAACTTTGGATGCTCTTTCTGCTGAAGGACAAACACTATATCTCCAGTGACAGTGTCAGGCTGCTCAAACACATAAACATTAAATGAAAGGTTATAAAGTTTGGAGGAAGAAAAAAACATAGTAGTTAAACGCTTTAGAGTAAATGTCTGAGGGTCTCACCGCTTCATCTGCTTGTCCTTCGAATGTGATCTTCTGACTGTGTTGCATTCCCTTATCCACATTCACTTCAAGCACCTTCTTCTCAGGGATCACCTTGTCTCCCTTGCATTGGGGACACCTGTCCCGATCATTGATGGTCTCACCCGTGCCTTTGCATTCATTACAAGCATGCTGCATCTGCTGGATCATTCCAGGTCCAAGCTGCCTGATTGTCACCTTCATACCTGTACCTTGACACCCTCCACACTTCATGGAGGCTCCAGATTTTGAACCCTTTCTGCAAAGATTACAAATTAAAAACCGTTTTAGCAGCTGGAGCCTCAAACAATTGGCGTTATGTTAGATGAAAGATGAATAACTAAGAAGCATTTGATATAAGAAAATTTAGCTAAACTTCAACTATTATGAACATGGGATAGATAAGTTAAAGCAAACACAGAAAGCAAAAAAAAAACAAGTAACCTTAGAAGAGTGAAGCAGAATTTACTAACCCGTTACACTTAGAGCAGAGAGCATTCCTAGAAAGTGAAAGCTTCTTAGTTGTTCCAAGGTAGACATCCTCAAGGGAAACCTTAAGGGGATGAACAACATCTTCACCACGCCTCTGCCTCCTTTGTCGGCTGCTACCACCTATTCAATAAACAAAAAATATTAAAATCATCGGATAGAAAATTCTCGAATGTGAAGTCAGATTTAAATGATAAAGAGACTGACCTCCAAAGGGGCTACCACCAAAGAAGGAAGAGAAGATATCAAATGGATCATGTCCACCTCCTCCACCACCCATTCCTTCCTTGAGTGCATCCTCTCCATACTGGTCATAAATCTCTCGCTTCTCCGGGTCACTTAGAACTTCATAAGCTTGAGCTAGCTCCTTGAACTGCAATCACACATTCCAATCAATATCACAATTTACAAACACCACCACCAAACTCTCCAAAAAACTTAACAAAGCAATAGACTTGTAATCCCTCAATTGTCAGATGAAGAAACCTCAATCATATACAACTGAAAACAAGCGAGTTAAATTCCTAAAGATATATCCTTTAATTCCTAAAAGTATCTCAATTAAGCTCAAAATGGTCTTGAACATGAATCAAGAAAAACCCAGCACGAAATCGGTTAAACAAGCAAACCCAGAACTCGCAATTCACAGATCGGATCAATATATAAGATTTAAAGCTCGCTAGACCTAAATCGATCGCAATCAGATCGAAATTGAGAGAATCAAAAGGAAAGGGATCTAGGGTAAGAAAAATCAAACCTTCTCGGGATCTCCACCCTTATCGGGATGGTTCTTGATAGCAGCTTTCTTGTAAGCCTTCTTGAGATCTTCAGGAGATGCGGTTTTGGGAACACCTAAGATCTCGTAGAACTTAGTGTTGTCGCTCTTCTTCGAGGGTCCTCTCCCGAACATGTTTGCTCCGTTGTTACGAAAACCCTAGAAAAGAAATCAAGAGAGAGAGAGAGAGAGAGAGAAAAGATCCTCTCTTTCGATTTGATGTTGTGGCTGCTGTGTCTTCTCTCTCAAAGTCTCTCTTATTGCTTTTCTCGAGGTTTTCTGATGTGGTTAGAACTCTCTAGAACGTTTTTATTTCTTTCTTTTTTCCTTTTCTATTTCTATTTTATCTTTTTAACAAGAAAAAAGCCCATATGTATAATAAGTCTTTTTTTTTTATTAATTAGGTCGACAACAAAAAGAAAAAAATTATTATTTTTAGGAAATTATTTATTTTAGGTGCATTGAAGATTTTTTAAGTATATGTATGGATTTTTTCTTTTATTTGGGCTAACATTATAAAGCTTTTTTAAAATATTATAATGACTAAAATATTATAATTTTAAAACTAATTAATCTTTTTTAAAAAGAGATATTGGGGGGGGGGGGGTGAATAACAAAAAAAAATTATAATTTAAATTCTAGCCATTTAACCTAAATCTAGTGAACACATTTAGGCCACATAAACTACTTTTAGTTAGTTTTGTAATTTGTTATTTGATTTCCTTACTTAATTGTAAAATGTTTTTCATATATTTACATATGTATTTGTTTGTTTCATTCGGCTTTGTAGTTTTGGATTATCACTTTTTCTTAACCAATTGTGATGTTTTATTGATAACGATTTGAGCCGATGCAGAAGCCAAATGGAAGAGAAGTTAAGTAATTGTTCCTAACTTTTTATCCATCTCAACACTTGATTCTGCTTATTCCTATATTACGTCCCAAATTTGAACTATGAAGAATATCCTATCCTTGGTTAACACAATAGCGATAAGAAGCAATTAATCCGTAAACATTTTTAAGTTGGAAAGAGAGTTATAACACAAAACTACAAGCATTCCTCATGTTCTTATAAAGAACTACTACATTTGTGAAGATATTGGCATAACACCAAATATAAAAACAAACTCATCCTAGTGTTAGGCCTAATCACTGTAACATAGAAAGAGCTAATTCCACAGTTGGTCAATTAACTTGGCAAAGCAAAGGTAATTTAGAGATGGATATTGGCCAA
Source organism: Arabis alpina (assembly GCA_900128785.1). NCBI lineage: Eukaryota > Viridiplantae > Streptophyta > Magnoliopsida > Brassicales > Brassicaceae > Arabis > Arabis alpina. The sequence goes on from LT669792.1 coordinate 9,033,059, forward strand.
TGCTCAGTAAGAGGATTGATATACAAATTACTTACATTACGAGAATTAAATAAGAAGCAATAATGTTTTGAGCATTGGTTGATACATTTATAAACGATGTGGTAATGTTCCTTAGAATTGAACAACTAACCTTAGTCTCATTGATTTGATTTGAATTTTACTTTTGCTTTGACGCCGGCTTCAGCCTCTATTAGTTAGTTAGACGTTGACATTGGCTACATCATAAATGCAATCCATTCTCGGTATACCATGAGTGTCCTGTCACCATGAGAATTAAAATTTCTTGTGATGGAACCAAACCTAAACTAAGAGAGGAAGCCTTAATTTCCTTCTCTTTTTCAGACCTACAATGGACGAAATCAAAGTAGTTAACGAAACGATCAAAATATATGGTAGAGAATAATGAATGCCAATAATATGATAGAGAATGGTGAATGCCAAACGGAGACTATAACAATGTACTTGTAATTGTGAAAAAAAAAATCAGAGGTTAGGGAGTTGTTTGCAGCGATAGAGTGCCTCCTTCTCTTACAACTTGTGTGGAGATGTTGTCGTTTTGCTTTTGGGCTAAACAAAGTTAAATTGGTTTTGGGCCAGTTTCCTTTCAAAGGCTAAAGCCCAGCTCGAGTTCAATTAGGCTTTGTAACAATAAAAGATAAGATAAGCTTGAGTCGTTAAAAGGATCTTCTCCAACAAGAAACAGAGGGAAGATACAGAAGAAGAAAATCAGCAAAGAAGAAGCAGAAAGGATCGAGTATAGAGGAAGAGAAATCTGAAGCTGTGGTTCAGATATTCAAGGATCAATGCTCCGATCATCTCTGTGGTTAGTCTCGGGTTGATTCTGAGGTGGAGTTGGTAGCTCTCTCGGTCTGTGGGCTTCGACGCGTCTCCGATTGCGTGTACAAGAGGTTAGTACGTGTATCGTGCTTGGATCCTCTGTTGATAAGCTGCATATCAAGAACAATCTGATTATTAGCATAACCAATAGTGAAAGATAATCAGATAGATTGAGCTTTGATTCTCAAC